>JAULJZ010000020.1:332807-367357 GCA_032270985.1 Heliamphora pulchella | reverse complement strand
GGTCCGGACCAGTTTGGCTTGAACTTGTCTCTCGGGTCGAAGATAGGAGCTCTGATTTCCTTAAGAACCAAATCCCCCTCTTTGAGATCCTGGGTCTTGACCTTCTTATTAAATGCTCGGGCTATCCTCATTTGGTATCCTTGTACATGAAACAGAGCCTGGAGTCTTCTTTCATCAAACAAGAGTAACTCTTCCATCCGGTTCCTTTGCTATTCTGCCTTTGGAATACTAGCCTTAACCACTACTCTTAGTGAAGGGATTTTCACCTCAATGGGAAGTACAGCTTCCATCCCGTATACTAAAGAGTATGGCGTAGTTTCTGTTGAAGTTCTGATCGACGTCCTGTATCCCCATAGTGCAAATGGTAGATACTCCAGCCAATCCTTATGTGAGTTGATCGTCTTTTGCGGGATTTTCTTAATGTTCTTGTTTGCTGCCTCAACTTCTCTGTTGGTTTGCGGTCGATATGGTGAGGACTTGTGAGCCACTATTCGGTATTCCTCAAAAAGATCCAATACCTCTCATTGAAAGTGCAAGCCATTATTTGAGATAACCTCATGGGGAACTCCATACCGGCAAACAATGTTTTGCTTGATAAACTTAGCAACATGGGAGGCTTTCAATACTAAGTGGGAGGCAGCTTCCACCCACTTGGTAAAGTAGTCAATGGATACTAGGATGAACTCGTGCCCATTTGACACCTTCGGTGTTACCTTGCCAATCACATAGATGCCCTATACTGAAAACGGCTATGGTGACGTCAGGTTATACAGTTGAGATGGGGGAACATGCATAAAGTTCGTGCAAATCTGACACTTATAACACCTCCGTACAAACTGTATACAGTCTGTTTCTATTGTCATCCAATAGTATCCTTGTCATAGGATCTTCTTGGCTAACATGTTTTCGCTCATGTGTGGCCCATAAACTCCCGCGTGGATCTCTTTCACCAATGCTTGGTCTTCTTCAGTGTTTACACACAGCTTGTTGACCCCAGAGTGCCCCTGTTTGTATAGTCTACCACCACAAATGAAAAACTGTGCAGATAATCATCGTATCGCCCTTTTGTCCTTTTTGCTAGGAAACTTAGGGTATTCTCCATTCTCCACGAAGTTCTGAATGCCAAAGTACCATGGAAGGTCGTCAGTGCTTTTCTCAATTGCGACCGTTGTCTCGTATGCCGGTTCTCTTTTCTGTTCAATTATTAAAGGCTTCATTCGGACTCTAGGTGGTATGTCAATCATGGATGCTAGGGTGGCCAGTGCATCGGCAAATTTGTTATGTAGTTTTGGCACATGGTTAAGATTACTGACTCAAAGCACGGTATCAACCTCTCTAGTTCTTGATGATAGAGAATCAAGGTTAAGTCCTTGAAATTACTAATGCTGAATCACCAATGACTTCCAACCTTCTTGCCCCTAATTCTATGGTTGCCTCCAATCCAGCTAAACATGCTTCATACTTAACCTGATTGTTGGTAACTTCAAAATTGAGCTTCAAAGACAAGGGGACTTGTGATTCGTCAAGAGTGACAAGAAGGACTCCTATTCCATAGCCATATTGATTGGATGCGTCATCAAAATATAGAGTCCACTTGTCATCCCTGACTTTCATCAACTGTTCGTTAGGAAACTGGAACTCCGTATCTTCACCTCCCTTAACTGGTTGGTCGGTCAGGATTCTACCACTGTTCTACATTTGACTGACTTCTGGGTGACGTATCTAAGGTCGAATTCTGATAACAACAGCAACCATCGAGCCAACCTTCCTGTCAATGCTGGCTTTTCAAACAGGTACTTCAACGGGCCCATCCGGGAGATGATATTCACTGTGAAAGATAGCATGTAATGCCTTAGTTTTCGGGAGGCCCAAACCAAGGCCCAGCATGTCTTTTCCAGTGGTGTGTATCGTATTTCTAACCGTATCATCTTCTTGCTTAAGTAGTAGACAGCCTTTTCGATTTCAGTTTCACCATCTTGCGCCAGCATACATCCCATAGCCGAATCAGTCACTAACAAATAGAGGATCAGTGGCCTATCAAGTTCGAGAGGAGCTAGAACATGTGGGTTTTGCAGGTACTGCCATACGATTTTAAAGGCATCTTGGCATTTTCGATCCCATTCAAAATCAACTCCTCTCTTCAAGAGACGGAAGAGCGGTTCGCAGGTAGTTGTCAATTTTACGATGAACCGATTGTTGAATTGTATCTTACCAAGAAAGCCCCCGACTTCTCGTTCGGTCTTTGGAGGAGGCATTTCCAAGATTGCCTTGATCTTCGAAGGATCCACCTCGATACCTCGTTGAGTGATAATAAATCTACGTATCTTTCTAGCAATAACTCTGAAGGCACACTTTTGCTGGTCGAGTCGCATCTTATACTTTCAAATTCTTTCAAAGAACTTTCGCAGTGCTGTGATGTGGTCATTCTGATCCTTGGACTTGACTATCATGTCGTCCACGTACACTTCGACCTCTTTATGTATCATGTCATGCAGTAAAGTGGTGGTAGCCCTCTGATAGGTTGCTCCTGCATTATTCAAATCAAACGGCATCACACAATAGCAATAGGTGCTCCAAGGCATGGTGAACCTCGTCTTTTCTCTATCTTCGGGATCCATTAGAATCTGGTTGTACCCGGAGAAGACATCCATGAATAATAACAAGGCATGCCCCACTGTACTGTCTACCAAGACGTTAATGTGTGGTAGTGAAAAATTGCCTTTTGGGCTAGCCTTGTTGAGATCTCAAAAATCTACGCAGACTCAGATACGACCGTCTTTCTTCAGCACTGAAACAATATTAGCCACCCATTTTGGATACTTGGTTACCATCAAGAATCCAGCGCTGATCTATTTGGCAACTTCTTTTTTGATCTTCAAAGCTCATTCTGGTCGGATCCGTCTTAATTTTTGTTTGACCGGTTTGGCGTCAAGGTATAAAGGGATATAGTGCTGGACAATGTAAGGGTCAATTTCGAAAATATCCTCATAAGACCATGCAAATATATCATTGAATTTTTTTAATAAAGTTATTAATTATTTTTGTTCAACTAAGGATAAAGAAGAACCAATTTGTACATTTAGCGGATTAGTTTCATTACCCAGATTTATTAACAAAGTTTCTTCAATTATTGGTTGGGCACGCATTTCTTCTTCTCTTTTTATTAACAGTTTAATTTCTTCGGGAATATTGCCGTCGAAATCGAAATTGTCGAAAAGCATATGAAATAAATCAAACAAAGAAGAGTAACCAAAAATTTCATTCATTTCATTGAAAGAAGAGGGGATTATAAACTCGAAAGCATAAATGGGGAAAAGTGCACAAATAGACGTGCCCTCAACCATAGACTCAGACTTGGACTTAGAACAAACCACATGCATATCATAGGACTCTAAGGTCCAGTTCTTCACTTCCTTTGTAGTTGCATCAACAATGAGCTTGGTGCATTCAGTTGGAGCGCTGAAGCCCATCATGAAGCAGTCTATGTCAATTACATGCTGTTGTGCCATCTTTCATTGAATAGCTCTCTTATATCGATTCCATCAAGCTTGTCGGCCCAATCTTTCTCTTGGATCTTCCATCCTTCCTATTCCTTTTTCACTGTCTCTTCCTCTTTTGTATCGGATAACTGATGGCTGAAAAAGATTTCCATTCCTGGCAGCTTTTGATTGGTTTCTTCGTCGATCCACGATTCTGGAAAGTCGCACTACGGGAAATCTTTCCCTTCCTTGACAAAGCACCCATTGAGTGTTCCAGAATAATTCAGCTTCCATCCCCTTCTAGGCCCTTCCAAATCTTTTTTCGTCGGTTTGTATCCAAGACCGAAACGGTGCGAAGTTGGCAATTCTTGGACAGGTTTCGAAATACCCTGCTACTTACGCCCTAATCCCATACCAGGGAAAAATGGCATTTGCCTCATCATTACCGCCCGTTGGTTGATGTACATTTCCTCCTCATTCAATAACATCTGTACAGCCTGGGCTTCATTGAACTGGAAACCACTGAGTGATACATCACCTTCACTATGCTGTACTTCCAACATAGTTGAGCCCTCTCCTCCTCTTAAGGGATGAATGTTGTCTTCTCCATGAATGGTCAGAACTGTCTCATTTCTTATTATTTTTAGTTTCTGATTGAGATTCGATGGTATAGCCTGGACACTTGGGTCATGCAACAGGGTCCACCCAACAATAAGTTGAAAGACGCCGGTACATCTAGTACATGGAACTCGACCGACATTTCCAAAGGCCCTACTGATATTGCAAACAACACTAGTCCCAACACGTCCCTCCTTGTATTGTCATAGGCCCGAACTCCTTGATTGCTCGGTGTGAAGTGCTCCGTCTTTAGTCCTAAACAGAGTACTGTTCTGAGCAGACATACATTTAATGCAGACCCGTTACTAATAAGAGTCACGGGGACCCATTTATCCAGGCATTTAATGGTAATGTGTAGTGATTTGTTATGATTCCTTCCCTCTGCTGGCAAATTTTTATCGAAAAAAGAAATAACTTTCGGCTCTACTGTCGACAGAATAAGTCCAATCAGTTGTTTCGGGGTGGCATCTATCGAAATGTTGGCTTTATTTAGAACCTTTAGCACAGCTTGTTTGTGTTTATGCGAGGCCATCAGTAGCACCCAAATGCTGATATTAGCTTGTGTCTTCTTTAATTACTTTAGCACTACATCATCCTCTTCTTCTTGTTCTTTCTCCTTCCCTTTTCAGCTTGGTTGCCCTTTCTCCAGCTGGGATAGCTTGAAATGCCGCCTACTTCTGGTAAGATGTTATATCCCCTCATCGGGATCCCATAATCTCGTTATTGTGTCGTTGGTTTGTCGTACCTCGTTCACAGGCAGATGGCTTTCAAATGCCCACAAATCCCCTAAATCACCGATTGCTATTCTTCCCCTTCTCTCCTCATCATCTTCAATAGCCCATGTATTATCGACTTCCTCCCAGAGATCCTCTCCGATAAAATCCACCTGCAGTTCTCGAGCGGCCCAGAAATCAGTCCACTCTGTTCCGTCCGATTTTAGCATAACCCCTACAAGCCAATAGGATTGCATTCCATCCACATATACCTCTTCCTTAAAAAGTTAGGGAAGGATAATGCCGTCGAGCACATGACCAAACTCGTATGGTCGGGCTGGGTAATCGAAAAGCCAATCATCTTCTTCGTTACGTTCCTCTTCTTCTTCTTGAACTGCAATCTGATATCATTCCCAGGCATCATCATTCCCTTCTTCCACCATATCCTAACCGTTTCCATCCATAATCAATGAACAGGCTGTCGAGTCCTTGATAATTGGAGTAGATGGGCGCGGTAGTTGCGCCGAACAGATGTGCTGACTCGGGTCCTCTGATTCCCCTAAAGACATGTAATTTACCCAAGCTTTCCTAACATGATTTGGTAGGGGATTAGTCGTGACATTCGGCTTTGGAGTAGTGGATGGTGGGGGAATCACCTTGTTGTCGATGAGATTCTAGATCTCATGTCGGAGTCTTAAGCACTTATCAGTTAAATTTCTGTGACTTTAGTGGAAGGCACAATATTGAGAAGTATTAAACCTTGGCGGTAGAGAATCAGGTACGGGCATTGGGTCTAACGACTTGATAAGCCATTTCTCGACAAGTCAACTCAAGGCCGTGGATAATGAAATGTTGAGGGGAGTGAACATCCTCCTTGGCCTTTGTTGCTGTTGACCGTTGTTCGATTGATGGGTATTATTGGATTGCTGGGCGAAAGAAGACGGGTTCAGCAGGTTTACCTCATTCGAGCGAGACACGAGGTTGGTGGTGGTAGTTTGGTTTTGGTTGTTTGCTTGGAATGTTCTTTTAGGTTTTTGGTTAGGTTCGACTTTCTCGATATCCCCAGACTGAATGACGTCTTCAATCTGTACTCCAGCATCAAATAACTGTTCAACGGTAGAAAGCGGCTGAGTGATAAGATACCGCTTCAGTGGAGATTGCAGATTCTTAACCACGATCCTCACTTATTCTTTCTCAGTGGGCTGGTTTGTCATCTTGGCGGCTTTACCCCTCCATCGGGTCAAAAAATCAACAAAAGACTCCCAGCTCTCCTGTCGAGTTGTTTCAAGCTCTCTGGTGGTGACATCTAGTTGGACATTATAGCTGTACTAACTGACAAAATGCGTGGCTGTCCTTTCAAGTCCTAGTTTTGGCAACCTCCAAAGAAAGGAACCATCTTTGCACGGCCCCAGAAAGTGATCGGTGAAATAGTTGGAGCCTTGAGCTGATCATAAATTCCATGGGGGATAGGATTCCGACATACATTCTCAGATGAATACGGGGATCTCCAGTACCATCAAATTTCTCCATCTCTGGCATTTTGAATTTTTTCGACAATTTTGCATCTAGAAATAGGCATAAGCCACCCACATCTAGCATGTATTCTTCTACTCCCTTTGCCTTCTTCAGTATCTTCTCCATTCGGTCGATCTTATCCGCCAGTGCAGATTTCCTAGACTGGGCAGTATTCTCCTCTTCTACAACCACCGGGCGGGGAACCCGATGTGGCATAGCAACTTGTGATACATCCTGTCCTTGGTTGTCGTCCCAGAAGTCTTTGCCGTTCTCATTTGCGTCATCCAGCGGTCTATTCACAACGGACATACGGACCTGAATTGCCTGAATCTGCGCCTGACACTGATTTTGAGCTTGGGTCTACTGCTCCACAACTCTTTGTATCTCAGTAATGGCTCTCATTAGAGCTGTCAAGTTCACCTCATTCTCTGCCATTTCAGCTGATTATTTGGACACTCTGTGAAGTCTTCCTTATTCTGATCTCTCCCAAACACGTGTTAGCTGTACTCTTCTTGGCTCAATGGTAAACTCACAGAAAAATATGGATTCCAAAAACAGAATAACCAGTATCAAACACTTCTCGGATGAGAATTCTGATAATAGATCGCAAACATCCAAGATACCTAAAACAGCAAATCATAAGTAGATAATCACGGAAGCTATAACAATGTTCCTACCGGGCTCATACTGACAGCATAACAACTGAACAGGTTTGACTAAACTCGGGTGAAGAAATGGGCAGTACTCCTCCAAGAAAATAGAACTAGGCTAAGATGACTGGTTTGACCTAGAATTCTAAGCATAACTGTAAGAAACTAGCTCACGGGGGTATAACAAGGATTTGAAGAAAACAAGCCTAAACAAAGGCGGGAGTATAGAACAAACAATCCAGGAAGAACCCAGAAGAGAGAGAAACTATCCTAGAGATTTCAAAATGAAACACAGGCATGACCCCGAGAAGAAAACTATGGTGTAAAAACCAAACATGGTGAAAGAAAAACTCGGGTAAGAACCCGAAGGCGAAAAGCTAACCTAATCAAAAGATAAGAGAAAACCCGGGCCGAACCCAAAAGAGGAACTATATTAAGCCCGAACAAACAATCCTAAAAATACGCAATCAAAACATACAATTAAGAAAATACATAATCCTACTAGGGTTAGTAGTACCTAATGAGGGGTTCTAGGCTACTATAAGCAAAAGGCCAATTTTGGTCAATCGAACAGGGTACCTTCTAAATAGAGCCGGGTATATACCTCTCATGCCTGGAGTGGTGCAGGACATGGTCAAATAGTATGCCCGAACTCTTTTACTGCACCTATGAAAGCGTACAGTCAGTAAGACTTGCCCGCCTTCCCAATAATCTCCAAAACAGATGAACGTTCAGGGCATCGGGTCGACCAGGTAGGGGGTTTTGAAAAGCAATGCACGTGCATGCGATAATGCAAAGGAGAAATATATATTAAGAATCAATGATGTTTTCAAGTCTAGTCATCTTATTTGATTTTATAAACCGATCCCCAATAGAGTCGCCAGAAAATACTGTGGCACCAGGATTTTTGGAATTTTGAAAATGGTAAAAAATAAGATAATTCAAAAAATATTTAGAAAATATTTTAACACCTTGAAAACTAAAATTTGAAAATCTCTTTTGTTGAAAATGAAGTCACCACTTAGTTATCGAGAAAAATTAAGAAAAATAAAAATGGTTACTGATCTTTAAAACGTCAACTAGAGAAAGAGGATTCGGGGGCTAATGTACAAATTTGATAAGGTGTTAGGCACTCCGTTTGCCCAACCGTAAGGTTGGCCTCTACTAATCATCATTGATTTTTTAATATGATTTCTCAAAAGTATGCAAATAAAGAAAATGAAGACAAATAGAGAACATCCACAATCAAATATAGAAAATACATAACATATGTACATAGCACTCCAAATCAAAACAAATAAAGGGATAAAATTTTAAATCTTATGATATGCAATTTTTAACTAAAGGATACATTGAGCGCACCGGTATGCAATTTTATCAAAATAAACTAATATTAGTAAAGAAAAGAAGAAAGAAAATTAAAGCTAGTAAAAAAAAAGAAGAAAAGAAATTTTATAAGAAAAGAAAAGAAATACTAATATTAAAGAAAAAGCAATGTTAAATTGAACATTTTAAACTAATAACTAAAAAGAAAGAAAATAAAGACAAATGGAGCATTTGCATTAATAATAAAAAAAAATACTAGTAATGAAAAGAACATTAAGCTAATACTTGAAAGAAAATGACATTAAATTAATATTATAAGAAAAAAAAAGAAAATAAAGATGAATGCTAAAAAGATAAGAGACATTAAATGCAATTATTTAACTTAAATGTGAAATGTAGTATTGATTACTACATTCACATAAATGTAAGTGTATTATTATAACAATTAACAATATGAACAAGTTGTAATTACCAAAATATGTTAGTATTAATTTGATGAGTGAATTAAAGAAAAAGACAATATACTTAGTGTAGATGTGTAAACTAAGCAATTAATTAAAAAGATTAAACTAAATGAAGAAAATTAAATAAGAAACAAGGTTAACTATACAAATGAAAGAAGTACGCGAATTGAAATTGAATTTAACCCGATCACTTCAAAAGAGAGGGAATGGAGTTAGAAGGATCGGGGATCCAAACAAAATACCTGAATTGCTTAGGAACCCTCAAGTTGGGGGAATGTGCTTCAATGGTCCAATCATCGGGTAGTGATCTAAGCAAAGCTTTCAATGTAGGCATCAGAGGTTCGGATCTCGGTATTTCGGCGTCGGAACTCGAAATTGCTCGACAACTCGGCAGAGCTTCTCTCACTAAACCTCTCATTAATTTTCTGTCCTAAAAAATGTACCAGGGGTATGGTATTTATAGAATTTTTCAACCAATGAGGTGTTGCCATATTTTGGGACACGTCAGGCCATTTGGAGTTAAAGGTTCCAAATGGCTGTCGCCATGTATTAGAAAGGTTCCACAAGGTTCCATTGGCGGTCGCCACAATGCAAGTTGGTGGTCGCCATGTTGAATGTAGCAGTCCTCACTTTTGGTTAGGGTTTCCAAGAGATTCTATTGAGGGTCGTCACAATGAACATGGCGGTCACCCCATTGGGAATGACTTGCATAACAAGTTATTGATGGTTCGATACAATTTTATTGGTTTGAAGGTTCTGGGTTCAAATACCGAGCTTGGATCACTTTTCGAGGATCGAACTGAAGCACCATTCCAACTGTTTTCATCATCGAATTCACTTATAATTGGGCGGGGTCAAATTGGGGTGTCTACAGTCACCCATGGACGTACGCAAATTATCGAACCACGTAAAATTTGCCTATTTGAATTTGTTTGTGATTATTCTAGACCTTTTTTACACAACAAGTGGTATCAAAGTTTTGGTTAAAGCTATTTTTTGCTCTCTACCTAGATTTCAAAGTAATCAAAAATTACTTTTAAATATACTAGAAGTTTCGTCTCATCGAGAGGATTCCAATGGTATATTATACGTTAAAAACGGAGTTTCGATGCACTCTCACGCTCCAATTAAGTCTTTGTAATATTTAGGGTATGCCAAACGGGTCCTTACTCCATTATTAAGGAATTGCTATCTCAGCAGCACCAATTGACCATTAATTTGATTCAATCTCTGCTTCGTGATATGCGCCCAACCACTCACTAGCATTCTGCAGCTTCACTATTAAAATTTGGTGGGCTTCGTTTTTGTTCGGGTCATTATTTGTGTGTGTGTGTGTGTGTGTTTATTGGGTTAGAGAGGTTCTTATTATTTCCGGTCGTTCTGAGTTTAACTGTAATACGATATTTAATCAGTTCAATTTTTTTAAATTCGATTTTGTCATATTTAAAAAAAAATTGATGACTAAATCTGTTGAGAATTTTGTTTGTTGGATTTGGGTTGATTATTTGTATTTATGATTTATATTTAAAGAATCGTCTATTTGAATCCTCTGAAGAAGTCAAAGGTTTGAAGAATTTGATGAATTTATTTTTGTTTATCTGGAGGGATATATTTTGTTCATCATGAGGAGTTTGATCTTCATGTGAAGTTTGTTCTCAGATGAAGTTTGTCCTCAGATGAAATATGTCAATAAACGAATTTTGTGTGTGTCGGTTATCCTATTATATTTGTTGGTAGAGGATATGCTGACAGTTTGGATGACAAGATGTGTCATTTGGGTTAAGTTTTAATACGGCTTGAACTTGACAAAAATTGGTAATTTAAGTAGCCGTTCCACTCGGTTCACATTTGGTTTGAATGTATTTGTGCATCTGTTTGTATTTTGTCTAATTTTTGAAATTTGGTACTTTTGAGTGCAATTTGAATTTTCAGAACGCATTTGGAGGCCGTATTAATCTGCCAATATATCTAATTTGAAGTTTTGGTTACCCAAGTGAATTTGGCGCCATAAAGCATATTTGAATGCATAGTTTATCTATTAATTTGGTTGATTCAAAAATTTGAGTACTTTTATTATATTTAGTGGCAGGGTTATTATGTTGATTTGTTTGTAAGATGGATTTTTGCCAAGGTGGAGATTGTTGAGAATTTTGACTCAAATCCTATTTTGAGTTGGGATAGACTTTTAGTTTATCATGTTACTAAATCTTATCCACATCAATTTGACTTTTTGAAGAGTTCTGAAGAATATAAATTTACACAAATTTGATTAATTTTGAACTCGACTAATACAAATATGATTAGGTTAAGTCTCTTTTTCTCTCCTATAAATATAAATGTAGTTTCAGATTATTTTATGTGCAAGTTGTTTGAGAGGAAAATTTGTGAAAGCTGAGTGATTTGTAATAGTTTCTACATATAATGAATTTTGTCACTCGTGAACGTAGATAAATTGCCAAACCACGTAAAATTGGCCTATTTGAATTTGTTTGTGATTATTTTGGACATTTTTACACAATAATAAGTTCCATATTTATATTGCGAAACTCGAACTAATAATTCGATGAATGAGGAATTACTAATCCCTCATTCATGGAACTAATAATACTAAGTTCTCCTTTGTATTATTAATACCAGACTCCAGATTATCTTATCTCACTGGCCCTATTTAGGCTAAATTGCAGGATTTTTGTATATTTTTGAACTTTTTTTTTACCTTGACTATTTTTTTCCCAAATAGTTTCAATGATATGAATCGAAAAAGTAAAAAAAGTTGATAAAAAAAAATTCATTAAAGACGAAAATAAACAATATAAAATTTAACTTATTAGATTATTTTTGTTTATTTTTTGATTTTTTTTATATTTTGATAAAAAAATTATTTTTTTGACTTGTTTCGATAAGAGGTGTCGAAAAATATAATAGTTAAACTAAACTATGAAAAAGTTCACTAAAAGCAAAAATAAGCAAAACATGTTGGTTTGGTGTCTCGAGTTTTGGAATTCAAGGTCGGTAGAATAACTAGACAGAGTGGATCCAGTTTTTTAAAGGAAGCTCTCGGGTCTGTGACTACTCGAACGAGCAGGAGTCTGCTCGAGCGGATTTATACACAGGAAGGTCTAAGGGTGTAACCGCTTGAGCAGTCCGTCGCTGAACAGTTTGCGGCGCTAGGGTTTGTTTTAAACCTAAGGGCTACATATGTAAGGGTTTTATCTTTCATGAAATCGAGAGAGACCATCTATACACCCAGAGAGGCTTAAGTTAGAGGATAAGGAGAGTATAGAGAGAGAAAGAGGCTCAAGTTTAAAGCCATAGACATTGTATGAGTGAAAGAGTGAAACTTGTATTCCATATTGGCATATAGTGAATTGTTTCTTCTTTCCCGTAGAGGTAGGCAGTTATCTGAACCATGTAAATTCTCATGTTCTTATGGGTGTTTTTGTTCTCTATTTGATCTGTGTTGATCATAACCTACGCTCATGTTTTCACTGCGTAGAGGATTCGTACGCGTTAAATCCGAACAACTGGTATCAGAGCGAGATTAAAGGCTTGGTCATAAGGCCGTAGTAGAGATAGTGAACATTAGATATGAAGTTGAGAAATTTACCGAAAAGAATAATTTCTCCTTGTGGCAGAGACAGATGAAGAATCTACTGATCCAGCAAGGGATCTCCGAGGTGTTACTCGGTAAGGCAAGGAAGCCAGAGAAGATGACCGATGATGATTTAGAGGACATTGATTCTAAGACCGTGAGTTTGATTCGATTGAATATGAGAGATAAGGTTATTCACAACGTGTTTGATGTGGAGACAACACACGAGATCTAGCAGAAGTTTGAAGGTCTCTATATGAAGAAAAATCTGGCCAATTAGTTGTACGTGAAGAAGCAACTGTATGGACTACATATGAGGGACGGTACAAACCTTTTGGAATATCTCAATGTGTTTAATATGCTCATCACACAATTATTTGGGCTTGGAGTAAAGGTTGTTGATGAGGATAAGGTAATACTCTTATTGGTATCGCTTCCAACATTCTATGATCATCTGGTGACCACTCTAATGTCTGGGAAGGACACTCTAAAACATGGAGAGATCACCGGTGCTCTTTTTGTCACATGAGAAGATGAAGGGGGATGGCGAATCAGATATAGACGGACTGTTGTTGGCTAAGTCTAAGTCAAGTAGTGGAAAGAGTAGATTCAATGAGGAGGGTTCCAATAAAGGGAGATCTCGGTCCAAGTCACATACAAGGAAGAACGTAGAATGCTTCTATTGCCACAAAACTGGTCACTTTAAGAGCCAGTGCTAAGAATTGCAGCAACATCTGGAAGGAAAAAATACTGAAAAAACATCTGTAGAATCTGTCAGTTTTGCCGAAGAATCGTCAAATAGTGAGGTAGAAGGAGATGCACTTTTAATTTTTTTAGATTTTAATTTTCTGTCAAAATCATGGATATTAAATTCAAGATGCTCATATCATATATGTCTAGTTAGAGAATGGTTTGACTTGTATAAGTCTTGCAACATGAGTATTGTTCTAATGGAGAATGACTCTGTGTGTCAGTCAATTAGAATAGGTACAATCAAAACAGGATGTTTGACGGGGTTGTTAGGACTTTAGAGAATGTCAGGTATGTTTCGGGGTTAAAGAAAAATTTGATTTCTTTGGAAACATTGGATTCTCTAGGTTATGGTTTCATAGCAAAAGGTAGAGCAATGAAGATTAGGAGACGGTATAGATGGACCCAAGGGGGGCGGATGGGGGCGACTGCCTCCCCAAGATTTTGAAAACTCACTATTATAGTAGCATTCGTTTAAAATATTTTATAATTATATAGGTTCGCCCTTCTAAGTTTTTTTTTTAAAATTTAATATATGCTTTCCTAAAAAATTACAAGAACAATTCGTCCCTCCTAAATTAAAATTCTACGTCCGTCCCTGGCAGAGGGACTATGATATTTAAGAAATGACAAAAAGTGGATGGTCTCTACAGATTGGTAGGGGACACGGTGGTAGGTGAAGTTACCGCTACCACACAGGCAGAATCCAGTAGAGACAGCACGATACACTAACATTTGGGGTTTAGTCAGGTTGACAGGTAGAGGATGTCAGAAAGTCAAAAGAAAAGTGCAACAATCGAGGTGGAGTTTAGTTACAAAAATTCACCCAAGAAATCGGGTGATGACGGTTCAAATCAACAGCAGCAGAATCAATGCAATGGAAAACCTTCTGGTCAAAGGAAAGCTACGAGCACATTAGGCAAAGATCAGAAGCAAATAGCAGTGTCAAACAATGTGGAGTTACCACAGAAAGTTGAGATTTGGGAGTTTGGAAGACTGTCTAAGAACGAGAGACTGGTTGATTGCAATAGGGTCAAGTTCAAGTGTAACTTGAATTTGGTCCAAGTTCATTCAGATTGATGAACAGAGAAGGTGGAGCACCCATACCCGTGAATGGGGTGCATGACGAGGCAACCGACAGATCTTTAAGATGGTGATGGTTCAAAAATTTGAGCCAAGGTGGAGATTGTTGGTTTGGTGTCTCGAATTTTGGAGTCCAAGGTTGGTAGAACAACCAGACAGAGTGGATTCAGTTTCTCGAAGGAAGCTCTGGGGTCTGTGACCGCTCGAGCGAGCAGGAGTCCGCTCGAGCGGACTTATACACAGGAAGGTCTCGGGTTAGTGACCACTCGAGCGATTAGGAGTCCGCTCGAGCGGACTTATACACAGGAAGGTCTCGGGTTAGTGACCACTTGAGCGATCAGGGGTCCGCTCGAGCGGCGCGCTGTAGAACAATTTGCGGCGCTAGGGTTTGTTTTAATCCTAGGGGCTGCATATATAAGGATTTTACATTTTATAAAACTAAGAGAGAGGTCGTCTATACACTCAGAGAAACTCAAGTTAGAGGCTATGGAGAGTATAGAGAGAGAGAAATAGGCTCAAGTTTGAGACCATAGACATTGTGTGAGTGAAATAGTGAAGCTTGAATTTTATATTGACATATAGTAGATTGTTTCTTCTTTCCTGTGGCGGTAAACAGTCAGCCGAACCACGTAAATTCTCGTGTTCTTTTGGGTGTTCTTGTTCTCTATTTGATATGTGTTGATCGTATCTTACGCTCCTGTTTTTGCTGCGTAGAGGATTTGTGCGCGTTAAATCCCAACAAAATAAAATAAGCAACTAAGTAATTATCCCAAAAGAGCCATTATCTAACGGTAAAAAATAATTGTACAACTCATCTCCCATTTTAACTTTAACCAATCATGAACTAAAATTTTCACTATATACATAATTTCATCCCTTAGTATATCAAAAAATATGTAGGACCCGAGTATTACTAATCACTTTTTTCCTATCCAGTTCTATCTAAAATAACAAACATACCCTAGCCTTGTTTGGTATTTTGGATAAGATTGAATAGAATATGAGGAATAAATAATACTGTGGGTTCCACATATTTTTTTTAATATTAGGATATTATGAAATAGATTATGTGTACAGTGAGAAATCAGGTTTATATTTGGTTAGGGTGAGATAAAGAGCGGGACAAAATTCATAGAGTTATTTCTGACTGTTAGATAAGCAGGGAAGATAATCTGAAATCCGGTACTAATAATATTAAGTGGGACCTAGTATTATTAATACCATGAATGATGTATTAATAATTTGGTATTCGTCAGATTATTAGTCCTAATTTTGTGATACAAGCGCGAAATTAATAGTTTGAGGAGACAAAAACTGAACACTTGAGACTCACATGTTTTTTAGTCTTATTTAACCCTCTTTTAGTCAAAACATGTTGTAAGTACTTAGTTCTAATTAGGCATGTAAAAAAAGAACGTGGCCCGCGGGCAGCCCGATGTCCGTTACTGTGTGGGCCCAGCCCTGCCCGGTCAAGGCACGAGCCCGTAGCCCCCAACCCCGAGCCTGGGCCTCCCTCATAAGCCTGTAGACCTGGCCAGCTCGAGGCTCGAAAGCCCGAGCCCGAGCCCGCCCACTTCCGCTCGTCCCATGTTCGCCCAAAAAACTAGCCGTTAGGCCCAGCCTGACCCGAACGCCTCCAACAGCCAGAAATTCGAACGAACGGCTTGGATCACTGCGATTTGAAAATGAAGGGATGAGATTAAGTGTTAGTTGGGGCCGGGCTAGCACGGCCTAACGGCTAATTTTTTTTATTAAAAACATATATTTTTGCTATAAATAAGGCCCCATACTCTCTCTAATTTTATTCAAAAATCTCTCTACTCTATCTAGTCTCTACTCTCTACTCTCTAATTAATTGGTGAATTGGCAATATTCGGGTTCGGTGCAACTGTTGGCGAATCAAGGAGTGAAGATCAAGAATTAAGATCAAGATCAAAACACAAATTAATCGGGATCGAGATTAAAGAACAGAGTTCCTTAATTCGGTTTGCTTTATTTTCTGTAATTTAATTTATTTTTTTACAATATTTAATTTATTAGAATACATTTTTTAAAATTATAATTAACTTCTTTAAAAAATTAAATTTTATTTCATTTTAAAATTTTAATTATAAATTACTTTTTTCTGCTTTCTATTCTCTAATTTTATTTTGCTTTAAAATTTTATAATTTTTTATTTTATTTATGGATCCAAATATATTCTCTGTTGATGAAGAAGAAGATATTTTCATATTTCTACCTAATAGTTTCTAATCCCACTTCCCCTACTCCTATTCTTAATTCACCCACTGGTTCATCAACATTTGTTGCTATATTTGCATCTGTAGGTTCATCTAGCAAAATTTTTTTACATATGTGAGAATTTTTTTAAATTTTTTTTTGAAAACAATACTGATGGCACCGTTACTATTAAAGTAAAATATAAAATTTGTAATAAATTACTTTTGGATAACACGTCGAGTGTCACTAGCCACTTATGTAGACATTCTGATAGTCACCTAAAAATGTACCTCTTAATCTCACTACACAGATACAGATAGGTAGGGGTTCAACTGATAATATTATTAATTTTTTCTATGATTTTACCCGTGCACAAAATTTTGTTATTGATTATATAATAGAACAGGAACAACCATTTTTAATGGTTAAACAACCAGTATTTGAATATATGATACAAGGTGAATTTTTTCCTCAATTTTAACGTTTTTCTAGAAATACTACTAAAAATAGAATTTTACAAAAATTTAATAAAATTAAAATCGAGTTGATATATTTATTTACAAATCTAAAAGGAAAAAATTATTTAACTTTTGATTTATGGACTGCTAAAAATGCTATAGAATATTAATGTATTACATCACATTTTATAAATAATAATTAAAATTTATGTAAAAGAATTTTTTTATTTAAAGTATAAAATTTTTCTATATCGGTTATTCTTTAAGTATAGTTATTAGGTAAGAACTTGTTTCATGGAGTATTGCATTAAAAATATTTTTTATTATTTTAGATAATATTTCTTATAATAATGAATGTGTTAACTATTTAAAACATAATTTACAGCTTCCATTATCTGATTTTTTATTTCATGTTCGTTATTTGACACATATTTTAAATTTAATTGTTAAAGAATAACTTAAATATTACAATGAGTCTCTTGAACAAGTTAGGTTTGCAATAAAATGTATAAATAATAGTATAAAAAAGTTGATATGTATAGAAAAATATGTCAATAAGAAAATATAAAATGTAAAAAATTACAACATGATGTAGAAATTAAGTGAAACTCGACATATATTATGTTACAATTAGCAATAAAATAAAGAAAAACAATTGATTTATTTTTTGAAATGAATATGAAAACTAATTTTACTCTACCAATACCTAGTGATTGGGATAATTTAAATGTATATAAAAATTTTTATAACGTTTTGATGAACCAACAAAATTATTTTCTTATATTTACACTGTTACTACTCTATTAATTTTACTGCAATTAAAAAAAATTACCGTCATATTTAATAAATTTTTAATCAATGTAAATTATTATCAGTGATATTTAGCATAAAAGATAAATTTAATTAATATTATAATGAAATAATATATATTTTTGGAATAACTTTCATATTAGATCTTAGGAATAAAAATATTAGTTTACAATATTTTTAAAAAAATATTTATGGTAATGCAAACCAACTTGAAGGAATAAATAAAACACTTAAAAATTTATACGATGAATATAAAGCTCATATAATATATCAATCAATACAATCCGTAGTTAGGACTTCATCTCAAAATTGTAACGATGATTGATCTATAATAAAAACTGGAAGACTTTATGAGGTTCATGAAAGTTCTATAACAAAACTCCAATATTATTTTCATGTTGTAGAAAATTTAGATAAAAATAATTTTGATATTTTAAAATATTAAAAACAACACGAGGTGTCGTGGTCAGTATTGTCTGCAATAGCTCGTGATATACTTGCAGTTCCTATATTTATAGTTGCTTCGGAGATAACTTTTAGTGCATGTGGACCGGTGCTGAATGACTGCAATATACTTGCAGTTCCTATCTTTATAGTTGCTTCGGAGATAGCTTTTAGTGTAGGTGGACCGGTGCTGAATGACTGCAGATCCAGACTAACTCCGAAAGTGGTGCAAACTCTAATGATTACACGCGACACAATTTACGCAGTAAAAATGTGTCAAGAAATAGACGAGAAGGAAATACTAGAAACAGACTTGAAAACTATAACCTGTAGAATGCCTGAATAGTTGTCAAGCTCAGACTAATTTTCTTTTTATTTTTTGCATGTATAAATGTTATTTCTTTACATTTGTGATTTTACATTTTATTTGTAATGTATTTTAAGTAGATAATAATGCAAATAATTATTAGGTTTGTATGTACCAATTTATTTAGGATGTACTTGACCTATAGTGATATAATTTTTCTATTTTTTGAAAGCGTATAATACACTTATAATGTGTAAAATATAATATAATTGTTAAAATTTAATTTTTAATTTTAAAATAACTTTTTAAAATTATGTCTTAAGTCGCCTGAATTGCTGCTGTGTATAAAAATAAAGAAAATGTGTATAAAAATAAATTGCTGCCGTGTTTAGGGTAAATTTGAATAAAATTAAATTATTTTATTTACATAAATTTTGGATTTAATAGTATTTAAATTACGTCATGTTCAAAAAATTAAAAAAATATATTTAACATTAACAAAAAAGATTATACACATCTATACAAACTATGCACATCTGAAACACACTAACATAATGAAATTTTTTAACAAAATAAAAATTATAAACACCTTATGTTTGATCAAATGTTATCACATCAATTACATTTAAAATTTGTGGAGACCGTTGCGAATTACTAAAAAAATCATAAAAACAATCATCATAGATGAATGATTTAGTTGCTTTGGGAGAGTGTTTTTATTAATCAAATGCTATTTTCTGGAAAGAGAAAAAAAGAATACAATATTTTGTATTAAAATAAATAGCACTAATAAAAATAGCATACAAATATAAAAATATTACATTCTTGAGATTCTAGGTTAAATGATGTTTGAAAAGGACTATACTCATACTTCATCATTTTTGGCAAATAGAATATCTCAACATCCTAATACATAAGAATGATAGTAAGTAAATATATTATATTTTTATAATTATATTAGCACAAGAAAGTAGCCAAGTATAACAATATATTAACACATATGTGGTTGATTTGCAAATGAATTCTCAACGTTTGTAGTGTTGATGGGTTGATCAAAATTCTAAAAAATTAAAAAAAATTAAATATTATTACAAAAATATAAAAAATAAATGTAATTTAAATATTGGCAATATTTAACTTTGACGAGTAGATTGCAAAATAAATATTGGTAATTTATTACTAAATCTCGAATCACACTTGAACAAATAGCCTAAATGTTTTAAAACATTCTGCATGAGATGAAGAGTACACAATTCATGACAAATATCAGGCATGACTTGAGAAATCGCCTTAGCTATTGCTTGATCTTGGTCAGTAAAAATAGTGGTAGGTTTTTTTCCCGACATTGTATGCAAGGAAGTTTCGAACAATCACTCAAATGATGCTATAGTTTCATCATATAATAATGCCACACCAAAAATCACTGTCATTTTGAAATGATTAAAACCAGTAAAAACAGAAAATGGCCTATACTTTTTATTTATTCGAAATGTCGTGTCAAATGATACAATATTACCGAAATGCCCATAATCTGTAATCATTTGATGATCAGTCCAAAATATATTAGTAATCATCTCATCAATGTCTAACTGAACTACGTAATAAAAATATAAATTTTCAGCTGCTTGTTTCTAAAAACATCTCATCAAAATTCCCGCTTCACTATATTACAAGTTTATTTGTCTTTTTTGCACGTAAATATGTTTTCTAATTCTCTCGTGTAAATCTTAAAAATTCTATTCTCATTACTTGAGCACTAATGAGATTGTGCGAAACCTTAAGAGATAAACCAACATCATCAGTAAGATCAACATTCATACCATGTGTCTCATATAACTTTATTTGATATGGCATCATATGACTGCATTGTAGGAGATGCAAAAGATGGTTGTGGTTGTCATTCAAATTTGACACGACCCATTGTGACACTTTCCATTTAAACAATATAACAATTTTTTACAACAATAATAGAAACTACACAAGTTCAAGTCCCCTCACAAAAGCTAAAATGAACAACTACACTGTTTTACAAAAAAAAAAATTCATAAATAATATAACGGTCAAAATGAACATAATTCCCACAACAATAATACATTTTTTAATTAAAAAAGCTACATAAATTCAAATAAAAGAATCTCAGCTTTTTAAATTTCACTATTTTTTTAATATATTACACAACAATAAAACAGATATTGGGAGGCCAAATAATACATTTTTGGGACTATTTTTTTAATATATTACACAATAATAAAACAGATATTGGGAGGCCAAATAATACAATTTTTGGGAGGCCAAACAATAGGGAGGCCAAAAAAAACAGATAAAACAGGGGAGGGATTAGATAAAAAAACAAAAATAAAACAGATATCTTACACAACAATAAAACATTTTTTAATAAAACAGATAAAAAATTACCCAAAAAAAAACAAATCAATTACCAGTTATTAGGAGGCCAAATACCCAGCCGGGTCCGTCGCAAGCGTTTCCGCCGTTGAAGGCGACGGCGGTGGGGCGGCCGGCGATGAGGCGGCGTTGAAGGCGAGGGTGGTGGAGCGGCGTTGAAGGCGACGGCGGGCGTTGAAGCCTGCCACACAGTTTCTGCGTCGTTCAATTTTTGCTGCGCCTCCGAAAATGGTGTTTTTAGTTCTGGGGTTTATTTTGGGAGAGATGAGACGCAAACGACGCCGTTTTGAGACCTAATTTTAAAAAGTTATTTTGGCATCATACGGGGCCGTTTTTAGGCGCAGCAAACCCTGCGTAACGCACTGCAGGGAACCCAGACCCACCCGTCCCCGACCTTACTCTGTGAAATCCGAAAGCCCTAACCGATTAGATTTATGAAAAGGAAAAACAACTCAAAGCTGGGGTTGAAGGCAAGCCAAATTCAATATATTATCACTGCAAAGTTTGGAACTTGGGTCTAATTTTCTTCAATGGCTTCTTCCAAGAGAAATTACAAAGAGAAGATAATCCGTCGCAAGTATGCCCTCTGATTTTTATTTGTTTAGCTTTTAGTACAATCCGTTTATTTCGTATTTCGACGTTAATAATCACACACGACTCTCTTTGTAATTTCTGAATACAATTGTGTTCTAATTCGTTGTAATAGCTGAGGCTTCAAATGGCGTCCTTTCCCCAAATTTTAATATTATACATACTGAGAAGCTGTATTTCTGTCGCTCAGATTGTTTCTCGAAGTAGCCTGCCCTTTTTCTTCCTTCTTCTTTATTTTTGCCTAACACGGGGAGACGATGAGTGTAGTTGAAATTGGCGTAATAATATCTGACTGAAAAAGCATATGTGCAGGGAGGAAAAGGTAGAAGAACCAGAACTACCAAAATATCGAGACCGAGCTAAGGAACGAAGAGAAGATCAGAATCCGGATTATGAACCTACTGAATTGGGCTCTTTCCATGCGGTGGCTCCTCCTGGGACTGCAGATCTCCTGTCAGACACCCACTCCTAACCCCCCCACTCCCCCAATTGGTTAATGCTACTGTTGTGACCATGTGGAGATAATGAACTGTATATCATGTATATATGAGCTGTATTTTCTTACCATTATTGTGTTAATGTTTGTAGTGCTGCTGATGCCCATAAGTTATCCATAGAGAAGAGCAAGTATCTTGGAGGTATGTGTTAGGAATCTTCTGATAACCAAGCATTTGCTTTTGTGCTTGGAAGAAAACCTATTACTTACAATATTTACACTTACGTATGTTAAAAGTTTTGATCGTTTTTAACTGGCACACGAGTAATGACAGAGTGGGATGCAAACTTCGTAAAAGTTACAAAGTCTTCATTCTTTAAATTCAATGATCCTAAAATGTTTGTAGACTGTTTAGTCCCTTATTACTTCAGCCTCATTGCTCATCTTGTGATAGAAGGTCCCCTTGGAAGGGGTTCAAGAATGGAAAAAGGGAAGGCCACTGTAGTGGCATGCTTTTATCCACGCACTCTTTTCTCCCCTCTTGCTTAGAGTCATAAATACTCAACCCTTTCTTTCCTGCCAGAACCTTGCTTCTCAGATGGCGAAAACAAAGCAAGAACAAGCTTGCAAGGGCCACATCTACTTACCCTAAAGTAACAACCTGCCTGCACCCGTAAAAATATCTAGACATGTACCATCAATATAGCTAAAACTATTATTTCAGTGTACTATTTCCTGCTTGGTCAATGCCTCTTTGGCTCATTTTGTAAGGTTGAACAATCAAGGCCAATCCACTCACTGACTGAAACTGAGGGATACCAATTATTATTAATTTTTTATCTATATCATTTGATATGCTGAAATGTGACTGAAGTTTGTTTTCCACTGCTGTTCCCTCAATTAAATCCTTTTTTTTTTCTTGCTCGATCAATCTAATCCAGGTGATGTAGAACACACCCATTTGGTTAAAGGCTTGGACTATGCTTTGCTTCACAAAGTAAGGAGTGAGATTGACAAGAAGCCAGATGCTGGAGATGATGATCATGATGGAAAGTCTAGGTATTTGAGTTTGGGTATTACTTATTAGTGTTAAGAATTAAGCTTGTAAATACAGGTGTTTATTTTTTCTCCCTCTGCCTATTCTCTTTTTTTTTTCTTTACGAACATCATTTCAAATAGTTATTTTTGCAAAAATACAGTAGATTTGTTTTAAGATTTTTGTGAAATAGTTTTATGTTGTTTGAGAAGTTGGTATGAGGGTCTAGATTAGGACGGAGTAGTACACATGTATAGAATTAATCCAAGAGCAGAGCGGCTCTAAGGAGAGATTCAAGCAAGTTCAATTAAGGAGGAGGAGACGCAGGGTGCTCTTAGAGCTCAAGTCCAATGGGTTACCAATGGAGAAGACGAAATGATCTTTCTATTCTCTTCATAACTTAATGAGATGAGTGTACCTTGCCTTATTTAGTTGCCTTATTTAGAAGGAAAAGAGTCACGAGGTATACACCTCACTCATGATGACCCATATCTCATCACTTCATTAGAGAATAAATTAGTTAGGGTTATTATGTAGGCACATGCACATGAACAAGAGCTCATAATTGTTGTCCTCCCTTTCCCAACTAACTCGGCCTATTACACCATGCCGCGGTATGGCACTTGGCAACACCTTCGGTCTTTAGTCCACAAGACTCTGACTCTCATGGTGGTAGAAAGATAGGGCTTGATCCTTACCTCTCGTGCCAAATCCCTTAGTGATTATAACTCATTGATGCTCATTAGTTGCCTCCTGCGGCCATTCTCACGTTCCTGCAGGATCGAACCCCAAACCATGTGCCTACAAATGCCAATTAGTTAATCAAATTGGTAGTTGAAATAACTTGCTTTAATTCACTGGCATTTCTTTAGATGAATTATGAATATACATGTCAGGAAAAAAAAGTATTAATGTTCTCTCTCTATCTCTCTCCCCCGACTAATGACAGAGCATCCAAGGAAGACCAACCACTGTCATTTCGCACAGCAACCGCAAAGGTAATTGACTTCTAAGGAATGTTAAGAGTAATCAAGCTGCTTCAGTAATTTGTGGCCACACAAATTGATTGTGTTTTTTTTTTTAATAACAAAAAATGGTGTCATGGTTAGTTTCTTTTTCTTTTCTGTTGCAGTCAGTGTATCAATCTATAGTGAAGCCTCAAACAGTAATCAAGTCAAATGAGATGTTCCTCCCAGGTCGGATGGCTTTTATTTTCAACATGGTAAATTCTTCTGCATATTCCAATTCTTTACTGGCTATTATGAACCTAGAGTCCTTTTACAAAATGTGAAATCAGTTGAACTGAAGAGAAAACCATGCTAATCTCTTTCAGCAACTAGTTCATTTTATGTAACTGTTCAGCTTTGAGCAGGAAACTATTGTTTTGTCTGAATGTTGAGTGCTTGGTTATTTGTAGAGGTCGTGTGACCCTTCGTGTCCCTGGGGCCCGAAAATGGCACATTTGCGTTCCAATTCCTTTTTCTTTATCTCTGCCCCCCTTTTTTGTTTTGTTTTTTGTTTTTTTTGGTGGAGAGGGTGTTCTGGAGTTCAGTTATTGTTGTTGGGTGTATTTTGTAATTGTTGCCCTGTAGGGGTGGGAAATCTTGGTTTGGGATGGTGGACACATTCATCCAATACCAATCTAAAATAGTAGGCAGAGTCCGACACTTGTTTGCAATTGGATTTGACCCCTATTTGATTTGTATCTATTGGTTGAATTTCATGTTGTAATGAATCTCAATGAATCTATGTGAGTCATTCGTTCATGAATCTTATGATTCACAATTTGAGTACCATTCATGCTATTTGTATTCTAATTCCACAATCATATAAGCTCTATCTCTCTCCATATATATATTGTGCTGAAATCCTAGTTGTGCTGTAGATTTGGGACAAGCAATATTGGTACTGGAATCATTGCAATCTTGAAATGGTGCTCGAATGGTGCCGGGCATAGAAGTTTACTAACCGGGCTCGTCCATTGACAATCTACAGCTCTATGTTAGTTGCAGTCTCACAGATGCCCATTCTTTGATTCGAAAGGCACTACTTAGGCCTCCAGTTGTGCCACTAGTGGCTAACCGTACAAATAAATGCGATCATTTTAATGATTATTGATTATTAATTATTGATTCGACTAGAGGGACTCCTAGTTCCTGAAGTCAAGTATTGAGATAAGCATTTTTCTCTTTGTCAATTGCTGTTAGTTAACTTTCTTTTGTCCTATATTTTCGCTATAAAAGTTCTCAATCAATTTGGTTGTGTTAGTCATGAGATTGGTCTAACATTTTGTTATGATCTGGCTAGACAAAGATAGATTGAAGGTAAGATAGATTTGAAGCAGCCACCCATACAACTACTTTGGCGTGGGATGGGGTGGGGTGGGGTGGGGAGGGAGAGGTGCTGTTTGTGTTTTGAATCAAACAAAGTAAGTAGTAGGGATTTCATAGCTATTTTCATTCTACAGGAAAACGAATCTTGGAAGGGTGCTGCAAGCTGTTGTGGGGAAGCAGTTGATAAAATTGTGGGGGTAGAATTGGTATAATAAATTTTAATCCCAGCCTACATTATGCGAGTCAAACACGTTCTTATTAATTCATTATTAATCTTATGCCAATCAAACAAGAATTCATTTAATTAATCCAACCTCATTCAAAATTCTTACATTAATCCCACCTCTTTATTAATTTTACTCAATCCATACCGGTTATCAAACGATACCTTAGTGGTGGGCTTAGTTTGGTAAGTTCTTGAGTCTGGGCTAGTATAGTTGATTTGTTTTTTTTAGAAAGCCAATAATCTAAAAATGAAGGTATTATGCGAGATATATTTGTTCACTCTGCTCAATTCTTTCAGGTAGTTGCTATATTTTGCATTGTGATATATCTAGACTATTGGAGAAAAAGTGCTGGACTTTGGAAAGCAAGATATGCCTTGATGGAATGAAAACAGCTGTTCAAGCAATTTTTTGAATCTAATTATCTGACATGCAATATGTGTCTTGATTTAATGAAAGTAACTGTTCAACAAATGTTTTAATATAAATTATCTTTCATGTATGTTAGGAGGGTGGGTTCTCCCATGACATTCCAACCACTCTGCATAGAAGTAAAGCTGATTGCCCAATCCCAGAGGTTTGTATTTTGTCGGATTTCCTCTTAATGCAAATTTTATAAGATATTTTCCCATTTGTTTAATTTGATCTTTACATATATTGCAGGAGATGGTTACTGTCAGTGTTGATGGTTCTGTGCTAGATCGAATTGCTAAAATTATGTCATATCTCCGCCTTGGATCATCTGGGAAGGTTCTCAAGAAAAAGAAGAAAGAAAGAGAAGTGAAAGGTATGCCATACTCTAATCTTTAGAAAAAGGTTGTTGCCCATTGTGACTTGTTTCTTATTTTTATCTGTTAGCCTTCTGAGAACAATTTCAGCAACCCTAGGCTGTAGAACGATGATGAAAAGGTTAACTCTGGGAAAAATGGTGGATGAGAATATATGTAACACTCCGACCCTTCACATGGCAATAATATTGTTCGCTTTGGGTAAAATCCTCACGGTTTTGTTCTTCCCAGGGGGTCACCCATCCCTGCATTGCTCCAGCATAAGCACGCTTAACTGTGGAGTTCTGTTAGGGCCTTTACCACTTGGGAAAATGTCTCGTTGAATGTAAGGGTCCAAAGTTTTTCTTTTATAGCCCAGGAACTCCCTCTCTCTTTCCGATGTGGGATATCGGGATATTATCATCCACCCCCCTTAGGGCTGCACGTTCCCGTGCAGTAGCCTGCCAGCTCCGGTAGCCTGCTAGTCCTTATTGACCCGCCCACTCAGTAGCCCGCCCACATATCACGCGAGACGGCAGGGGCCCACACTCGGAGGTGAGTAGAGTTGGCTCTGATACCATCTGTACCACTCCGACTTTTCACATGGCAACGATATTGTCCACTTTGGGCAAAACCCTCACGGTTTTGTTCTTCTCAGGGGGTCACTCATCCTTGCATTGCTACAGCATAAGCACGCTTAACTGCGAAGTTCTGCTAGAATCTTTACCACTTGGAAAAAGGTCTCGTTGAATGTAAGGGTCCAAGGTTTTTCTTTTATCGCCCGGGAACTCCCTCTCCCTTTCCGACATGGAATACCAAGATATCACAATATATCTAATTGATGAGCATGAATATAAGGGCTTAGCAAACTCGTATAAACAGACGTCTTCCCCAAAAGTAAATTCTGTGGTAATGAATTATATTCTTCTTAGTGGTAAGTATTTTAGATTATTTATGCGACCATTCTTGCAATGCATGCTTGGATTATAATGCTATCATGTCATCCATTTGATAGCAGGTTGGGTGTTTTGTTTTCCTAGAGTGAAGTGTGAGGTTTCTACAATACTGGATTTCCATGCTGTCTTATTTTTTGTGTGGGTGGTGTTTTATTCTGTTTTTTAATGAAGGATGTTCCTGACATCCTCAGTTTCCTTCTGCATATAACACGTGCCAAATCATACAGGGAAGATAGCAGCTATTGGCAATGACTATGACGAAGATGAGAGAGTGTCCAAGCATGATGGTGAAATTTTGAAGTATAGAATTGATAGAGAAAACCTCCCCCCACCCCCGCCTCCTCTGAAAAAGGGACATCCTGATTCAAATGAGAAACAAGGCCCTGCTGTCAGAGTTGAAGAGGATGACATATTTGTGGGGGATGGCACTGATTATGCTATTCCCAGTAAAGATATGAGCCAAAGCCCTATTTCAGAAGACATGGAAGAATCCCCTCGAAGTAAGGAAAGAATTTCCTATTTCAATGAACCTGTTTATGGTCCAGTCCCGCCCTCTGAGCCTTCCCATGATTGGCAACAAATGGTGAGTTGATTCTGAGCACGCTTTTTGAGTGCAATCTAACTTTGATGGCAAAAACTGTTTGTCTCGTGGAGGACAATACAAGCACAGTTTGGAATTCAATAAGTGAAATTTTGAGGGGATATAACAAAAGCTACGTAGGTGCTTGCTTTGAGTTTTTCTTTTCACTTAATCTATTTTCACTGTTTTGTTCAGAATGGATATGATTCTATACAAGGACAGGCCTTTGCTGGTGGCTATCAGGGAGAGTGGCATGAATATCAATATGCGGAGCAACTGGCTTATCCTGAGCAATATCTCCAGCAGAGCATTCAGAATTATGATGTGCAAACAGGTTTAAACATCCAACAGGACCCACGTCTCATGACCCAAGAAGAGAAGGATCGGGGTTTAGGGTCAGTGTTCAAGCGTGATGATCAGAGGCTTCAGCAATTGAGAGAGAGAGATGCCCGGGAGAAGGATCCCAATTTCATTTCTGAAAGTTATTCCGAATGCTATCCTGGCTATCAAGAGTACAATCGTGAGATTGTGGACAGCGACGATGAAGATGATTTATCAAAAATGGATATGGGTGGACGGGTAGGTGATCTTTCTTATTTTTAAAAGAAAAGTTCTCTCTTTATTGATGCCTTTTTTTTTTTCCTTTCAAAAATAAGGTTCTGCTTCCCTTGTCTGGTTTCAACGTGAAGAAATATATACACTCACCAGCCTTGCCAACGTGTTTTCTCTTTAAGATGAATGTATTTGCTTTATTAATAAGAACCATGCTAGTTGCCCCACAACTTGAATAATCTTCATGCTTCATGGAAAAAAATGCTTTTGTAATGGTCTCTCAACTCTTACTGAAGCAATTGAAATGGTGGTTGCCAAAAAGGTGTTTGATATGGTTGAAGTAATAGTTGGTGCTCACAGAAGATGAAATACTCTTACAGGCAAAGGGTCGTCTCCATCGGTGGGACTTTGAGACTGAAGAGGAATGGGCAAAATACAATGAGCAGAAAGAAGCAATGCCAAAGGCTGCATTCCAGTTTGGTGTGAAGATGCAAGATGGTCGAAAGACACGAAAACAAAATAAAGACCAGAAGCTTACTAATGAGCTGCACAAGATTAACAAGATACTCTCCAGGAAGAAGACGGAGAAGGACAGGGGTGAGACAAATGATGATGGGGGCCACTACGACGATGAATCACATCCTGGGAAGAAGCTTCGAATATAAAGCTTAGGAAGTTTAAAGTGAGACCATTATTTGTATCATAACTGTTTCATTTTGCTTTTGAAAATTGGTAGTTGCATAGATCTTGAATATCCTTGATGCATGAAGTTTATCGTGTCTTTCATTTTTTTTTCCTCTGTGGATTATTAGTGTTAATTCCATGTTATGGAAGGTGGTTTCGAAAATAAGAATGTCCAGGGACAAAAATCATCTTAAAATATATTTTGGTACCGTCAACCATGAGCCAAGCTCTAGGTAAATAGAATTTCTTATAAATCAGAAGTCTGTTGACTTACGGGTGATTTATACTTTTATGCTGAAATCAGTTGGATAGTTTTTATTTTTATTTTCTAAAAATAATAATAAACTTTTGTAGTTTGAGGTCGAAACACATCATTGTCAAATGGCGAGCAAACTGTCAAAACAATAATTTGGAATAATTTGGTATTTTAAATTGATTGACACTAGTAGGTTGCAAGCGCATTAGCAATATGATAAGAATAATGATAATAATAAAAATAGTAATGCAAAAATTCTGAATTTTCCAACACCGTTTTTTATCTCCGTGTGCGTTCGGACACACGGCTTTGTTGTTTGCATTTTGTTGGTCCACAAAGGACCAATTCTGGGGCCAACGATGCTGCCACTTTTGTTTTCCCAAATTTGTTGCTAACAATTACAAATTCAGTACCCTCCTGTTAACACTTTCAACCTTTTCTATAATTACACATGGGTTTTGTTTAGTTAATAATTTTACTTTAAAGTTTAAAAAAAATTAGTTTGCTTTTTCTATGACATTTACTTTTAGTCTTTTCACTTAATGGCTTTTATGTTTTTAGTTTTTTTTTTTTTGTACTTATTAACCAAAATTACTCTTATACAGGTTATTAAAAATCATCATAACTTTTATTATACAAGTACATTTTTATATAAAAACATACTTCAGGCTTGTCTTCTTGAATAAGCTACTACCTCGGCCAAATCGCACTCGATGGTGGATATTCCCGGATCTAATCGCATTAAATGATGTACGATATCGGTCTAATCTCATTTAATACTGTACGATTCTAGTTATATAGCACTAAATGCTACCTGTAGGGCCGTGCTTCCCTCTTTTCAACTTAGAGCTCGGCCACCTAATCTATTCTGAAGATGGGGGCTGATTTCTAATCCATGCTCGACCTAAACGACCGCTATCCCAATGTGTGGGCCATCATCCACAACTTGGGTCATTTCAAAACCCATTTTTTAAGGCCCGGGCCTTGGTATCGTTGGGCTTTCAATAGGCCAGTACGAATTGGATTTGTCCCCCTTCATTTTCTCCTTAGCTCTCCTCTTGCTCGGTATGAAGGGGAGCTGACTAGACATCCTTCTTTCTTCAGTCATGCACAGTCATGAATAGAATAGCCACCGTTGTTGGGAATTATCTTTTCTGCTTTGTGTTATCGCCGTTTGCTCCCAACTTGTTTGTAAGTTTTTTTTGTTGTCAAACTTGAAAAGCACTTTCTCCGTTTCTAGGGGAGTTTAGGTTCTAAGTCTTATTCTTCTTTTCTCAAATGATTTACACATTTGATTCACCTTTGGTTTTTTCTCCCTCTTCCTCATTCCCTTTCCCTTCTTTTTCAAGGACATTTTTATTGCGTCGCGTGGGTGAGGGTTTTTGGCCATTAGCTTTCTCCTCTCCTTAGTCCCTTTTTTTGTTCCCCTTGAGTCGTGGCCCAAAAAGGGAAATTCGTAAATGAGATGAATGCCCCCTCCGCCATGGCTACTTTTCGAGTGAAGTACAATATCCCATCTTCGGTCACAGTTCGTTACTATTACCCAGACATTCAAGGGTCGCATTTATTGCCAAGAAAAAATGAAGTCGCCTTCCCCATTGCCTCAATTGTAGAGACATGGGTTCGTTTCCCCATAGATCCTCTCCTCAGGGAGATGTTCACCCAGTGCCGCCTTATGCCTTGACAAGTCTCAGTAAATTTCATACGGGTAGTGATGGGAGTGGCCGAGATCAACCGGCGCTACGATTTGAATCTCGGCATCCCAAAGATATTCCACAGCTACACCCTTGCCCACAACAAGGACGACACCTACTATCTCTGCCAAAAGAGCATTGCCCAACGAATAGTGCATGACCTCCTTGAATCTGACAAACATGGCGATGACTACGCTATGATCGGTAGGCTGTTCTATCCCAAGGGTCCTAAGGAACCCAGGTCGGTTTGGTTGCTTTCTGACTTCGCTTTAGTGTACTTTTTTACTTTTTTTTAAATATTGGACTTATACGATCTGTTCTTTTTTCTTGCAGAGGTTTCCCTTGTTTGGCGGAGGAAAAAACAGGCCAACTACGCAAAGATGCAACGTTTTTTGGTGATTAGAGAAACCCATTCTGCCCCGGACTTGCTCGGTTACATCCCTAGCTACAAACGGATAATCAGACACTGGGGAGAAGTTCGGCAAAGAACCCCGTTGATGCCTTCATCCGCTTCTGCATTGCCTTCTTCTCAACAGCCAGCCGAAGAAACTATGCCGAGAGTTAGGACAACTTTCAACCTCAGGGCAGCGGCCCTAGGCCCCAATGTTGTAAGCATTTCAGCTACCTCGGCAGTGAGGGTAACACTACCGCCGCCGCCTAGGGAACCTACACTAGAGGTTCCAGCCCCTCCTCCTCTTTCAAAGGAGACTGCGGCATCAGAGTCGTCGTCTATCAAATCATTCAGACGACGTCATTCGTCTTCTCCTCCAGAAGCTCGGCCTTTCACTCGTCGACAGCTGATTCACAGTGATAGCACATTCGCAGCCGAACCCCACCGTGGAGGGGAAATGGAAGCAGACACGCCTGGTACCTAGATCCCTGAGTACAATGTGATGGGACACCAACTCCACGTTGGTGATTCATCAAAAGAGGGCCGCGTGGCCCACATCTTGGTGAGGGGGCTCTCACTCCCTCTAGACATGGCTAATCATTCCATCCAAACGACTTTGGCCCTTTTTGAAAGGGTTTATTAGCTCGGCATAGGGGTGAGTTCCACTTTCATACACTATCTCTTAGAAAATTTATACCTATTTCTCTTTCCAAATTTCTTACCTCCCATTTTTTGTGATTTTGTAGCAACGCTCAAGCGATCATGGTACTGCAGGATCGCTACGCCGAGATTTCGAGAAAGGCCAAAAGAGTTGGGACGACTGCAACTCGATCCTAGCAGTGCATTAAAGAACTGAAAGTTGTTCGGGTGCAGGATATCTCAGCTCGACAGGAGTTAGAAGACCAATTGAAGGCCGCATAAAGGGAGGTCAAGAAGGTGAAGGAGGAAGCTACTGCTGTTTCAGCCGCAAATAGAGAGCTTAGCAGTTTGTTGGTTGCTATAAGAGCTGAAGTGTGGACTCACAAGAAAATTGTAGCAGACCTGGAGGCTACTAGGGGCGAAAAGGACGACCAATTCTAGCAGCAAGAGTGGGACAAGTGCGAGGCTCACTTGTCAAAGGAGGTTGCCAGTATTCGTGTTGAGCTTCTCACCTTAGGGTACAAATAAGACCTTGAAAGGGCTAGCGTCCCCTTCGATTTTGCTTTATTGAGTGTGACCTTCTTACCCTTCGGTGCTGCCCAACCATTGAGGAGCAGGTTGCTGAAGCCAACCCCATAGACCCCGAAGAGCTTGCAGCTTTGCCCCTTGCCCATCCTAAGGATACTTAAGACACGGCCTCGAACTGACATATCCCCGTTTTTGTGGGGGAGGAAATTATCGAAGTCCTTGACGATGGCAATAAGGAGGACCAGGATGAGGGCCAGTAAGAGGTCGTGGATGACGGCTAAGCCTGAGATCCACGCAGCTCGAGCAAGCCTCCAATGCTTCATCTCCATCTTTCTTTTTCTCTCTCCCTCCCTTTTTTTTCTTAAGTTTTAGAGCTCGGCCATTTTTGTCGATGTGAGGTTGAGTTCCACCCATTATACCTTTTCGGTTTTATGTAATGAAAAGCTCTACTTTATTTCTCCAAGACTGATATGTGCATTTCGTGTTTTTTTTTATTAAGTTTGGATGTTTGGCCATTTTTGTTCGCGTAAGGCTGAGCTTTGCCCATTGTAGCTTTTGTATTTATGCTTTTTGTCTCTAAGAGAGTCGAGCTTTTTTATAAGCCTTTTTATGTGCTCCCATACTTGGGATCTTTCCTTATTTCCAACTCTTAAGAGATTGTTATAATCTTAAGGCCGAGCTGGCCTGCTTGAAGGGGTTATTAAAAACCCTGGGAACTCTTTTAGTTCGGAGAGATTGTTCTAATCTCAGGGCTGAGTTGGCCTACGTGAAGGGGTTGTTAGAAACCTTGGGAACTCTTCTAGTTCTGGAGAGATCTTTCTAATCTCAAGGCCTAGGGCCACGACTGATTGGATTTTGTAGGGCCCTTCTCAGTTCGACCCCAACTTTCTATCCCCAGCACCTTTATGTTTTCCATGACTTTTCTCAGAACTAGGTCGCTAGGGTGGAATTTGCTTGGGTTGTATACTGAAAATCATGAATTTATTTGATTTTAGTATTTGATTTTATTTTAATAAATTAATTTTTTATTTTATAAGAATCTTAATGAGTAATGTATGCAATATCATTTTTTAATATTATGTATGGATGTTCTTTATTCTGTATTGTATTTTATCTGGTGTGTAGAGTACGATTTGCACACGGAAGACCAGATTATAGGTTCTTACAAAATATAAGTATTTGTTCACAGTTTAGATGAAAATGGATATACCATTGGTACGACTGTAACACAGAGTTTTAGTAGACCTGTCTTGGTTACGAAAAACAGATAATAGCGTCGTCTATTGTTTCGACTCTCTATGCTAGTAGACTTTGTGTGTATTAAATGGGATATATTGGAGTAATTAATTTTATACTGACTATATAAATTAATTTATACCCCAAAGTTATTATGAGAGTACTTATACTCTTAATCCTGAAATAATTATTATTTATGTATATTTAATATTCATTGTTTTGATTCATTAGAGTGTGCGATCTTATATGAGTCTATATTCTCGGTGAGTTGGATAGCGGTATTTAATTATATAGTGAATATTAATTATTGATGGAATCTACGTCTCGATAGATTCGGATTGATTATACTTGTGAGACCCTGACCCTTTTTTTTTTGGCATTTTTCGACGCGCGTTTGGTGTTTTTATCGCTGTATGTTTTTACTAGTTTAGATGCATGATCGGGGTTAGATATGCATGCGCGGCAAGTTCTCGGGGCCGTGGGGTATTACGGTGCGAATTTTAAAAAAATTCAAAAAAATATATTTTGGAGGCCTATAAATATCTGGAGTTAGATATTTTCAAAAAGATATTTTCCAAAACTTCTCCAACGAGCTTTTCATTTTCTCTTTGCCTTCTCTCTAACTTCTCAGGGGCCCGGGGCTCGATTTTCGACGATCCAATAGCAGATTCTTGCTATTGGCACGGTCGGCTACGCATTCATCCGGACAGAATTTTATTCCGGCGAAGTTCAGTTTTGCACGTGGATCGAGACGTCGAGTTTTTAACTCACCGAGGTAGGATCCTAGACTCTCATGTCTTATAAGGGTGCTACGT
>JAULJZ010000020.1:301049-317348 GCA_032270985.1 Heliamphora pulchella | reverse complement strand
ATTTATAGAACAACGAAACCACATAATAAGATATGGTGTGCCCAACCACACCAGATAATAATAATAATTATTATTATAATAAAGCTAACAAGCAATGCATGGGTGTAGTCGGATCCGTTCGTCGTGCTTTTAAGGATAACTCCCTCACGATCTCTTTCACGGGGGGAGACTGTTAACTGTAGTTCCCCCATAACCGGCCAATCTACGTTTCCATAGTCATCAATGACATGGAACTACAAAAGGGATTCATAGACAGTGGAGCTTCGCTCAACATCATGCCTTTCAAAATAATGGGAGCTTTGGGTATATTTTCCCAACACCTTGTTCGAGAAACCATTGAAGTGACGGGATTCGACAGCAAGGGACAATAAACATTAAGGTACATAACAATACCCTATACACATCACCAATGCGTCAAAGCTATATTCAACGGCGAAATTGTTACAATAACGGGGTCGCTATATTCAAATGGTGCTCATTTTCTTCTTTTTCTGCAAAATACATTTTTTGGCTCAATGACACGGCCCACCCTTCTCAAATTGCTCTAAACATCAGTAGCTCCAACACCGTTCTCCAACTACAAACAAATCCACTCCTTTATAGGATGATTCAACTATGAGTCAATAACTCCGAGGCCATTCTCCAACTACAAATGAATCCACTTCTTAATTGGATAATTCAACAACGAGTCAATAATTCTAATGCCATTCTCCACTCAAAAAAGTCAACAATTCTCAATTCTCTAATTCTAAACTAATTCACTCCTTTATTGGATCTTTCAACTAACAGTCCTTGGCTCCAATGCCATTCTCAAATTCTAAAAGGATTCAATCATGAGTCAATGGCTCTAAGACCATTCTCCAACTACAAATGAATCCACTCATTCATTGAATGATTCAATTATGAGTCAATAGCTCTAATGCTATTCTCCATTCAAGAAGAGTCAATAACTCTCCATTCTCCAATGCTAAAGGAATCAACTCCCTGGTTCAATTATGAGAAAAATGGCTCCAATGCCATTCTCCAATTCTAAAAGGATTCAATCGTGATTCAATGGCTCTAAGGCCATTCTCTAATTCTAAATGAATTCACTCCTCTACTGGATGATTCAATTAATCTAATGTCATTCTCCATTCAAGAAGAATCAATAACTCTCCATTCTCCAATGCGAAAGGAATCCACTCCTTGGTTCAATATGGCTTCGATGCCATTCTCTACTTAGCAAATGGTTGCAAGGTACGGAAGATCGAATTAAGGTCTGGTTGAAATGGTGATCAGCGAATGTTGCGCGGATTGGCGAATGGTACTCTGCGAAACATTTCGTCGGCGTCCCTTCGCTCATCCGACATCGCAACTGTCCAGATCCGTCGTTTTGGCTTCCCAAGGCACATCGATATAAAGGTTTGATTGGAAAGGAAGTGAACTACCTTTTACTGCTTCCCATTTTCGCTAGTTGCTAGCCCTTTGCTTTTCTACCTCCCCGTCTCACTACTGCAAACTTAAGTCATTTTGAAAATGTATTCTCATCTTGCCGCCTTCCCTTCAAGTCTGGAGAGGTTTTGGGACAAACATAAGGTTCCCCGTTTGTGACGTTGAAGTATGCAGGCTAAAGGGATTCGAAAGGACGAGTCCCTCACTAACCTACGGCGGGCCGCACTTCCCTGTTCCCCGGTTGGTCCAAGAGGTCCTGAATGTTTTGGGGTTGATGCCCCACCAAATCTCCAGGAATTTCTTCCACTTGGTGATGGCTGTCTCACCCTGAACTATTCCCACTTCTTGGACTTGGGAGTGCCAGAGCTTTTTTTGTTGTACCTTTTGTGTTACAACAAAAATCACTCCGTTTATTGCCTCCACCCCCGAAGTTCAGAACAGGTGTTGATTCACGGCATTTCCAACCTCAGTGCGGCTTCCCCTGAGTTTGTACTCGTTAGCGAGGGGTTCGAGTTTGGTAATGCGAATGACAGTCTTTTGCTTCCCCAGTTAGAGGGGCATCCAGGTGTGCACTCATGCTCCTCGTCTTCTTTTGTTTTCTAATTTTGGTCGTAGATTGTTCCAGACCCTTCTTGCCCCCCTTTTTTTGTAGACCTTTTTGCCGGTCAACTGCCTTCGTAGGGGGGCATATCAAGACTTGATTGATGCCGCATTCTAGGTCCCTTCGAGCCAAAGGATCGCTTTGGAGCTTCTGAAGTACCTGCCTGACAATTACTGGAGTGAGGGGACGCCTAGGAGGAAGAGGGCTCGGTCTGTTCAAGAGAGCAAAAATCATATGAGAAACAAACGCACTGGCAGGACAGGAAGCTAGCTGTTGAAGCTACGAAGCTCTCTGATTGTGATGTTGAGATGGTGTTGGATTCTTCGTCAGAAATGGTGGAATTCCTCAATAGGTGATTGGTGGGTGAGAATAACCCATATTAGAACGGTGTCGAACCACTTGCTTCACTCCACTAAGGCGCCAAAAGTACAACCTCCAATGCGCCAAAAGTACAATCTCCAATGGTACAACCTCCAATGAGCCAAAGTTCTAAGCTCCAATATACATTAAACGGAGGTTGAGAGTAGGACTCGAATCATCTCAGGACCACCAAGAGGATAAGTAGATTGGAAGCTATAGTTAGGGTTGTCAAGGGTCGCTTAGTCGAACCATGAAATTGGCTCCACGTTGACCACCTCGGTACAGAGAGGGGCTTGATCATTCCGGCTTAACCGTTCTGTCACTATACCACTTTGATCACCTAGGGATGTTAATGTATTGCAACTACCCCTGATATAGGTGCCAGGTCACCAGGTGACAGAGAGGTCAAACCTCGAAGGAATCGAAGCAAAAGAGACGAGCCACGTGATACATGCAAGCTGTCTCCCTTCCCCGGTTCAGCTTTTATAAAGGCCACTCCTCATTTATTATCATCATGAACAATTGACAAGTTCAATTAATGCCATTGCCTTCTAGTTATTACTGCTATCCCCGTCTTGTCCTGAGGTTACTAACTCTCACCTCTTTCCACCTTGGCAACTCTTGAGCTTAGTCGAGTGCCTTTATTCTCTCAAACCATTCATCTGTCCATACTTTGTCAACAGTGGGTCAACTTGATCGTGGGCAAGTGAACCCCATTCCAACAGTAGTATTGCTAAAAGCTTCGGTGGACTAGAGATGGTTGGTGCCTTCGAGAGTGGAGGTTTTGAATGGAGGAGTTTTTTACATGTTTACTTTTCCTTCGAAGGAGGTGACACTTTTTTTGGAGGGCCAGTGGATCTTCAACGGCCATAGGTTATTCGTGGACAGGTGATTTCCTTTTGGAGGTTGTTATAGACCGAGACAGAGGCCGACGTTGGGTAATGGATTAGAATCATAACGTTGTTGGCCCATTTATGGGACTTCAATATGTTCAAAACAATCTGAGACCTTTGTGGAGGCTATATTGAGGATAACGAGGACACGACGGCAAAACGACATCTAAGATGGACTTTAAGTTAAGGTGAAAGGTAGGAAGATAGAGATCCCAACAATAATTGGGTTGAGATGGGGGCCCTATCATTTAAAGTGTTGGATTTGGGTGGAGTTGGAAACGTCAGTGTCTTACAAGTTACAAGAAGGATCAGATTGTTAAAGAGGTGGTGGAACTGGGGCAGGTGACGGAGAGGATGGTGGCACGTGGTTTTGCTCGTGAACCGCAATAGGTGGTGGTAGATGGGGCAGAGCAATTGAGGCGCTTGCATGGAACATAAATGGTGGAGTTTGAATCAAGGCTTCAAAGGGCGCAGGCTGGTCGGGCAACTGACGCTCTCCTAGGGCGACATGTATCTCTAGGAATAAAGTTAGGGCTTTAGAGGAAGGCCATGTTGCAACTTTGAAGCATTGGACTTTAGAGCCTTCAGCCCTTTATTTTTCGTGAGTTAAAGTCTAGGATGCCTAATGCTCTCCTTTGACATAGGCTAAAGTGCCTACTTCCAATTATTGTAGGTTGGGCTCCTTGTCTTTTGACCACTTAGGTCCAAGGGAAGTAGAATCCATTGCTAGAGTAGTTGCTTTTATAGGAAAGCAGGTCTAAGTGTAAAAAGACCCATCAAGTTCTAGGCATGAAGATTTTCAAGTCGAGGTTATCTGGTCAGATTGGTCGTGCTCAATGAATCGATTGAGGGGCATTGCGTTTTGAAGGAGGATGATCAACCATCGGTATGGGACGAGGACCCTTGTTCCAATATGGATGTCTTTTGTTAGTGGAGGGAGACCGTCTAAAAAAGATAAAAAGTTCTAGTGATTGCTGACAGATCCCCAGGTAGGGCCCCTCCTTCTGGATTTTTTGCTTGCCTCTTCTTTGCTTGTTGATTTTCAGGGTCGAGTTAGGGGTAGTGGAATCCTGTTTGCCTTAAAAAACGCTAGTAGCAATGCCAATCAGGCCATGTGCATCGGAAATTGCAAGTTAAACTGGGATGAATGGGATTCAAGAAAGGATGCTAAGGGCTTGGATCCTGATCTAAAAGATTTGGCGAGGGTTGAGGGGAGAGCTGGTGGGGTGAGGGTGTGGGCTGGGCCTTTGGAATCTTAATATAGAGAGCAGTTGGAGGGGGAGGGGGAGGGGGAGGGGGAGGGGGAGGTGGTTTTGGAGTGAGAGCCCCTAGGCTTTTTGATATAGGTGTCGGATCTTGGGGAGTCACAACGTTTTAATGAGATTCTTTCAATCAAGGCTTGTGTCTAAATGGGTTATGACCAAAATCAATGTGGTGAATAAGCTTTTGGGGGTTTCCTTTGTAGGGTTTGGCCATTTGGGGATGAGGTTATCCTATTTGGTGTAATTGAGGCAACAAGTGGTAAAAGGAACTTCAATTGCTCAGTTAACTATGATAGCAGAAGAATGGCAGGGACGTTCAGAGGGGGCGTAGGAAGAAAAAGGAACCTTTGTCAAAGAAGAATAAACCATTTGCTAGAACGTAAGGGGTCTAAATTCAGAGGTAAAGAGAATTGGGGTAAGTCCTTGTTAAAGGATTGAAGAGCCGATGTTGTGTGCTTGCTAGAGACAAAGATGGAGTCTGTATCAATTTCCATGGTAAGGTGTATAAAGAGTGACAGAATGGTAGATTGGAGCTTTCTAACGGCAATAGGGTCTACAGGGGTCATTTTGGTTATGCGGGATAGCAGCATAAACCTTAGAGAGGAGCAAGAGGAGGTTACTTTCTCGCTCTCGTGCCTTTTCATTGTGCTGAAAATGGTTTTCGGTGATCTCCTCTAGGGTGGGGTATGGGCTGCTGGATGATGGGGTAAAAAAGCATCTACGGGAGGAGTTGAATGCAGTTGCTTTTAAATGGAATGTCCCATGATGTGTGGGGGGAGATTTTAATGTGGTGAGGTTCCCTCATGAGAAACTAGGGTGCAGGAATATCTTCCGAGTTAAAGATTCCTCCCTTATTTTATTGATGATATGGAGCTAGTGGATCTTCCTCTTTCTAGGGAATATTATATACAGTGCAATAACTAGAATCCCAATGCTATGTCTCAGAATGACCGTTTCTTGGTGTCAACAGGTTGGGAGGAAAAGTTGTTTGCTACTCGGTTGTTCTTCCTTAGACCTCTTTCACATCATGTCCCTATCATGTTGGACTATGGTGGGGTTCGTAGGGGGAAGAGTCCTTTCAAATTCGAGAATATATGGTTGGAAGCAAATGGGTTCCATGATATGATTGATGGGTGGTGGAAGGGTTTCAGGGTGGAGGAAAATCTTACTTTTATTCTTTCCAGGAAGCTGAAGCTGCTAAAGATAAGAGCTAAAATTGTGGAATTAAGTGGTCCTTTTTTGGAAGTAAAATAAGAGGTTGAGCCTTTTTTAGGTGAGAAGCAGTGTTAAAGGGAAGATCTGAAAGGACAGTTTAGTAGGCTGGATAAGTTCGAGAAAATTAGTTGGGAGGCAAAAATCTCGGGCCCTTCGGTTGAAAGCTAGAGTTAAGAACGCGTGTTTTTTTTTCACATGGTGGCAAACGCTCACACGCGAAATAACCTGATTGGGAAGGTTCACATTGAAACTTTCATGACCATTTCATAGTCTTTTTGTGTGAAATTTAAAACATACTAGAGCTATATGTATTTGCTTTATAGCCTAAAAATTGAAATTGCGTCTTGAGTTTCCTGAAAGCAATTATGGTCAAAATATAGATGGGGTACCATTGCCACGCAAAATTTCATATATTGACAAGTGGGTCTATCTTACTTAAAGCTGATTCTATTCAGGGATCTTGACCTAGTTTAAGTTTATTCTTTGAAATATATATGTGTCTAGTTTCCAATTCAAAAGGCAACAGATTGTTTCAAATTTTCTCTAGTGAGTTATTCTCAAAATGCTAAGTGTTCACTGCTATTTGCAATAAGCACTAAGGGTAAATTTGAGACCTAATCTGGACTTTTTGTAAGGACTTGACCTATGAGTCCTAGACTATTCTAGAGTCTAAAAAATCTAGTTTCATTCTCAACGAGCGGAGTACGATTTGGACTTTTGTAATGGTTTTTATGCAAAAACACTAAAGATTCTCAAGTTGAATCCTTCATATAATTAAGGATACAATTGCATAATTAGAAGTATGTTTTTTTTAGCTTTAGATGACTTATAGGCTAAGTAGACACAACACGAACACACTGACACATCAATTTTAAAAAAAATGCGAGACATAATATGTTTGGGACATGTAAAAAACGTATATTTTTATAGATATTTATTATGTGTTAAAGCCGTAATTTATACAATGGTAATTAAAAATACACATTATATCACTAATAAAATTGAAAAACTCTATATTTTATCTTATAAATGTTCCAAAACATATTTAATGTGCATAATTTGCATTTCGGAGAACATAAAACATTATTACCATAAAAAAATTCACCATATAAAACGTGTTTGGAGAGTTCAAGAAGTGTTCATCAAGTCATCATAAATTTATTTTTTTAATTAAGCCACATTTAAAAAGTTTTGAACATGAACTTAAGAGTGTTTGTATCGCGTCCGATACGAGTGTTTGTCACGACACATCTCTTTCGTAAACGTGTCCGTGCTTCCTAGCTTATAAGAGTTAAGCGAAGATGATTCAAACCTAAAAAGAGCTTAAAATTAACTAGAATAATGCAAAGGACTCGAAATTTTAATAAATTAAGTTAATTAACATAGTTTCCATGTGTTTGAACATGATTCCTATGTTTCTATGAATTGACTGTGTAAGAATCATTTGTGAAAGATAACCAAAGGTGATTAAAGCTTTAAGGTGAGTAATGGGAACCATGTGCCATCTTTGGGAACTTGAAATTAATCTTTTTGTGTCCAACAATAGGGATTTAAAACAAACATTTTTAGTTGATGGGCAGAGACATCCTCCACCAATTGTTTAGATTCATCACATAGACAAACATAATACGATTAATCCGGCATGGGCTACATGAACCCCTAGTAGTTTACTGTTTACCGGATAAGTTGATAAAGTACGATATAAGTATTCTATGAACACGTACACATCCTTTTAGCCGAGATGTTGGGCACATTATGTCATGCTATGGAGATTAGTCTCTTTTTCAAATGTTTTGTACTATTATTAGATTATTCAGTAATAGAATTTTATACTTTTGATTATGAGTTATCTCCATAGTGACATGCTTTGGTGTTTCTATTATTCATTGGATTGTTAGCCCATGTTGCTTCTTCACTTTTTTTTAGGAGATGAGGCATGATCGAGACATTGTTTTGTATACATTTGCATATATTGTGCATTTATACGTAAAGATATCTCGGGTTTTGCACATTAAGACACAATGTACACCAAAAATAATTGTTCATTGAGCCTCAGATAAACATCATTTTCCAAATTCATGTTAAAACTTACATAATTCTTTTAGCTCAACCATGAACATATGGAAACAACACCTTACACCTGTTAGCAATTAAAGTTTGTTGATCCCTTGTAAAGGTGAGCATGTTCTGTGGAGACTCTAGTCCAGTAATAAAACCACAAAAGAAAGCAGATGTTAATCGAAAGGAAAACAGAGGAAACTTTCCTATTGACTCTGGCTGCCACAATATTGAGCAAAAGCTAACTGATAAGCCACTGAAAACAAATAATACCTAGTTTCCACCATCATCGAAGCAGCTTCAAGCAAAAGCCTTGATTGATGATCAGTATTGTATGCTCTAGCATAGGCTACATTCTCCAAAACATCAGCACCATTCAATCCAAACCTGCAGCATTCATGCAATTAACAACTACTAACAAAAGACAATGTTTATCTAAAGATAGCAATGCAACACCTCTCTGCTATCTGTAGGAGTCTCTGTGGCCTGAATGTTCCCTCAGCATCTATGTACATTGCTTTTCCCTCACCACCTCCTTGATCTAATGGAAGCTGATGTATTAAAAGTCCAGATTAGCATGCTGTGAATGAGTTGACATGGTAATGAAACAAATAGATGTTGCAAATAGGGAAACTAAATTAAAGACTTTGCTAGTCCGAAAGTTGATCTCTGATGAAAAGTTCAGATTAAGCCTGATCATTGTTTGGAATGGAGAAGTCCTGATTGTATCTGTAAATAAAAAATGACCTGAAAAGAGTTCTAAGAAATTGAGTAGATTGTATGTAGAAACAGGCCGTCTTACTTGGCAAGTGACACATAGTGTGTGGCAAAGCTGAGTCTTTCCAGATCGAAACTCGCCATATATTTCGGTAATAGATCCAGTCTCAATTCCACCTGTCAAAGATAGCTATGTGAGCATATAAAACTGGAACTCTGGATGTTATCATTTCAGACAAGTGCTTCCATGTTGGAGCATTTATGTTCTAGTAGACGACTGTCAACTGCTTAATTTAATTTATTTTGCATTGCAAAAGAATTGTAATATACATGAAAATTACCCTCTAAGATCTTGTCAAGTTCTCTTGATCCAGAAGTTATCTGAATTATTTCAAGCCTTTGTGCATGGAGTTGGCTAGCACTAGTGAAACCCAAAGGAACCAATTTGGAAGCTGTTAACAACAAACAAGAAAAACTGGAAAATTGAATATTTCTATCATTTCACCAAGCAGAGTAAATGCATGGGAAAAATTGAAGGGAGTGCATATGCAACAACAACATGCCTGCCTCAATTATCTTGTCGACTTTTACTTCACTGATTCCTTTGATTTGCAGAAGATCTTTCCTTGGGGAGTACGCAACAGATTCAACCGTGCAGAGACCAGAGTCTTTTAGCTTCTTTATATCAAGGGAAGCAATTCCAGATGCCTTCAAATGAAAAGAAATGTAATAAAGTGAGGTTCAGACCAGGCATTTGCAGTTGATGATGTCAAAACGTAGAGACAAATTAATGTAACATTCCACCGTATTTCCAAATAGATAAAGGGATGTTGCTTTAAGAAAGCTACGAGGTTAAAATCAATACAGGAATGGAAAGCTACAATGCTTTAAGAAAGCTAACAAGAATAGAACAAATGTGGGTAAGGAGATTATATCATCCTCATGGTCTTGGGCATCTATTGTTTGTGAAAAAAGATCAATTACTAAATCAAGACATAGAATCAAGAAGTATGATGTAGACCCAATGGTGGAGTGCATGTATGCTATTCCTTCGGATATTTCCGAGCTTGGTCTTCCTCATTGGGACCATGCTTTGGTCGGTTATTTTTTTTAGAAGAAGGTGTCATTCCATTATGTTAAAACTTGAGCCGAAAGAATATAGAAAGACTCTATTGAAAATGTTATATCAATTGAGAATTGATACTTTATCTTTCAAGTTTAAGAATGACGAAGTCTTTGATGGGATTCTTAAGAATGATTCATACCATTGTGAAGGGAGATATGTTGTACTAAAAAAATGAGAATCGGGAATATCAATCTCCAAATATGGGTTTTCAAGTGTGTCGTTGTGGGTAAATTTATATAATGTGCCGCTTGAATTGTGGACAGAAAAGGAGATAGGATATTTCGCAAATATTCTTGGTAAGCCTTTGTATGTGGATGAACCAACACACTCTAGGAGTAGGCTAACTTTTGCCCGAGTTTGCATCGAGATACTAGCTCACAAGGAGATTTCGAAATCCTTTCCTATATATTTAGGATATGGAGAACCTTATGTTATTAGGGTTGAAACTTCTTAGATTCCTTTAAGATGTATTAAATGTAATATATTTGGCCACAATCTTAAGAATGATTTGAATACACAAGATGGAATAAAAATTTCTAAACAAGTTTAAAGGAAAAAAGAAGAAAATGACAACAGGAACTCTAGTGAGAAATTGGTCGATGTGAAGAAAATGAAGGATAATGATAACCAAGCTTCTCAAGGGAAAGAAAATGTAAACCAAGCTTCTTAAGGGGGGCTAGGCAATTAACCATCTAGGAAGCTTGTTGAGGCTTCCACTTCTTATATTCCGAAATCATTAAATATATTTGACATCCTTTCTTTTTGTGAGCTCAGGGAAAAATATAATTGCAAGGAAAAATGTAGAAAAAGTCGATCATATCATTTCTTCTCTAAATGTGTCCACTTTGAAGACAAGTTCACCTAGCAATGAGGTTCATAAGGTAAAATCAAAAGTTAAAGATAAATTAAATTCATCCTCTAGAGATGAGAACAAGAGGAAGCTAGTTGAGAAGATTAGAAATCTCTTAGGTACTCGAAAAAAAGATATTTGGTAATTTTGAGTAGAGTTTAAGTTGTTGACGCCTGTTGATCTTGTGTTTTGTTGGCTCTTTTGAGTCGGGTAAGCTATTGTGTTTTTTTATCCTTCCTAGCCTCTCAGGCTGTGAGAGCTATTTTATTTTTTGTTTTGTTGACTTGGGTGTATTTATGATCATCGTTATAAAATCTCTCTTTTTTTATAAAATATTAATCGCTTCCTTACCCAAAAAAATCAATACAGGTTTTTGACAAAAGAGGTTCACATTATGAAAATTACAGAACTCAGAAATGAAGATAATCGACTTCAAAAAATCTCATTTCCTAATTCCTGTAAAGCAAAGAGGAGAAAATTTAGGGCTATGCAGAGTAGCTAAAAGCCTAAAACCTAACCAAAGTAATGGACAGAAGTAAATAATATAATTAAAATGGTAAACAAGGGCTAATAATTGAAACCAATTCCAAAACCCAATCAGGAATCTTGATCAAGAACCAGAAATAACTGGATTTCGAACCCATACCCCACAAAAAGGAAGTTCAGGGGAAAAAATCTTGTTCTTTTTTCTTTTTCCAAAGCAAACTGATCGATAACCCACTTGGGCAAAACACCAAACACAACATGTGGACGACAGAAAAATCGAGAACTTGGAGGCCAGTTCTGAGAGGGGTTGTTGGCAGAGAAGGGTTTGTTACCTGAAGCTGTTCAACAGGTAAAGGACCATGCTGTTGCATCTCTTCCAGTTCCTCGGGTTCTTGAGCCATCTTCTGGTTCCTTAGTTGCTCCATTGCCGATCCGTCCAGGGAGAGGGAGGGAGAGAGTGACCGGGGGGGGGTGGTGATTTTTGAACGCGTTCGAGAGAAGCGCCAAACACATACCCGGACAAAAAGCAGCAGCAGCTTACCTAGTAAGCTTTTGGCCAAAATAGTTGTAGATTAGTGCCGATACCTTGCTTAGACCATCTCCAATCATATTACGTAGGTGATTTTTAAAAATAGTTAAAAGCTATTTTAGGAAGTTATTTTTTTATTTATAATTTTAATTATATTCTTTATTTTAGAGAGTTATAATTTTTTTAAAAAAATTATATATAATAATTTAAAATTTTATAAAATATATATATTTAGAATTTAATTTTATAAATTAAGATTTATATATATATATATCAAACTAACAGAGTTTTTAAGTTCTTAGCTTCCAAAGAGAGTTCTTGAGGAGCACGAAGAGAAAAAAAATTCCAGAGGCTAAAGAGCGAAGAGGAAAAAAATGAAGAGGAGAAAAGAGGAGCAATGATTTTCAATCGCGAAGAGGAGCAAAGTTAGGATACCTATTTGGAGCCGTTTTACTCAACGATTTTCAAAAATTTGCCCATTGAGCACCTCGCTAAACATTTACACAGCTCGCCAGAAATAGCGAGCTATTTCTATCAACTCTAAATTGGCGAGAACGATAGCGAGTTTGTTGGAACTCGAATTTTACAACAATCTCGCCACTTTGACGAAAGAGTCTCCAATGGTGATGCCGTTGGAGATGCTCTTAAAAGTTAGTTTTTTTTTGTTGATATTTTTAGTTAAAAAGCTAAATTAAGTTTAAAATATATTATTTAGTAATTTAATTTTTAAGTTAGCTTTTTTAAAATTAGATGTTTAAATAAAAAACTAGTTTTTTTATTTTTTTTGTTAAAAGTTGATAATTTTATATTTTTATATATTTGATATTAACAATTATATTAGTTAGTAGTGATAGTATACAATAAAAAATTATTATTGTATTTTAAAAGTGGTGAAAGTTTGATTTGGATATTCTAAGAGTTTGTATTTTGATTTTGACTTTTTGACTTTTTAGTTTTTTCGTCAAACGGATAAAATTGATTTTTTTCCCATTTTTAGCTAAAAAGTCAAAAAAACCAAGTTGACAATCAGTGCCTGAGTGTGATTAATAGTCAAATAGAATTAGGAATAAAGTTGAATGAGATTAGTGATAATGTAGAATTAGTTTTTTTTGTATTTAATTTGAGTATGATTAAATAATGGACTATACAAACTCATGTTTGATTTGAGTATAATTAAATAATGTTTAATTGGATTACATTTATAAATTTCTAATATTATCCTTGTACTAAAAAAACAAATAAATATATTTTAGAACTAACTATTAATTTTTTTTAATTTTTTAAATTCACTTCTTGGATTAAATAAATTAGAACTAATAAGTTAACAAGTTAAGCTTTTTAATATTAATGTTAAAATTACTTAATATTAATACTAATATAAAACATAATAAATTACTTAATATTAAAATTGGGTTAAATAGATTAATAAGTTAAATTTTATGTTATTTATTACGTCTTTAGTTTACTTTTTGTTATTTCTTATTAAAATTTTTAATAAAATAAATTCGCACTAACAATTTTAAAACTAAAAATTATAATTAAAAATAAAAACAAGAAAATATTTTTATGGATTTCCTATTAAACCCTTATAATTGGATTAAATTTATAGATTTTCAACATTACCTTTATAAATTTTTGTATAAGAAAATATTTTTAAATAGCACTATTTTTACATTTTTTACTTGTTTCATTGTTTATTAATTTTTTTAAATTGCACTATTTTTATAGTTTTTTTTTTGTTTTTATATTTATACATTTCTTTTGTCTAGAGTAATCAAAAAGAAAATAATTTAAAAACAAAACATAAAATTAAATCAATGGTCCAGGCGGTGCATAGCAATGGTGCAATGGTGCAAAGTAGAGAATCTCATTCCAAAGGTCCAGATCGTTTTTGTAAAATTAAATTTGAACTATTGATTCTACTTGGCCTCATCCAAACGGTGAAAAGCAAAGGATCCCTTCATTTTCTTCACGCTTCATCTTCTTCACGCGAGAGAGACGGTGGAGACAAGATGCAAAGATGATAGGGTGAGAGTGACGATGGCGGCGTGATAGAAGACGACAGTGCTAGAGACGACGACATCAGTAACTAAGAGCGTCGAAGACAACGCAGCGACAACTAATAGCGCTGTAGACCGACAGCAAGAAACCACAATTGTTTTGTTCTCCCTCCAATGCAACAGCAAGATGCAAACAGTTATTAGAACAACAAAAGGAGAATGATAGAATGTATATTTGTGGGGCAATTTTGTCAACACCATCTTATCCGATCGGATTGGCTTGTTAATAACACCTCCTTTTAGGACTTGATAGTGTGATAATCTATTTACGTCGGTGAGAGATAGAAATAACTCTGGTATATAATAAAATTTGTGGGTTACTTCTAATAATTTGAGTTTAAGTTTTTAGGCCGCATTATTAAACTATTTATTCAAATTATTGGGTCAGTGGTCCACTTTGACAATTACAAATGGTATTAGAGCCAACCTTGATTCCCATCTAAAACTCTGTGGCAGTGTAGATGGAGGAATAGACACCAACTCTGTGGCAGTGTAGATGTATACCTTGTGTACGCTGGTGTGGACCCAATTTGTTAGAATAGCTACTGGAACTTTGGTGTCGACTCAAAATCGCTGTAGTGTTGACTCATAAAGTTACAGTCAACCTCGAGACTTTTAGAGTCAACTAATATTCGTTTGGTGTTGACTTATAAAATCCCAAGCAGTGTCGATTGTTTTGATGTCAACTCATCTTCATTTTGTATCAACCAAAAGCTCCTGTTTCCGAAAGGTACATTTGTGTTGACTCAAAAAGCTTTAATGTTGACCCTTTTTTACTTGAAATTAGGAAATAACTTGTAGTTCTGGTATCGACTCATTTCTTTTTAGTGTCGACTCATTTTGTTTTTCAAATGGTGTTTTGGTGTCAACTCATGTGAATTTGGTGTCGACTCAAAATGAATCCCGATTCAATACTGAAGGTGTCGACCCAAAATCATTTGGTGTCGACTCATTCTGAGTTTCTAAAATATCTTAAACAAAGTAGTTAAGGTGTTGACTCTAAATATCATTTGTGTCGATGAACTTGAGAATTTCAAGTGCGTTTTGTCTTAAGATGTCGACCCAAGTATCAATTGGTGTCGACACAATATGTTCTTCATATGAACACTGAGTGTCAACCCATTTGATACAAAGTTTCAGTACAAATTGCATAGGGTGTCGACTCATTTGTCACATAGTGTCAATATTTACCTTTTTAGAAATAATTAAATATAATCTTTTTAAATCAATTTAATTAAAAAATAAAATATAAAAATTATCAAAATCTAATTAAAAAATACTTGAACTAACAAGTCCCAACCATTTTCTTGAAAACAAACATAAAAATAAAGGACCCACATCACTATTAGTCCAATCCAACCCCTTATAATATATCAATCATGGGCAACAGTTTTGACCTTCTCAAAAGATAAAATCCTTACAAATTCCTAATTTATAATAATCCTAGGACTACTAAAAAAAAATAAATAATAGAAAATATACTTAATTATAGTAAAACAAGAACTTAAGCATAACATGAAGATAGAATAATCTAAAATTAGGAAACATAATCTTTTAAAAAAATAATACTAAAATGAATACTAAATAATCTAACATTAGAAAACCTAATCTTCTAGAAAAATAATACTAAAAGTATTAGTTTCTTAATAAAATTAATAATTTTAAAATAAAAAAGAAAATTAATCTTCTATGAATCCAAAATTGTGTTTGCATCACAAAAGACAAAAATAAGCCAATTTGGTCAACATTGGATTTTTAAGTCTATCCTCTCCTCTTTTTTTTGGCTTGGTTTGAGTTAGGTTTTCTATGCTCTTAGTTGTACATAATTTGGGTTCTATGTTATTGCATATTTAATTAGTTTGATTAAGCTTTAGAGTTTGGATTAAAATTCTATATTTTAATTTAAATGTATAAATGTAAAATTAAGTTTTTATGAGAAATGTGATAAAAATACCATGTTATAGAAACTGGCCTCATTCGTTTCTAAACTTTAATCTGGGCTTAAAGCTCAAATAAGTTTTTTTGCCTCGTTTGTCAACCTCAACTTTTTATTTTTTTTTATTTTTATTTTTTTGCTTATTAACCTCCAATATACTTTTATATATGTATAAAAATATAATAACTTTTAGTATACATATTTATTTTTTATAAAAAAATATATTTATTAAAATTTATTCGTTGAATCTATCAAATAAGATCTATATTAAATATAAAATTATGTAAAAATAAAAAAATTATAACCCACATTCTTTTTGACTTGAAGATTTTAACACATTTTTTATAATTTAAAGATTTTTGCCTTATTGCCTTATTGCTTTATTGTTAAAGTCACTTTAAGTACTTATTGTCATGTTAGGCTTTAAATATCTAAACTTCACCAAATAAACATTTTGCTTAATAAGCATAAAGTGATTTAAAGCAAAAAGTCTGGCATACAACCACGTTACCAAACGAGACTATATATGTGTGATTAATTAGTTTGAGATTTATGGGAAAATGCATAAATTAACATTTATAGGATATCTAGTAAAAATTACACATAATATGAGCTTGAGTGTGTAAAATTGGGATGTTAGCCCAAGAGCTTCTTAATTTGATTTTGATGATTTTCATAATTTATATTTCTAAGAATAAATGTTTTTAAATGGATAATATTTCATATTTTCAAAATGAAAGTGTTAACACATTTTGAACAATTAAAGTTGACACCT
>JAULJZ010000020.1:286865-300949 GCA_032270985.1 Heliamphora pulchella | reverse complement strand
GAAAGTATAACTTATGTATTTTAATTAGTTTGGGTAAAGATTTTAATAAAGTTAAAAAGTTAAAATTAAGGTTTAAAGTTAAAGCTTAAGAAATAAAATAGTTTAATTTTTCTTACTAAATCAGTATTTTTGTATGTTGTTTCCAGATCAATAGATCTTGGAAGGAAATAATCGGCTGTCTGTTGATAGGTGAGTTCTTAGATATTTTGTTTTCTTGTATTATCTTCGCATGTTTTTGAGATTTCAAAATTAAAGCTAAGTTATGAATGTCTGTTATATTTTTATCGGGCCAGTAAACTTATATTTTGGTTTCTTAATTTTGTTTTTAACATGTTTATGAGATCTCAAAATGAAAATGAAAATTAAGCCATAAATGTCTGTTATATTTTTCGGATTAGTGAGTTTCCGAACACATGAGTTTTGAATACACGATAAAAGTTCAGAAAGTCCCCACTCGGGGGATAGTAAAGATACCGAAAGGTCCCTACTCGGGGGGACAGAAAAATAACACCGAAAGGCCACTACTTTGGAGGGACGGGAAAAGAATACCAAAGGTCCTTGCTACTCGGTGGGATAGGAAAACAACACCGGAAGGTCCCTACTCTGGGGGGACGGGAAAAGAATACCAAAGGTTCCTACTCGGGGGAACAGAACAACAATACCGAAAGGTTCGACTCGAGAACTGAAAAATACCGAGGGTTGGATGGAATAAAGATGGAAATCAGTATGATGTTTGGTACAAAGTAAAAAGGTTTTAACTATATAAAGTTAAACTTAGATAATTAATGGCAAACTAGAAATCTTGATATCTTTGAATTTACACTAGCATAGCTAATGGATAATATCAATATTTTTCAGGTAACGCATGACGAAATAAAGAAAGTGGTACCCAAGAAAAAAATAATTACTTTGTTTAGATTTTCATATTTTCCATTTAATTCTGGTGATTTGTTTTTCTGTATTCAGTATATGGTTCTGTATTTAGCACTTGAATATATGTTTTAATAATGTTGGATGTTAACTCACTATTAGTAACTTATGGGATTTTCTGTTGAAATGAGATTCTAAGAAATTTTAATTAACTTGTCTTCTCTTTTCAAAAAAAAAAAAAATCGTCGGCAATTTACAAAATAAAGTGAAAGTTAAAGAAAATAGAGGCTTTTGATGAGTTTGGACTCATCGGTCGGTCACGAACGCCATTCGTGAAAATGGGTCGTGATAGAAGTGGTATCAGAGCAAGAATTAAAAATCCAGAGCTATAGGATTAAGCACACGATAGTGGCACAGACGTATGTATCTTCTGTGCATAACCACCGAACGATTATCCCTGAAATTCCTATTAGAAGAACGCCTGATCACCGTTTCTTCTGATTGGAAGTCTAGGAAAATCACTCCCCATGAATAGATATCAATGTAATCAACAGTAGTAACAGAGAAAAGAGGAGGGCAAAAGCAATATGCCATAAAAGAAAATCACCAAGATAGTTGTCCCACTTCACGAGCAGGTTCTCCTTCTGAAAGTGAAAATGACAAAAAGGGGGTTTTATAACAACAGGGATAGCGTACTCAGGAAGTTTCAAATTTGAAATTCAAAATTTGAAATTGGCAGAAATTTACCTGCTTAACACTGTAGTGTAACTTTTACTATTTCTTTTTAAATATTGTCGGTGACAGCTGTCATCTACTACATGTACGGCCCCACCTACTTTATGACGTCACCTGCGTGGAGGTGGGACCCAACCGTGAGCCTGACGGCTCGCGGGGGCAAAACAAGTAATATTATATTATTTTGTCCCTAAATACAGCTGTACCTTTTTAGGTATTTTTATAAATGTCTCTTCCCTCTTCTCATTCTTCTCATCTAAGTTCTACCAATAAAGTCAAGAATCCACTGTAGTGAGATACTTCTATGAATATCAGTGCCAACTATCTTCCACTACATAAAATAAACATATAATATTTATTCACTTGAACATTAAAAAGTGTATTACACTATTGATCCACATGGATTCATATTAGAACCCCATGTGAGTTTACCATTTCCCAAGTTAAAATTTCTCTCATAGGATTCCAGTTACATTTTTTATTTTTTATTTTTTAATACTTTAAGGCAACAAAATTCATGGAAAGGATGAAACGCTGCGAGGCATAAATAAATATATTAATTATTTATATTTTATTTTATTTTGTTATTATTTAATTTTTTATTAAATATCTATTGAGATGGGGGATGATCCACTACATTTCTTTTTTAATTTTTTAATTATTTAAAATATTATTAAATATCTATTGAGGGGGGATGAACCCTATTAAACCCTCTGGGGAATGAATTATTTTTCTTTTTTAATTTTTCAATTATTTATAACATTATTAAATATCTATTGAGAGGGGATGAATCCTGTTAAACCTTTCGGGGGATGAATTAATTTTTTTTAAATTTTTTAACTATTTAATTTATTATTAAATATCTATTCAAGTGGGGATCAACCCTGTTAAACCCTCCGGGGGATGAGTTTTTTTTTTTAATGATTTAATTTACTATTAAATATCTATTGAGGGGGTATGAATCCTGTTAAACCCTCCGGGTGATAAAAATCTACCCGCTGCGCGTAAGTTCCCTCGCCTGCGCCGAGTGTTGCTCGCTCTGTGACACGATTAACTAGTTTATTCGTAGGATGTAAACGATTATGCGGCAAAAATAAATTTTTTATTTTTTTTCTTTTTTTAAAAATATTTACTTTATTATTAAATATCTATTGAGGAGGGAATTAACCATGTTAAACCCTCCGGGGGTTGAAACTCTGCGAGGTATATAAATTAATATGCTAAATTTTTTTTTCTAAACATTTAATAACTTAAATATGATTGATCTTTACTCTGACCAATCCATTGAGGTTGGGATACATAGCACTTTATTAAATACACACTGTGAATTTTCAAATGTGCAAATAAAATTTATAAACATCTCATTTGCTTACAATATTTCATTTCTTATCTGTAATTACCTCTTTACTCTCATCACTATTTTTAACACTCATTATTTCATTTGCTAATACATTAGAAAGTTCTTGAGGGTCCATAATAACAGAACCCCTTCTCTCCACTTCATCTTTCCTAATTCCAATTTCAGAAACGGGCGGTCCAGGATCTAACTCCGCTATGCCAACTCCTCCTTTGCGTATGTCAAACTCCGACACGCTGGGACGAGCGCGTTCACGGTAGAGATAGAAATTTCAAGCTACGGGAGTTCTCCAAATCCCTCGCTGATATAGCTTACTCATGATATGCCAACCTGGCTCCAAGCTCTATCTTCTCATAGGAAGAGCTACCTAAGAAGTTTTATTGCAAGTTCTTATACGTAGAAGAACGCTTAACCACCCTCTACCATATGAGGGAAAGTTAGAGACCCTTGGAGGACTTGCTCGCATATGTACGACGCTTTCGTGAGCTGGTTGTGGACAACCAGGATCAAGTAGGGGAGACTAAGCTGATAAAGCTTTGCATTGAAGGAATGAGCTCCACTTGCGAGATTCATACAATGAATCACAAATTTCAAGATTTCTCAGCCTTGTGCTTAGTAGCCAGGAACCTAAGTGAGACTATCAGAGTCACCCCTCGTGAATCGCTTTGCGTGTCGCGGTACCAAGCCCCTTTTCTTGGAGGCTTGGTTTTAAACATGGCCCCTCCGTATATGCCCCTCCGTCTCCTTCAATTGAACGCGTGATGACCACAGCAATCGAACCAGGTTTAAGGAGCCTCTCTCTCTCCCAATAACATAGGAGCACAAGCACTTATGGATGCATAGGTCTATGATGGCAAGGTTGTATTACTTGAAGCCAAGAAACCAGTTTCAAGAAAGGATCTCTCTCATTTAGACTATTGCATCTATCACTGGATGGTGCACTACGCCACCAAGGATTGTTGGGGATTACGACACTTGGTAAAAAAGATGCTAAAAGATAAAGCCTTGGAACTCTTTGAAAATATGGATGTCCTACGAGATCCCATTCCTAGGCACAAAGACATGGGAAAAACAGTGATGGTGATCACTTATGGTTACGTCGCTGCCTCCACTGCTTCAATATGACCATCTCTCATCACGATGAGCTGGAGGAGCCTGTAGCTTGTGAAGTTGTGGCGGAGCACGAACTACTGACCTTTGAGGAAAAGAGGGCCATCACCATCCAAAACTCCACCAAGTTCACATCGTTGAGCATAATGAGGAAGAATGCATGAGATTATCTGGTCCTGTCCATAAATATTAAAGGACACCCTTTTTTTTTGGGTAATTCAAAGGACACCTCCTTACCAATCACATTTACTGAAGCTGATAAACAACTATCTTTTCCTCACAACAATCCCCTGTACGTCCTAGTATTTATCAATGGCGTCGGGTTCCGAAGGTGGTTCATGGACAGAGGAGCTTCCTTAAGCATAATCCCTTACTCCATTTTTACAACAGCGGCTATCCCTATAAGTAAGACATATGGTGAAACAACCAATCACTATCTCCGAATTTGGTAACCTCAACCAACGAACAATGGGATACGTATAGGTGGACCTCATCGTAGAAAGTATCTGCTTCGCCACTAAGTTCCATGTGATTGACTCGGAAACAACATACCAAGCGCTCTTGGGCCATACATGGCTCCACAGCATCTACGAAGAAGAATCTTCGGCCCTACCTTTGAGTATTCGGTTCCCTCCATTGGAAGGGACGTCTGGAGAAGAGCATGTTTTAGCCAAGTGAGCAAGAAATTGGACCGCCGACGAACCTTCAAGTAACAATTAGAGTTGTTTCAAGGTCACAAAATACACCAGACCCTACTGGAAGGAGATGTACTTGTTTTGATGGTGCGAGGGGTTGGTCCCTGCTCGACTTGAAGTTGCCCCCATGCCCAGCTATTTTGACTTTTGAGAGACATAGTACAGCTTGGGATGTAAAATTGGCCTGGCCCGGGCTCGGCCCAAACCCGTAGAGCTCCTGCCAAATTTCAAGTTGCTCCAGGCCTGGCTTTTTTTGGGAGGAGGTCTAGGCCCAGCTCTAGGGGAATACGGGCCAGTGCCTTGGGCTTTTTCAAAATTTTAAAATATTTATAATTTTTCAAAATTGTTTTTATATACTTTGTTTATGTGTTTTTTATATTTATTTTAATTTATAAACTAACTTATAATTATAATTTTTTAAATTGATTCTATATATAATAATTCAAAATATAATCGTATTTATAATTTAACAAACAATGATTTATTATAAGTTTATATTTATAAACTCATTTATAATTTAAAATATAATGGGTATTTATAATTTATAAATAATGGTTTATTATAAGTTTATTTTTATAAACTAACTTATAATTTAATAAACAGTGGTATTTATAACTTAATAAATAATAAATTATTATAAGTTTGTATTTATAAACTCACTTATAATTTAATAAACAATGGTATTTGTTATATTTATTTTAGTTTATAAATATAAACTTCTAATAATCATCATTTTTTACTGTTTTTTAATTTTTGTACATTTGTTTTTTTAATTTATATATAAGGGCCACTTTTGGGCTTTGGTACTTATGTTTGGATTGGGCCTTAGGCTCGTGCTGGCCCACGAGCTCTAAGGGTAATGTCCTGGCCCAAGCTACTACTCTTCGGTCTCAGGCGAGCTCGGGCCTTGGCTAGGCCCGAGTCAGGCCGTTACAGTAACGGGGCCAGGGCGGCTCATGAGCCTCGGGCTATTTTTACACTCTTAGGTACAACAAATGCTTTCAAAGATTATCTCCAACAATATCACTCTCTGTCGACAATAAGCCTCCTACGAAATCAAAGAAAGGGATGACGAGGAAAGTAGTGCATGCGAAAAGAATGATGCCCCAGAGTAAGGATCAAAATCCAACGCGCCAACTATCAAGCCCAACACCCTTGAGTCACTAGACTAGTTTACCATATTCAAACCTCATTTTCAACTCAAGCAGTACACAACCCTCCCTAAATCTCTCAAAAGTCAAAACCTGCTCTGGAATGCCTATAGGATGGACTACGGTCTCAAAATAATGGAGGTGGTGGACTTGGCTCCAGAAGGTGGACCTCCCAGACCAATATTTATTTGCAAAGACCTCACTAAGGAGAAAGCGTCCCTCCTAACTTTGATAAAGGGATATGAAGATATTTTTACATGGAACTACGACGAGATGCCACGCCTAGATCCGATAGTAACCATGCTCCATCTCAATGCCATGCCATCCACCCGCCCAGTAAAACAAGGGATTCGGTTCTACAAGCCTGAGGTCGAGCTCAAGATCAAAGGTGAAGTGGAAAACTCCTCGATGCTGGATTCATCAAGCCCATCCAACACCCTCTATGGCTTTCTAGCATAGTCCTAGTGGTAAAGAAGAACGACTAAATACGGGTATGTGTAGACTTCATGGACTTGAGCAACTCCTGCTCTAAAGACGAATTTTCACTTTCTAACATAGACACGCTCGTCGACTCCACTGCTGGACATCGCATGTTCTCCTTCATGAATGGCGTTAGCGGATACAACTAGATTAAGATGGCACCGGTGGATGCGCTAAGACCACATTCCAAACACCCATCGGTAATTTCTTGGGTTATGCCGTTCGGTTTAAAAAATGTAGGTGCCACGTATTAACGTGCCACGACTTCCATTTTTCATAATATGTTCCACAAGGAGGTCGAGTTCTTTATCGACGATCTCGTAGTCAAAACTCGAGGGGACGACACTTATCCAAAAAATCTCTAACGAGTCCTTGAGCGGTGTAATCGCTATTGCTTCCGAATGAACCCATTGAAATGTGCATTCGACGTCACCGTCGATAAGTTTCTTGGATGCATAGTCCATCGACATGGAACCGATCGAGACCCTGTCAAAATCTCATCCATTAGAGATATGCCTCCTTTGGCCAACTCCGACCAACTAAGGACCTTATTTGGAAGAACATTATACTTAAGGAGGTTTATCCCTGCGTTGGCAGAAACCTCTCATCCATTTAACAATCTCTTGAAGAAAGAGGCAAAGTTTTATTGGACAAAAGACCACTAGGAAGCATTCGAGACAATCAAATTTGCTCTCACCTCCCCATTAACAATGACTCCCCCCTTCAAAGTGAACCCCTTCTTTTGTACATCACATCCATGCTACATTCCACACCCTACTAGCCCAAGAGGTTGATGGGATAGAAAGACCAGTTTACTATCTCAGCTGAGTTATCCGGGGAGCAGAGACACGATACTCTCCTCTCAAGCATCATTATTTGGCCTTGATCTTTGTTGCACAAAAGCTGAGGCAGTATCTTCTTTCATATATCCTTCACTTCATCACAAAATGTGATCCCATTCGCTTCCTCTTAACCCAACCAGTATTGGTAGGACGACCTGTCCGCTGGTTACTTCCCTTAGCAGAGTATAACAACTTTTTAAAACCTTGAGAGCCGTCAAGGGCTAAGCCTTGGCAGACCTTCTCGCTTACTTTCTGAGCGAGGTATACGAGCCACCATCGAAGGAGCTCCCATGAGATAACTTCCAGGTGGCGGCCATCACGACAACATGAGAATGGAGTTTGAGCTTCGTTGGCTCTTCCACCTCCAAAGGAGGGGGAGCAGGGATAGTCTTTGACCGCTCCTAGCAGGGCCACAGTCAACCTCCCATACAAGTTGGCATTCCATTGTTCCAATAATGATACATAATACGAAGCACTAATTCTTGGCCTCATGATGGCTTTAAACTCAGAAATTACCCTCTCGTGCATCAAAGTGACTCGAAGGTCATAGTTATGAAAACTAATTGGGAGTATGTCATAAGAGAACCTCCACTAGCCTTTTACGAAACCATCGTGCAATGACTCATAGATAGATTCAAAATGGTTTGAATCGAGCAAACACCCAGATCAGAAAACCATCACCCATACGCTCTGGAAACTTTAGCCTCCCAGGTTGATGTTTCAGAAGAAGCCACTAGGATTGAAGTGCTCAAATGATCTCTCCCCTGCTTAGTCACTTAAATCTTCCCCTAGGAAGAGGTTTAGGATCGGAGGACACACATCGTTAGCAAGCTTGAAAAGCCATCAGGAGCACTCCTAATGATGAGTTTGAAGCATTTCACGATTTACTAGAGAGTTATCTACTTTAGAGGATTTGGTGGCCTCTTTAGTTCATCGTATTGGAGAAAAAGAAGCCAAATCCAAATTACGCTAAGTACATGAACACTCTTGTGGAATGGGGGACATAAGCCTCTATCGAGGATTACAACGCCAGGGATATTACTGACCTAACATGGCCAAGGAAGCTGTGAAACTCTAAGGCCAGTGCCCAAATGCTAAAAGGTCTTATCACGAGCAAAATGCAGTTTCATTGAAGTCTACTCCAATTAGACACAATTGTACATAAATTTCCTCACCAATGGTGCCTTACCTCTAAAACACATAGATGCCATTGTAGTCAAGAAGAGAGCTCAACAATTCTTCATCCATAATGCCAAATTTTTTAGAAAAGGTTTTGATGGCCAACCCCTGAGATGCTTGCCGGGAACCCAAATTCAACCAGCATTGGTGGAATCTCATTCAATGAAACACTAGGGCGGGGAAAAGCTATATCACACTTGCTCCATATAGGCTACCATTGGCCTAGTATAGACACCGACGCCTAAAGTTATGCTGAAAGGTGTAAAGCATGCCAAGCTCATGGAAATCTCATCCATTCTCTAACCGTCGATCTTAAGACTATTGGGATGCCATGGCCCTTCCACTCATAGGCAATGGATCTAATAGGTTTCATCCCCCCCCCCCCCCAAGGAAACATATAGATAGTGGCTGGTATCAAGCTCTAGAGGCCGTTCTTATGAGAACGTCCATTGGCGCAACTATTTTTAACTTTATACGAGAAAATTCCATGTCGGTTCAACATTCCAAAGGTTATCTTATCAGATAACGGCACCCCTTTCGTTAACTGAGAGGTGGGCCTCTTTTGACATTACTCACCACAAGTCAACTCCATACTGCCCACATAGCAACGAACAAGTGGAATCCACCAACAAAATGCTACTCAAGTTTCTCAGTCGGACTCTGTAAGACCACTAAGCTAGTTGGGCCCACGTTTTGCCAATGGCATTTTAGGCCTACCAGACTTTAAAAAGTAGACCCACGTAAATGACTCTGTTCGCCCTAGTATACGGCACATAAGCGGTCCTCCCAGTGGAAATCACCATCTCTCGGGGCGAATGGCCCTTAGAAGTGGCGTCTTGTAGGAGGCCCACCCACGAGAACTGGAATCTTTAGAAGAGAAGATGAATCGTGCTCAAACTAACCTGCGAGTCTATCCGAGAAGAATCGCTCGAGCTTTCGACACCCTGGTTCAACCTAGAACTTTTTAGGAAGGGCGGCCTAGTAATGAAGGCAACGACTCACGTAATGAGAGGAGTCTTCGTCTCCAAGTTTGCCCCAAAATGGGAAGGATCCTACGTTGTCAAAGACGCCAAAATCAATGGGTATTACAGGATAGTTTCCAATCATCTTTGGCTTCTATGCCTACGGGACTTATTCTTGGATGGAATAATGTCTAAGACTTATTGTATTAGGTACAAGAGTTACCAGATGAAGCAAAAGCTCGAAAGAGCAAATAGTAGAAGGAATATGAATAAAGTAAAGACACCCGAAAATGCGTAAGTTGTCATACTTGATTGAATGTCCAAACAAGAGGAGATTATTTTTCCAAAATTGGAGTCATCATGCAATTAATAAGATAGGGAGAAGTTAAGATGATTGAAGTCCTTACACCCATCAATATCAAATGGCTCAAAGCCTATTATCCTTAGAGTTGGTTCAAAAGTGCATCTCTAGCAAACACATTATAAATTAATATTAGTTTTCTTTTTTTATCCTAGCCAATCTCTCAGAACTATACTAAAAAAAAAGAAAAAAAAAGTAGAGATACAAAAGCAACCAAGATAAAAAAGTCCCCACATTACTATAAAACAAAAATGTATGTATACATGATCCAAAGAGAAAGAACGGTATCGATTTCGCATGAAATGAGCTGGTTCCCGTATATCAAGGGCGACGAAATCACAAGAAACTGTTGCTAATTCTTGCAAAGCGTCGCCCATTGCTGCTGTTTCCTGGAGGTTATGGCGCATCCTTTCCTTCGTCGCCATCACTTCCTCTATCTTCTCACATAATTCCTCCTTATGCGCCACAAACTCTCTAGTGGGCCTGACTCGGGAAGTCGGCGACGCCAACAAGTATTCAAACCACTCTACCTGCAGAGGCAATGCTCCAATATTCTCCATCGTCATAATTGTCATATCTAGTTGCTCCTCACTGATCTCGCGCACAGGTCGATTTAGCACCTCTAGGAATGCTCCCAAAATCTAAAGAACAAAGTGTCTGAACAAACGAGTCGCACGAACTAAAGGAAGGACAGTGTTCGGTCGACGCCAAAATTCATGTGCCAAATGAGAAAGAAGCTGGAACCCCGGCAAGTAGGACAGATGGCACCAAGGTGACCTCCTCCTCAATCTTGCGACTCAATCGTATGCTACCATAAGGATAACGGGTCACCACAGACTCTCCATGTGACAACTCGTAAAATATATATATATATATAAAATAGCAATTAATATTTAAAGCGACCCGAAATAAAATTTCAGACATAACCTTATAATTAAATTTTAAACTGTAACTCAAAAACTTACATCAATTAAAATATCGGTAGTTAAAAATAAAAATAAAAATATATTACAAAGTTAGAAAATTTTTGTAGGAATTCTGATTATATGATAATTCATAAAAATACATTAAAATTTTATATTGAAATTTTTAGATTTTTCTAAATTAAAAAATTTACATCAAAAATTTTATGCGGTAGAAATCATCCAAAATTAGACCACTTATCAGCTTGTATACATGCAAAACGCCACGCGAATCCTTTGCATGCACAATGTATGGCCTTGATTTACCCATATGTCCTCTTAAGTTCCCTATAAAAAGCCCCAACCATTGCTCCAATTATATACACAACCTGAATACGAGCAAAACACGAATTGAGAGGAAGCAACCCATAAGAGAAACGCGTCTGATGAAGAGAGAGAGACCATAGATGAGCTTCTGATTTTGATAGCTAAAACAAAACGAAGAAGAGAAGGAAGCCATAGGCGCACCACACCACCCCCAAACGCACCCACCGCCGCAACGACCGCTGCCACTCCAGCGACCACCACCGCACCTCCCTCACCCCTTAGTCGCACCACCTGGCCACTAGATACTTTGTTCGCCGACGGCGCTGCGACCAACGCCGACGCCACCCCTCTACTCCGGCAAGCTGCCGAAGTCTCTTCCCTTTCTCTCTCGGTCTTGATCTCTCTCTCTCTCTCTATCATTTCCTCTCTCCTCAGCACCTCTCTCTCTCACCAATAACGCCACCACCACCCAAACCATACGCCACCACCGAAAGCCTCTGTGATGTTTGAGAATGCAGTGAGGATGTGTGTGTGTGTGTGTGTGTGTGTGTGTGTGTGTGAGTGCTGTGTGCGTGGGCGTGTCGTGTTTTGTGTGTGAGAAAATTTAGGTTGAGGCCCTGTTTGTTGTTTCTAATTGTTTTTAATTCTCTTTAACAAGAATTTTAACAAGAATTTTAAAAGAAATAAAGAAATTTAATTTCTTTTTAAGAAAAAAAAAAAAAAAGTAAAGGTTAAATTAAAAGATTTATTTGTATCAAGGATTGATAATTAAAATAAAATATAATGTTATGGATTAAGTCTTAAACGAAGACAACTTTCATAATATTATCTAATTGGATTAAATAAGAAACTTAACGTTGTTCTCTTAAGTTAGGATAAAATTTTTTTTAAAAATAAAATAAATTCATTTAACGAAATTATAAAGTTTTATGAGATTAATGTTTTTTTTTCTAAACTTTTGTTCTATGACATTATTTGAAATTAGAAATCTTATTGTTCCATTTCCTTCCAAATTTTCTAATGTTTAGCTTTATTATTTTTAGCTTAAAATAATATAATCAGATTTCAAGTTTCAAATAATGTTATAGAACTAAAGTTTAGAAAAAAAACAATAATCTCATAAAACTTTGTAATTTCGTTAAATGAATTTATTTTATTTTTAAAAAAAATCTTTTTATCCTAACTTATGAGAACAACGTTGAATTTCTTATTTAATCCAATTAGATAAAATTATGAAAGTTGTCTTTGTTTAAGACTTAATCCATAACATTATATTTTATAATAAATCGTACCAAATGATTATTTATTAAGTTTTATAGCAACCAAGTTTTAAAATTAGAAATTTATAATAGAATAAACTTTTAGATTTTGATAAAGATAAGATATAATAGGTTAATGCAATTATGAAAATTTTACTAAAATTAGTATTTTATGTGTTTATCTAGATTTGGACATGCTTGGACAAGATTAATTGAATGAACTCCTGCTAAGATTAGGTGAGTCTCATATATCCTTGTTACTTGAGTTTTCCTGTTATGTTTTAAATACAAAGTATTGTACTTTCGCATAAAATAACGTTTTATGTCTTGAATGCAAAGTATTGTATTTTTACATAAAATAACGTTTTTTGTGCAACTTTCCTTTCATGGATATATCTGTAAAAAATGTGAATATTATTGGTTTGAAAAAAACATGAATATCCTGAAATTGTGTATATGATGATAGCTTGAATGGTGTTAGCCAAGTCGCTGAATTGTTGAACAACGAGATGTATAAGATGGGATCACGGCCAGGTGATTGTTAATTATGATATCATAACGAAAAGGGTCGTGGGGTCGCTCTCTATGTAATTCTGGCATAACCAAGAGCTTATCATCATAAACACAAAGAGTTGTGGGGTCGCTCTCTACGGCTTAATGCCTGTAACCGGTTTATGAAAAATATGCTAATGCCTGTAACTTATTTATAAAAATCTGCTAGGGCTTAACGCCTGTAATCTGTCTATGAAAAATTATCTTTTTAACAAAACAGTTCGAAGAGATGTTTTCATACGATAAAATTGATATTCCATGACAAATCTGTAACCTTGATATATGTGCACTCACACAAGTTTTGTGCTTATGAAATTGATATTGTGACATTTCAGGATAAGGTAAATGCGGGACGATTAAAGAGAAGAAACTATCATTTTGTGTTATTAGTTCGGATATGTGTATCTGATTATATTTGGACGTAAATATTTTGTACTTAGATCTCCTCTTGTAAAGTTAATATATTTATGACACTAGTTTGGCTCTAGGTATGTTTGTAAATTCATGTTTTCACTAAACCTTTTCTAAATAATGTATTTGAAAATCCTTAAATGGTTTGAAAAAAAAGTAGGCTTCGGGTGAGCTTGACTCACTGGCCGGTCACGAATACCATTTATAAATATGGGACGTGATAGAGATGGTATCCGAGTTTTAGTTTTTGAATTTTCTTTAAAACCTAGAGGCATAGGATTATGTACACAATAGCTGCACCCTATTCACGTATCTTTTGTGTCTTAAGTTTGAAAGTTGCGATTCTATAATCATAATAATGTTTTGATATGACATGAAATTATAGGGATTCGTACATCCTAGAAATAGTTAAATGCTTAGCTGAACTACTTATCCGTGTTATACGTATGTTATACTTGATCCTTGCCCCGCTATGTTTCATGACAACCGAGCGATTATCCTTGAAATTTCAATTGGAAGAATGCTTGATCACTGTTTCTTCTGATGGAAAGTTTGGAAAAATTAATCGAGTTGGATGGTAGCTCTTCCTATTATGTGTGATAGACCTTTGTGTGTTTATGCGAATGACTATTTTATTGATTCGATAGTTAACATTGATAAGGTTAGTCGGTAACCCTAGTGATGGCCTTTGTACATTAAGATATGGCTCCTACTCATGGCAGTACGTAAAATTGGACATCAATCAATATGAACAAGCGTCTAGAACAATTTCAGCGAAGTGTGACAGAGTTAGCCGAAATAGTTCGGATGCACCACCCACGAAAATTTGTACCACCTCCTCAACGACCTGAAGAAAGACGCGACAATCCCCAGCCTATGAACCAACAACTA
>JAULJZ010000020.1:248896-286855 GCA_032270985.1 Heliamphora pulchella | reverse complement strand
TGAAAATCGACAACAAAATAACAACCCACGTCAAGAAAATTAAGAACAATCATGCACAATAAGATCGAACATCAAGGAGTTTCTAAAACTCAAACCGCCAACCTTTGAAGCTGGATTAGATCCACTCAAGGCAAACGCTTGGATAGCAACCCTCAATAAAATTTTTAGAGTATTAAAACGTAGTGAAAGGCAAAAGGTCGGATTAGCAGCCTACCAACTAGAAAAGGAAGCAAATCGATGGTGGACGATGAAGGAAGAAGCAGAGCCCGACATGACATGGGAAAGGTTCTTTCTAGTTTTTAGAGAAAAGTACATTCTTCAGTCACTTCTAGATGGTAAGAGTACAGAGTTTCAACAACTCAAGCAAAAAGAATCAATGACCGTAGCTGACTATGAAGCCGAATTTACGAATCTTGCAGAATATGCGCCTCATATGATTTCGACTGAGAATATGAAAGCGAGAAAATTTGAAGATGGATTGAAGCCAGAAATTCAAAGAATCGTACGACCCATGAGATTATCGACATATTTGGAGGTAATAGATCGGGCACTTTTAGTAGAACAAGAAGAAGAAGAAGAAAGTCGGAGAATTCTTGAGAATCGAAAACACCGACACTCGAACATCAAGAAATTTGATGAAAGGATGAAGAAAAGATCCAATTCCGGTACAATAAGATAAGAGGATAGTAAGAAGAAACTAGCTAATCCATGCGACGTTTGCGGAAACAGACATACCGGGACGTGCTGACATTTGACAAATAGATGTTGGAGATGTGGATTAGAGAACCATTACAAAAAGAATTGTCCAACGATTCGAAGGGAAGATGGAGTGACAGCAAGGGATGGAGGTAGAAATCAAGACCCGGGACCAGGAATTCCAGATCAAAGGAGGCCAGGAAATCGAGATGTGATTGAATCCCGAATTGGAAAACAAGGACACATTTATGCGCTAACACCTGGGGATCTGCAAAATCAAGGAAACGACGCCACAGGTACAGACTCCTCTACGTAAGATATTAGTTACAAATAATATATAAGTGCATTTACCCTATAAAAATTCATGTTAAGTTTGGAGAACCAAACTTTCTAAATATGGGGAGAATGTGATAACTTGTAAATAAAAAATAATAATAATTACAATTAATATTTAAAGCGACTCGAAATAAAATTTTAGACAGAATCTTATAATTAAATTTTAAACTGTAACTCAAAAACATACATCAATTAAAATATCAATAATTAAAAATAAAAATAAAAATATATTATATAGTTAAAATTTTTTTGTAAGAATTCTGATTATACGATAATTCATAAAAATATATTAAAAATTTATATCAAATTTTTTAAATTTTTCTAAATTAAAAATTTTACATCAAAAATTTTATGTGGTAGAAATTATCCAAAAATGGGCCACTTATCAGCTTGTATACATGCAAAACGCCACGTGAACCGCTTGCATGCGCAACGCAAGGCCTTGATTTACCCATTTGTCCTCTTATGTTCCTTATAAAAAGCCCCAACCATGGCTCCAATTATACACACAACCCGAATACGAGCAAAACACGAATTGAGAGGAAGCATGAGAGAAACACGTCTGATGAAGAGAGAGAGACCATAGAGGAGCTTCTGATTTTGGTAGCTAAACGAAGAAGAGAAAGAAGCCACAGGTGCACCACGCCACCCCCTAAACGCACTCACCGCTGCAACGACCACTGCCACTCCAGCGACCACCACCGAACCTCTCTAACCCCTTAGTCGCACCACCTGGCCACCAGCTACTCTGTCCGTCGGCGGCGCTGCGACCAACGCCGGTGCCACCCCTCTGCTCCGGCGAGCTGCCGAAGTCTCTTCCCTTTCTCTCTCGGTCTTGATCTCTCTCTCTCTCTCTCTCTCTCTCTCTATCACTCCCTTTCTCCTCAACAGCTCTCTCTCTCGGCAATAATGCCCCCACCACCCGAACCATACGCCACCACTGAAAGCCTATGTGATGTTTGAGAATGCAGTGAGGAGCCTATGTGATGTTTGAGAATGCAGTGAGGATGTGTGTGTGTGTGTGTGTGTGTGTGTGGTGTATGTGAGTGTGGGTGTGTTGTGTTTTGTGTGTGAGAAAAGTTAGGTTGAGACCCTGTTTGTTGTTCCTAATTGTTTTTAATTCTCTTTAACAAGAATTTTAAAAGAAATAAAGAAATTTAATTCCTTTTTAAGAAAAAAAAAAGAAATAAATAAGTAAAGGTTAAATTAAAAGATTTATTTGTATCAAAGCTTGAGAATTAAAATAAAATATAATGCTATGGATTAAGTCTTAAACAAAGACAACTTTTATAATATTATCTAATTGAATTAAATAAGAAATTTAACGTTGTTTTTTTAAGTTAGGATAAAAAGATTTTTTTTAAATAAAAAAAATTCATTTAACAAAATTATAAAGTTTTACGAGATTAATGTTTTTTTTTCTGAACTTTAGTTCTATGACATTATTTGAAATTCGAAATCTTATTGTTCCATTTCTTTTCAAATTTTCTAATGTTTAGCATTATTATTTTTAGCTTAAAATATATATATATATATATATATATATATATATATATCTCGTTAAAATCAAAATTTTCATATTAAAAGAAGGTTAGAAGCTAAGATAGTACAAAATGATTATTTATTAAGTTTGAAAGTAATCAAGTTTTAAAATTAGAAATTTATAATAGAATAAACTTTTAGATTTCGATAAAGATAAGATATAATGGGTTACCGCAACTTTAAAAATTTCACTAAAATTAGTATTTTATGTGTTTATCTAGATTTGGACATGCTTGGACAAGATTAATTGAATGAACTCCTGCTAAGATTTGGTGAGTCTCATATATTCTTGTTACTTTAGTTTTCTTGTTATATTTTAAATGCAAAGTATTGTGTTTTCGCATAAAATATCATTTTATGTCTTGAATGCAAAGTATTGTGTTTTCACATAAAATAACGTTTTTTGTACAATTTTTCTGTCATGAATATATCTGTGAAAAATATGAATATCCTTGATTTGAAAAAGACATGAATATTATGAAATTGTGTATATGATGATAACTTGAATGGTGTTAACCCGGTCGCTGGAGTGTTGAACAACGAGGTGTATAAGGATGGTATCACGGCCAGGTGATTGTTGGTTATGATATCATAACGAAAAGCGTTGTGAGGTCGCTCCCTACGTAATTCTGGTATAGCCAAGAGCTTATCATCGTATGTAGGGCTTAATGCCTGTAACCGGTTTATGAAAAATATGCTAATGCCGGTAACTTGTTTATTGAAACCTGCTAGGGCTTAATGCTTGCAATTTGTCTATGAAAAATTATGTTTTTAACAAAACAGTTCGATGAGATGTTTTCATATAGTAAAATTGATATTCCACGACAAACCTGCAACCTTGATATGTGTGCACTCACACAAGCTTTGTGCTTATGAAATTGATATTGTGACATTTCACGATACGGTAAATGCCGAACGATTGAAGAGAAGAAATTATCATTTTGTGTTATTAGTTGGGAGACGTGTATCTGATTATATTTAGATGTAAATGTTTTGTACTCAGATCTTCTCTTGTAAAATTAATATATTTTATGACACTAGTTTGGCTCTAGGTATGTTTGTAAATTCATGTTTTCACTAAACATTTTCTAAATAATGTGTTTGAAAATTCTTAAACGGTTTGAAAAAAAAGTAGGCCTTGGGTGAGCTTGACTAACTTGCCGGTCACGAATACCATTTATAAAAATGGGACGTGACACTTTAGAACATCTCGATTTCTATGTTATCTATAATGGTTTTTCTGTCTCAGATGAGACACCGCTCGAGCGGTTTAAAGACCAATCGAGAAGTCTTTACACCTCAGGTCTTTTCAAATTTGGTTCAAGTGATACGATTTTCATTCTGTTTTGGGTCTCTCTCTCTCTCTCTGGTGTTGTTCTTCTCAAGCTCCAAGCTTTCAAGGGTCTTCACGTGTGTTTTGCGCTTCTCTTTGGTAAGTCTTCTCTTCTTCCCATCTTTCTCTCATTTTTAGGGTTAGGATTTCGTTTTTGGATCTCTTATTTTTTCTTTTCGTGTTTATGCTTAGTGGTCATTTTGTTTTTTGTTATCATTTTTTGATATCATCTGTGATTAGGAGTTAAATTTTTTTGTTTCCTTCCCTATCTCACATCTTTGTGTGTTTGTGCTTGTTTTTGTTTGTTTTACTTTTGTTTCTTTCCCTCTCTTTTCTTTTTCCTCTTGTGTCTTTGGTGCTCTTGGTTGGGTACCCTCATTACGTGGGTTTGGGGGTGTTTGCTCAAATATCTCTAGTGGTAGTGTTCAAGCCCTTAGCATCATGCCTCTCAAGTATCGAGCAAAATCCACTACTCCTGGCAATATCTCTGAAATCTCCCGTCTTTTTAAATCTAAGGTTGCTCTTAAATCGTTTCTCGAATTCTTTGCCAAACGATTGATCCTTTTGAAACGGAGTGTTGTCCTTCGGGATTTCCCGGATCACCCTATTATAGCATCTTTCCTCACCCTTAAGTGGGATTCGCTTTTAACCTTCAATTTGTCTCTTTTGGTGAATTTTTCTCTGGTCCGAGAGTTCTATAACTCTCTTGTTGAGCAATCTTATGAGGTTGACACTTTTTCTGGTTATGTTCGCAGAGTTGATTTCACGATCACTCTGGATACGATCACCTCTTGGCTAGGTCTTGAGTCTCGGCCGGTTGATGCTATTTTTCCTCGCTCGTCCTTCTATCGTGAGGAATCTTTCGATTACAGCCTGAATGCTTTTGCCATCTATGGCACTCCCCGTCCTTGGGTTGCTGGAGTCTTGATCCCTCAACGGGATTTGACCTCTGACTATAGACTTCTCAATCTCATCCTATGTGCCAATATTACCTCTAAAGGCCACATGTTTGAGTTTTTCCAGCCTCACTATTTTTTGATGTGGGCCATTGCCAATCGCAAATATGTTGATATTTACCTTGTGATGTTTTTGCTCTTGTCTGAGTGGTTGGTGGTAAATCTTCTCTAGCTTTCCTTTTGGTTATCTTATCACTCAATATCTCCGTTCTCTCCATGTCCCTGAATTTCATTCTGGGGCTCACCCCGATAAGCTTTCTTTTCTGCCTAAACCTTTCTTCAAAACCACCATTCGACAGAGTTCCTCCCATCTTTCAAAAGTCCTCCCTACTGTAGGTACCTCTGGCTCTAGAGCTGCTGATCCTGAGGAGCTAGGTCTCGACCCTGATGTTGATCTACCCCCCGAGCTAGAGGTTCTTGATTGCATGGAGACAGACATAGGACTAACTCAAGAAGACGTCAACCTTCTTCGCGCTGATATTCAAGGACTCACTCAACATGAGCATGCCATCTGGCAGGAGTAGCAGGAGTTCATGGCGTTTGTGTGTGCTCGTCTCCCTCCTTCGCAGTGATTGTTGTTGTTTGTCCTTGGCCTTGGCAATTTCGTGCCAAAGGGGGAGATTTTGGTATATTGAACTTGGATATACTTTTTTGGTATATAGTTTGGATATACTTTTTGGTATATAGTGATTGGATATACTGTTTGGTATAGTGTTGGATATACCTTTTGATATACCTTTTGGGTATAGTGGTATAGTGAATTATTATGTTCTTATTCACATGGACATATGTTTGGCATTGTTAACTGGATATTACATTCTGTTGGATATTGGCTTTCGTTTGTCTGCATCTTTTTGTTACTAGTGCTTGCTTGGATCCATATTGACTACTTTCTTATGATTGGTGTGTTTGTCACAAAATTGTCAAATGGAGAGATTGTTAGAATTTTTTCTATATCTTACCTATATCATGCTCATCCTAATTTGGCAACTTTGTGACATTCCCATGTATGTAGGCTTACGTAATTATCTTTTCTAAGATTTGATGCTCTTCCTTTTGGAAAGTTTTGTTTAATTTTTTGTGTAGAAGGAAGTATTAGTGGTTTGTCAAGATCTTGATTTCATCATTTAAACAACAAGCATATCTGGTATGATCGCTCGATCGGTCTAAAAACCGCTTGAGCGGTCTATCTCAGGACATCTTTATAGGTTGAGTAGGGTTAACAGCTTTTTATATATATACTGTTTAGGCAACTGTTGTTGCGTTTAGAGCAAAATATTGTGTTTTGTGGGGCTGCTACTGAATAGCTTGAGGGGGAGTTCTTGTGAGTAAGATTTGACGATTTCATGCATGTTTAAGATATCTCAAGATCATTGTCAAGTCATCAACTTCATCATCACATCCAGTATTTGAGAAGATTCCTAAGTGACGAAGCCCGGAGAAGGATTCCAACGGCAAGTAAGCACGAAATTGGTGCATGAGGATTAGGCAAGAAGCCGAGTAGCAATAGGTTGATGATTCAACTGGGTTTTATAAAACGTTTCTTATAACTAATACTTTATTAGTGCTTGTTTTCTCGGACTTGGATAAGTCCGGTGGTTTTTACTCTAGTTGGGGTTTTCCACGTACAAAATCACATGTCTCTTTGTGTGATGATTATGTTGATTTGTTAGGCACATTATTTTATCTCTTTGTTGCATATCAAACACACAAGTTTTTTTTCATATTAAAAATTGGTTTTTTCAATGGAATAAGATTATATTGAAATGAAAATGGATTTTGAAAAATGAAATTGGGATTTGATTTTGTTTGGGTGTGCCGATATTTGGTGTAAAAAGTGCGTGGATATATGGTGCAAAACTCTTTTGCTTTAAGGTTATGGACTTTTTTTAAAAAAGGTTTTGTTTATATAGATTTTGCATCTATCTTATCTATGTATATCGGCATGCATGAAATTCACTATTTACATAGTTTTCTTACTAGGATGTGTGCTCATGCTTTACAATTTCATGTGCAAATGTGGGTCTCGTGCTTAACGAGGCATGAAATGCTATTGAGACTTGAGTTGTCTTTTGATCCTTTGAACCTGAAGTTACTTTCAATTCGTTGTAGTGCATGTCGTAAGGGCATAAGGACTAGTTGATTATTTGAATATGTAATTGATAAATTGTTAGATAGTAAAATATTGAAAGGTTAAGGTTAAGTGTTTGATATAAGTGTATGTTTTGGATAATTAGAGATACATATAGAATTATGTTTAGATTTAAATTCGAGAATTGATGAATATAATACGAGAAATTTAGAGGTGTGGCCTTAGAGCCAATTTGCTAATGTACCGTACCCATTTGAGTAGAGATTTTGTTGTATACATATTGTAATTGAGATTTGTTGACACATCGGTGTATTGTTGGCATTTCCTTTGAGTATAGTAGTTTTGGACCCCCAACGTGTTAAATTAGATTGTTAACAGTTAGCATTGAGCAATGGATAACTGCTCCAGTCTGACTCCGAATCTTGTCCAAAGTGCAGCGTTTGTTTGGCGCTTAGTGCTCTTCCTTGATTTGACGTACTTATGCATCACGTCCTACATTTTCGAGCGTGACAAAAAAAATGTCCTTCAAATTGATCTAAACATCTATATTATCATAAAAATTAAAAAAAAATATCCGAAGGGAGGTGTGGTTGAGACTATTTCACAATCCCATTGCGAATTCATCAGTAAAATGAACTCATAGCCCTTGTGCAATGTCCCAAACATCCTATGGTAGTTTAAATGTTTAATAGACGACTGATAATTAGATCTTTGCTGCAGTTTTTCTTTTTATGTGTGGATCTTTTAGAAGTCTTTTTTAAAAACATCTACAGTGCGATGGAGCAGGGAGGGAGAAACCCACACGGATGTAAGATGGAGCGAGCAACACCAACAAGGAGCAACACGCACAACAAATGGCAACGCAATGACAGAGGCTGAGTTACAAAGAGATGCCTAGCTAGGTCCAAGGCTGCTATCAATCTACAAAAAAGTTTACAAAAGTTGAAGGGTAGAAGGAATGAAGGATAGCAATGGAGAGTAAGGCAAAGAGATGACATATACTTTTGAAAAGGAGCTAGCGGAGGTGAGAGTAATAACTGGATGATGGCAAAAGATGAATTAAACATAACGGCAACAAGTAGTGGATAAATTAAACATAACGGCGGCAAGTTATGCAAGTTTGCAGCGAGTAGTGGTGGTTTGCGGTAAGTAGCAGCACTTCATAATTTTGAGAGGCAGAGAGAGAGAGAGAGAGAGAGAGAGAGAGAGAGAAGAGACACCTGGATGAGTTAAGGTCTTGTAAGCCCACTTGTGAAGCCATTTGTGACGAATTTGTCAATATCGTTTGGCAATGATAGCTTTTTAGCGACATAATATCCCTTTCGTTGGGAAAGATCATTGGCAAACTTGCATTTTCCTGGTAGTGAATGTAGCTTAAATATGAACCTTTTGCGAAAAGGGCGAAAATTTTACAAGAATCAAATAGGCACAATGGTTACTAACAAAAGAGAAAGTACTTATGATGGCACAAAGCTTTTGGATAAAGGTGCGTGTTGTGTTTTAGGAGTAAGAAGTATGATATTAAAAAAAAAAAATTAATAGAAGTGAAAATAACTTTTAAATTAAAAAACAAACTAAACAGGAAAAAATAGTAATAAAGAAAATGAATAAGTTTTATTTTAGAAATAACTTGAAATAGCTTTTGGAAGGCTTTCTATATAAATCCACATTAAGTCTCACTCAATGAAAGAGAATGGCACCACAGCCGAGAGATATTCAGTTAATTTTTTTGTCTTTTCGTACTTTGATCATACAGTAAACAAAGTCCAGTCATATTGAAATTTTAGGCATATGTTCTCGATACTTAGTTTTTGATATTCATCGGTGTTGATTGGTGACAGGTAAGATGTAAAGCTTTACTTGGTTTATCAAGTGAATTTTTAAGATTAAAATATAAAAAAATTAGAAAAGAGAGGGAGAGAGAGTTGAGCAGTAAACGCTATAACATAAAGGTAAATTACATCTATACCTTTTGTATTTAAGGGTAATAATACTAACATTCCATCTATTATTTAAAATATCACTGTACTATTTTATATTTTTATTTTTGTAACACTTAGGTTCACAAGTTAATTTTCGATAACTTTTCAAACGAAAATCGCTGTTGAAACAGTTTTTTTTAAAATTTTTTTAGTTTTTCTTTTTTTTTTGTTTAATTACAAAATATTATTTAAAAATTTCTAATTAAAAAATAAAAAATTACTAAATAAAAAATAAGTAACATAAAATTTAATTTATTATTTTATTTTTAATTTTTTAATTTTGATAAAAAATAATTTTGATAAGTTTTTTTTATAAAAATTAAAATTTTAAAAATAAAAATAAATTAATAAATTAAATTTTATGTGACTTATGTTTGTATTTAGTAATTTTTTATTTTTTAATTAGAAGCTTTTAAATAAGATTTTGTAATTAAATAAAAAAAATTAAAAAAATTTAAAAAACTGTTTCAACAGTGATGCATAGTGATTTTTGTTTGAAAAGTTAACGGAAGTTAACTTTTGGATCTAAGTGTTATAAAAATGAAAATATAAAGAAGTACAGTGATATTTTAAAGAATAGATAGACTGTTAATGTAATTATCTTTAAATACAAAAAATATAGATATAATTTACCCATATATATATAACTATGTTATCAATACTTATATAATGAAAGAACATAAAACAAGAAGAATTATGCGCATATATAATACAATACCCTTAGGAGTTGCGGGTGGATTGATACTGTAGTGGGAAGAAAAAAAATGGAGGGACGAAAAAAAATTGGATTAATAGAAGAACGAGATTGTTAATTGATTTTTGATTGAAAAAGATTTTGTCAGTGGTAGGTAGGCTTCTACTATTGTTAATATTTTTCATTCATAAAGTGGTTTTTCGAATATCTATATTAGAAATTTTTTTTTTTGTTGAATATCTGTGTTGAAAGTTTTTTTACTTTTCTACTTGTTTTGAGAAAAATAATGGATCAAGTATGAAATTTTGACTATATTTTAAGAATTTTGAAAAAATTAAAAAATATAATATTTTAAAGATATAATATATTAAATTCTGAATATGACTCTAATCTGACTATGATATGAACCATAGCTAATGAGGGTTAAATATTGGTATCAAAACAAGTTTCGTCTGGGATTTCACCACTAGGTTAAGTGTGGTTTTAGGTTTTGTCAATAAGATTTGAATACATTAAAATTGAATTGGCAAACCATTGAAAATTGAATTATTTGTTATTTTGTACAAAAAAAAATATTAATATATTTTTAGTCTCAATTTGTTTGCTTTAAATTAAATATTGTTACAAAAAAAAAAATTACTATGCCTTTCATTACATTATTTTTCTACATGTTTGATTCAGTTAACAATGATAGTTGATGATTTACTGGGTTGCCTAACTCATGGCTGTTTTATTATTTTTATTATTTTTTATTATTTTTTTTACAGATACTGAGAAGTAGAGCTGTGCGAGGAAAATTCTAGAGAGTGTTGAGAAAAAAATTTTAATTAAATTATTTTGAAACTGTGGCCTGTAATAAATTAAAGTATGGATTTTTAAAATATTTAAAGTTTGTTTGGTATTAAATTTATAACAAAGATTTTTTTTTTTATGGAATATGTTCTCATAAATTTTTATGTTAATACTAAAATTGATAATTGGTATCTTAGCCTTGCATACTCATGAGTAGTTAGTGTGCGGCGTTGTTACGTGGTTTTGGGGCGTGACAAGAAGTTGTTGTGCCCTCAAACAGTTTGATTTTTAAATATATTTCTTTGATTGAATTCATTTATTTTGTAGAGCGTCGAGTTTATTGTTTATATAAAAAAAGTAATAACTATTGGATTAATTTTATTTTTATATAAATAGCAAATTTGATGAACTCTACGTAATGAATGAATTCGATCTTAAAAATGTTTTCGGGAATCGAATTGCTCGAGCGCACAACACCACCCAGCTCCCAAAACCTAGAGAGTACTTGGAGATGTTTCCATATTGTTTTACGAGAAAATCCAGTTGGACCTTAAAATAATATTGATTGGTCAGTTCTTGAATACGATTTGTATAGATTAGAGCTTCTGATTTCCTTTTCATTGTAGAGAAACAGAGAACTATCAACCCTAAATTAGCGTAGGAAAAATCATTTCAACCATGCAAGTGAAATCCTCGTCATACACTTGCTGCCCATGTCCGTTATGAGACATTTGAGCCATGAATGATGATAAATGATAAGTGGTCGAAAGTTAAAAGTTAGAATAGGCCAAAATGAACAGGAACGGCGGGATCAGTCAACCAGGAAGCACCTTGTATAAAAGGACCAACTGTATATTTAGTGGCCTCTTCCTTATTAATTACCCTGAAACCAGGCCATTTTACTCTGCTGACAACACTGGCACTGGCTCCTTTATTGTCGTACTCTGCATAATACAAAGTCTTGAGGGCAAAGTCTTTATTCCATGGTAGCCAACCAGCTGGATCAATCACATCGCCAATCTCTGATTCCATAATGATGGTTGTTGAATATTCCTTCCATGGCCTTCCAAGATAACTCTTAATTCGTGTCTTGGCAGGCTCAAGTGTTGCATCTGCCAAAATGTGACAGTTTTGTAAGACTGTTCCGGTGGTCTCGTGCTTGTCGGACCTTCCTTGGGCGGTGACAGTGTTTTGTTGGTTATCCAGTGGCATCCTGAGGAAGATCATGCAGTTCTGGAAGACAACGGATGCATCACCGAAGATGAAATCCACAGTACCAGTAATGAGACAACTACGATAGAACTGTCGATGGGTTTGTGCATACAAGGTGTCTTGGTACCCCTCCATACGACAGTTCAGGAATATTGAACGATCTGATTGGACCCTGAGGGCCACTGCCTGATGCTTTTCAGGACCTGCAGTATTTCTGAATCCCATAGATTGGGCCATGAAACCATCTCCTATAGCAACTGCAAACAAAAATAAAAATAATATTACCAATAAGTAAATTGTTGAGATTGAGGCATCCTATATATAATCTTGTGTTTATCACTACTCGTTCATCAACTAGATAATGATTCAAAATTTCTAAACCAAAAAGTGAAGATTAATGTGATCCCCGACCTCACATTGCATGTCACAAGTTGAAATTATATATATGTAAAGTTTTATATGTTGCCTTGCTTCCTCTGGTAGTAGTACTTAGTGGTGCTAAAAGTACAAAAATATTTTTCTCCTGAACGGCAAGCATAGATAAGTGGCAACGTGTATATAGGCAAGAGTCTCGTCTTAGCAAGTACAATGTGACAATATTTCTGATAAAAAGAAGAAGAATAAGAAAATAAAAAAAAAACTCAATTCCACGTGCTTGCTAGCAAACATACCAAAAGTTGGAGTTTGGAATGTTCGAACTCCATCAACAAAGTTTTTGTTTCCTGTAACGATGGTTTTCTGGGATCCATCACCGTACATGGTAACATTAACCATGTTTTTGGTCACTGTCACGTACTCCTCATAAATCCCTTCTTTAACATAAATTATGTACCTGCATTGTACAAATATTGTAAGTTCAAAAACCATAAACATATTCATTATACAAACACAAAATATTAATTCAAATATTGGTTTATGGAAGGTCTTAACTTAAAACAAATTGAGTCTTTGAATTAATATTTTCAAAAATGTTTAATGCTATTTTATTTTTTAAGTAATTAATAAATAAGCAAAACATAATCTACACGGTAATTAACAATAAAGATGATTGGCGGTGTACGTAATAATTATGACGAGAATGATAGAATATTTGGTTAACATGTTTAGAATTATATAGAACTTTGATGATACGAGACCAAAAATAAATAAAAATAAACAAGCAGAAGCACATACCGTCCTTGGTATTTTGCAGGCATTGCTGCCAGTGCATCAGAAATGGTTGTGAATTTTCCGCTACCATCTTTTGCTACAATAACGTTAGGGGTGAGTTTTTTATTAGCATGTGATTTTAGTATCCTTCGATCCTCATGGGACATCCAGGTTGGAAGTCCATCCTCATCCAAGGGCATTGGTGCACTGGATTCCACTGACAGAAGGCGTCGGTTGGCTGCCGTTGCTTGCAGAAAGTTGGAAAAGACAGAAGTGAGTTGCGTGATAATGGCAAGAGCATTACTGGTCAGTTCCCTCGTTGTTGTTAACGCTTTCTGCAATGCAGATTGCAATTCTCCATCAGGGAGCCCGTCAATGCATGTCTGTTGGTAAGACATCACGGCGCTGAGCCAGTTGTTCAAATCAGGGGTTATTGAGGACAACTTTCCTAAATTTTGGCCACCCACATTAGAAATAGAATTATTTAATTCATCCGTGGCATCTCCCAAGAGTACCATGCAATCTTCAAATGCTCCTTTTTGTTCAGGGGTTTTAAATTTGATCGTGGAGATTTGATCAATGGCCTTCTTGAGCTCAGTGGCGATCACTGAGATTGCTGCCTTGAGAAGATCTTTGGGTTGGAGTGCAGAGGAGTTGGAACCCAGCGCCTTTGAAAGGCTGCTCTCGCATGTTTTCTTGTAATCTGTGGGTGCACATATCATTTTAATGGCCTTTTGGGATTGTGAAATCTGTTTTGAGGGTTGAGCGGGAGAGGTGCCATTGTTAGAATGCCTGGAATGACGACTAGCATAGACGACAACGCATATTGCAGCAGCAATCAAGAGGAGGAGGACAATAGTCGAAACTGAGGCGATGATTATCCTCTTCTTCAACTTTTGTTTCTTTTCATTTCTTCGTCGTTCTGATATGTGGTCGAAATCCTGAAATGCCATGTACTTTTTCCCTTCCCTTTGATTTGCTGGAGATGATGATGATGATGTACCTTAGGCAGAGGTTTCTCTCTGCCTTAAGGTGACGACACAGGGCAAGGTGGGAAGTTCTTCGTCCTCTGTATTCTTTTTTTTCCCCTCTTCTTTTTGGTTTCTTTTCTTTTATATTTCAATTTTAAGTAAAAGCTTTTTATGGCTTATGAAATTTATTTAACTTAATTCATGTGAATGGTGCTGGGCCTGAAATAGAGATGTTTGAGGACCGCAATTCAAAAGTTAGTTAGTCAAACGTTTGGCCAATGGGCGATGAAGATTTTGTCCCCTTAAAAACCGTATTTCGCGCGAATGTTTTCCTCCTGCCCAGAATTTCTTGGAACTCTTTCTCTCTCCACCTCACTTATATGTATTAAAAGTGAGTTTAGGGAATCTCACTATTTATAGAAACTCTAACCAAACAACTGTATTTTTATTTCTATGTCAAGCATTCCATCATTATGCGTTGGAACACCAATTTACTCTAAAATGGAGTTACAGATTCCCTCCCTAAGCCCCAAAATGGAGGAAGCTCCCACTTTTAATCAAATATTGTTCTAACGTTTTAGGGCCATGTGCTATTAATAATACCTGACTATCAGTGGTTGCTTATATTTATCCCATGAATTCCGTATTGGCCATTTGGAACCCACCAAATTCTCCAGTTCAATCCCACATATAAATGCGAGTTTGATAATTTGAGGAGACAAAATCTAAGCATGCAAGATAAATAGGGGTTTGGCATGTTTCTATGCATTATTGGATTGTTCGCCCACTTTTTGAGGTGGGTGAACAAATTCAAACAGGGATATTTTGGTGTACTCAGCCATCAAACTAAATTAAGATAGCAACAGTGAGAAATACATAAAAAGTTGAATTAAGGATGCACTAACTATATATCTTTGAAAAGAGAAACAATGTGACATAAAAATTAGAGTTAAACCCAGTCATCATAAGGGAAGGAAGTAGAATCGAGCCATTCATCTCCACTTATAAACAGAGAGACCGTGAAATTGGAGGCATCATAGTAATCCATGGCGTGGTATCCTGGCCAAGTAACTCGATTCTGAGTCCCCGAACCAGGCCCTGTGTTCTCGTATTCTCCATAGTATAAAGTATCAAGGCCTTGACCTTGATGGTCACCGCCGGAGCTGGAGTTCCACTCCGCCCACCCTGCTGGGTCGATGAAATCATCGACATAAGACTCGATGTAGACAGTGCGAGAGTAGGATTTCCATGGCCTCCCCAGATAGCTCTTGATGATCCTCCTGCTGCTGCTGCTGTTGCTGTTGTTGCTGGAATTCGAGTACAAGTAGTAGTCATCTGAAGCCACAATCGAACAGTTCTGTATGGAGATCCCCGAGTCCTCATCTGGGGAATCCCGTGACTGGGCAGTGATCACGGTGAATTGGCCAGGCATGGGCATTCTGGATATGACGTTGCATGCCTGGAAAACAGCGGCTGCATTTCCGAATATGAAATCTATAGTCCCACAAATGTTGCATTCTCGGTAAAATTGTCGGAAGGAATGGACATACAATGTGTCTTGGTACCCGTTAATGGCGCACCTGTACACTGCAGCTAAGTCGGCGTTTATGCGGAGTGCCACTGCTTGATGCTTTGCCGCTCCAGCCCTGTTCTCAAAAGTTATATCACGTGCCAAAAACCCTTCCCCAGCCACAGCTGAAATTTTAATCCATAATTAAGTAGGAAGAGATTAAGGAATTAAAACCAGAGGGGAAATGCCTTTTTGAAATATTAATTTGAGAAAAAAGGAACTAATCTCTTGCAGTTGCAGCAGTGACCGATGGTGGACGGTGATATATAAGATAAGATTGATGAACGCATGTAAAAAACTAGTTGGAGTTGGGCAAAGCACTTTGGTATTTCCAACAAAACAATTAAGCGGTGCAGAGTCGACTCATGTATTGTATCACGGGTGATCTCTTGCTATAGAAATGAAAATTGAGGGAGGGACTAATTAGCCAAAAAAAAAAGAAAAAAGAAAAAAAAAAGGAGGATTTCCAATTTGGCAGATAAGTTTTTAACTTTACCAACAGTGGCAGATCTGAAAGTAGTCCAACCATCCACGACGCTTCTGTTGCCAGTTATTACAGTAACATCACTTCCATCTCCCAGCAGCACAATGTTAGGCTTATAACTAGGGATGTCCACGTTTTCCTCGTACACCCCTTCTCTAAGGTAGATTATTATTCTGTCATCACTGTTATTCGGGGCGAAATTAATCCCTTCCGTAATGGTAGTAAAGTTTCCGGTTCCATCCGCAGCCACTGTAAGCACCTTGCTCGGCTCGTATTCATCACCAGAACTCTGCAAAATGCGGCGATCTTTCTGGGACAGCCATTGTGGAAAGCCCAAGAGATGCCGGCGATTTTGTTGGTTATGGTTATGGATATGGTTATGGCCCTTTGAATTTGATGTGTCAGCTGATGGCTGCTTAGGGAGCATTGAAAGAGAATTGCTGACGTGCTTATAAGTAGTGATTATTGAGTTCACGAGGGTGGGTTTCAAAGGACTCGATGCGAAGTCTAGGCCTTCTAAGCAGGTGTTCTTGTTGGTGAGAGCTGCAGTCAGGAAAGCTCTTGCATCTGCTAATTTTGGGGAGTCAGCAGAGCTGATTCTGGACATTGATTTCTCTAGAGCAGCCGTTGTGATTTGGTGGAGGTCCTTGCAATCTTGGATGGATCCCCTTTGTTTCTCAACCATATTTATGGAGGTCCCAACCTGGGAAAACAGATTGGAGAGCTTTTCAGCTTCGGACAAGGCGGTTTGGAGGGAGTGGAGAAGATAGGTGATGATGCTCGGGCTGATATTTATGGAGATGGAGAGCTTCAATGAGTCAAAACACACATCTGGGTATGGTGTGGATTTGCAGGCAGATCTTATAGAAGAGAGCTGATGGGAGTTTAGAGAAGTGGTAGTAGTGGAAGAAGCATAAGAAGAAGAGGGGGAGCAAGAGGAAGAGTGGAATGCCAATGCTCTTGAGAACAAGATTGAGCAGAGTAAGAATGACTTGAGAATGGAGGAAGCCATGAAGGAGGTCATAGATCAAACTCAGGACATATCATTACCGCTAGCTAGCTAGCTAGTTGTCTATTGTTCTTACAAATTACGTACCTTCGCCTTTGGGAACGCAAGTATATATGGATGTATGTTGCCAAGATAATTTGTATAAAATTTGGAATTCCATTGTTTTCTGTGACGGGCATCATTATTCCGAATAAAGAAACAGTTATGTAAATAAAAATATCTTTCTTTGGCCATTCACGAGAAAGAGAGAAAGAATCCTCTTCACTTACGGTGCTAGCTAGTTTTGGATCATTCGGAAAGAGTGCTGCTTTAGTGCTTTAGGGATCATTTTTCATGTTCATTATCCCGTCTTTAAGCCCAAACCACTTCTTACTTTTTTTTTTCTTTTCTTTTCTTGCCTTTTCCTCTCACTGTCAATAATAGGCTTTTTGGATAGGGAAGTTAGTGAATGATATATAGGGAGGTCCAGGTCCTGTTAGAAGATAATTTTCACTTTTCAGTACTTATAACAGTGACTATGCCAATTGGCAATGGCGCTAAAATGAGGATTATGAGCGATCAAGCAACCCCCGGAGACGGGGCGCAAAAAGTGCACCTGACTGCACTCGTGGAGGTCATGTGTGATTGGTTGTCTGTTATTGCCACTATTGAGTCATTGACCAAAGCTCTAAGCATTTAAAATTGTAACTACGACATATTGGTTTTTGAATGTGTGTGTATCCCTTCGGATATAATTTGTTATTTGCTAATTTAATTTAATTTATTTTTATTTTTATTTTTATTTTTATTAATTTATTTTTATTTTTATTTTTATTAATTTTTTTTATCATTTAATCAAATTATTATATTTTTCAACTGTTCATATTTTGATAAGCCAAAAAACAAAATTTTAGATTAAAATATATAAAAATAGTGCAAAAATGATAAAAATAAGCAAAATAAGCTAATAAGCCAAATTTTATATTACTTATTTTTGTATTTAATAATTCTTTTTAATATTTTGATCAAAATATTTTATTTTCGATTCATCTAATCGAGACAATTCGAAAATATAAAATTCTTAACCAAAAGATAAACAATGTTCAGAAAAAACAAAACAAACAAACAAGTTGCCAACTCACACCAAGCCACTAATTCGCACCAATCTGCACAAACCCACCCAGTTTATGTGGATGAATGGATTGAGTTGAGTTGAATTAGGTAGGTTGAGTGAAAAATAAGAACAATTAATTGATTGATAGTTATATATTTTTAATTCGTCATCAATTCAATTCAATCTGTCTAGACTATTTATTAATTACCGTATTCTTAGATGCAACGATCTCGATCTCATTCATATATATATTTACAGTTATATGAAATTTTTTATACTTGATAATAAACAAATTGCAATATTTATGATTTTATTTGATGATCTTTTATGCGGGACCTATGAAATGAACAGTTCGAATTATTGTACAGAGGCCATAGAATAAAGTCTTGAGAGATATAAAAATAAATTGTGATTATTATTTTATTATTTATTTTATCAACACACATGTAATTTGTTAAGGCAGTTACCAGTATCCAATCAATATAATTTTTTTATAGTAAAATTATATATATTTAGAATAATAAAATAAATGGTTCAAATCATAAAAATAGGTCCATTTTGAACACAAATAAAATACAATTTGACCGGTCCAGTCCCTCATGGGACTGGAGAGAAGCCATTCTCATTCAAAATATAATCGCCTGTTTTTATGAGGTGGTACTTTATTACTATTTAGGGTAAATTACATTTACTTTTTCTAAAGTTTAGGAAAACTTCAGGGATCTCCTTTAAAGTTTTTGAAATAATACTGTCCTCCCTTCTGTTTTAATCGTTTATATCAAATTCTTCATTTCGTTAGTTAGTCATCAAAAAAGTTAACGGATCTTGTTAATGTCAGCTATTATTAGACTTAAAACTTCTATTTTACCCTTAGTTGTATTGTTTATTTTCTATATTACCTTCAATTTAAAAATAAAAAATAAATAAATTAAATAATACATCAAGAATCCTTCCCTTCCTTTGACCGGTTCTTCTTTCTCCCCTAACTGTTCTTTTTATTGATCTTCTTCTTTTTCAAGAACATTCGCTTCTCTAAGGTTCGTATTAGAAGCTTAGACACTCTATGAGGACCCACAAAATCAAATTCAAACCTAAAATCTATCTCCAACCCGAACTCAAACCTAAAATTTAACCCCAACCCAAACTCAAACTCAAACTCAAACTCACCGAAATTGTGATAACCCATCCCACATTGGTGGGAAATAGAAAATAAGTCTGGTATATAATGAAACTTGTGGGTTACTACTAATAACTTAGATTTAAGAATTTTAGGCTGCGTTATTAGATTCTTTATTCAACATATTTAGCCAGTAATCCAGTTAGGTTTTTACTAATGATATTAAAGCCAACTCTACTTTCTATCTAGGGCTCCGTGACGGTATGGATAGAGGCGTAGAGGCTCTAGAGTGGGGGATATTGTGATAACGCATCTCACATTGGTGGGTGATAGAAAATAAATATGGTATATAATAAAACTTATGGGCTACCACTAATAACTTGGGTTTAAGTATTTTGGGCCACGTTGTTAGGCTCTTTATTCAAGTTATTGGGCCAGTAGTTCACTGAGGTCGTTACTAATGCTGTCGGAAGTCAAACCAGGTAATAACAAGAAATTCCATAGCCATTATGCTATAGCGCCGTAGAGGATCGTTCCTAACATGAGTAATCTTGCTAGGATGGTCATGTGGTTGTCTTACAGGCTAGAAAAACTTTTATTGTGATAATTCATCGCACATTGGTGAGAGATAGAAAATAAATCTGATATATATTGAAACATTGGGGCTACTAATAATAACTTGGGCTTAAGCATTTTGGATTACGTTGTTAGACTTTTTATTCAAGTTATTTGACCAGTAGTATTTCACTTAGATCGTTACTAAGAGGAGCAGAGGCTTCGGAGAGGAGTAGAAGTCCCGAGATTGTATACCTTGTGCACGTTAATGGGTTGCTCTGTGTCCGCTAATGGGATGCTATTCACATCCCAACTAGGGAAAGAACTTGAGCCACACGACGAGGGCGTCACGTATTTAAGTGAGGGATATTGCATGTGATAACCCATCCCACATCGGTGGGATATATAAAATAAGTCTGGTATATAATGAAACTTGTGGACTACTACTAATAACTTAGACTTAACTATTTTAGGTCGCGTTGTTAGACTTTTTATTCAAGTTATTAGGCAAGTAGTCTACTTGGGTTGTTAAAGAGCAGCCCATTAACGTGCATAAAGTATACAACCTTGGGGTCTCTACCCCTCTTCGGAACCTCTACTCTTCTATCTACACAGCCACGAAATCTTATGAGAACCAGGGTTGGCTCTGATATAATTAGTAACAACCCGAGTGGACTACTGACCTAATAATTTGAATAAAGAGCCTAACAATGCGGCCCAAAATGCTTAAATCCAAGTTATTATTAGTAGGCTACAAGTTTCATTAGATACCAGACTTATTTTCTTTTTTACACCATTAAACTGCTAGTGGGGAAGAAATCTTCTCTTTCTTAGGAATTAGGGGTTAAAACAGAGAATTAGGGATTATTTGTTTGTAGCCAAGCGTAAAATTGTAAAAGACTGCTCTCCGTTAATGGTGTCTCTTTGACAAATTTGACAGAGGAGATCAGTGTCATTTTAAAAACCTCAAGGGAGGTCTTTGTATTTTCAATTAACCTCAGAGGAGATGAATGTAATTTACCTTACTATTTAGGAATCTCTATTGTTATAGTTGTAATTGTTTGTGAAAAAGGTTATGAGAGGGAGAAAGATGATGGGCCAACCACTGGTCTCCAGTCATCTTGAGGGCCACACTTGTTTGCCGTCGTAGATGAAGTAAAGTCGCATGATCGACAAGCCGCCGCAAATGCCGACAACGAGGAAAATGTCGTTTAGGAAGAGGAGCGCCCTCTTCGTTTTTGGAATCAATCGATCAAGAAGAAGATTCACTCTCTCTCTCTCTCTCCTAAAGAAATCATTCACAGACCATCTTTCTCTATTTGCTGTTCACTTAATTTAAAACAACAGATAAATTTATCTGTTAGTATTTATTGACAATAGATAAATTTATCTATTGAAAATTTGTTGAGATTTATTAACAATAGATTAATCTATCTATTGAAATTTATTGTCAACAAATAAATTTATCTATTGATATTTATTGACAACAGATAAATTTATCTGTTCGAAATTTGTTAGGATTTATCTATAAGTATTTATTAACAACTGATAAATTTATCTGTTGCTATTTATTAACAACAGAAAAATTTATCTGTTGAAAATTTGTTAGAATTTATTAATAATAAATAAATTTATCTGTTGAAATTTATTGACAACAGATAAATTTATCTGTTAGTATTTATTGACAACAGATAAATTTATCTGTTCAAAATTTGTTGGGATTTAACTATAAGCATTTATTAACAACTGATAAATTTATTTATTGAAATTTATTGACAACAGATAAATTTTTCTGTTGGGAATATGTTGAGATTTATTGACAACAGATAAGTTTATCTCTTGATATTTATTGACAACAGATAATTTCTAACGCATAATTTTTGATAAATTTGTTTAATAGAATTAAAAAGTAACTGTACCATCATTGAAGTGTTCTATTTTTTTGCAAAGTAAGTGATCCATAGGCTATATCTGCTGCAAAGATTTAAATGCGTGCACACACACAACAAACAACACAAGAGGTCATTAATTGTGGTTACATTTATATAATATGCACGGTGGTAGCGAGTTATTGCAAAAAATTATAAATATGTTGGAATTAATCTCATCTATCATTAGAATTAATATTAAATATTTTAAAATTATATATAATTGTCTTTTTTAGTGCTAAAAAAATTCATTTGATCACCAGAGATGGTCGTCGGAGCTCATCGAAGGTCGTCAGAGGTGGAGGTGGTGGAATAAGGTGTTGATGTGAAATGATTAGTATTTAGAGTAGTAAGAGTATTTTGGTCTAATTTTACATAATAGACTTTAAGAGTCAAAGTATTTTTTATTTGACCTAATGTTGTATAAAATATTACTTATGAATCTTAGACCAAAAGCCCATTTATTAAATTACTCTATCAAATGGTAAGGTCCCAATCACAAGACCTAATGCAATTGAAGGGGATATGGAACAAAAGGGTATTTGGGTGTGATCAACGATCCGGGTTCGAGACCCGAACCGTTGGCCCGAGTGTCGTCAATAACGAGGAGCTCGACCCTAATATGAAGGGGGATCGGCCTCAGCCGAAACAACCACTGTTCCACACGCATTAAATGCGGTATGATTGAGGGAAGTACATGCATTAAATGCGACGCGGTCTGACATGATAGGCATTAAATGCGATTGACCTACATTCCCCACGAGCCAGGGGAGGTCAGCCCCACGCGCCAGGGGAGCTCGGCCCAAAGGATGACCAGATGGGGAAATTAAGGCCATGTGACGGTTAGCGAACCGTAACCGCCGCTAACTCAGTGGCGGTGCCAGGGGAGGACAGAGTGGCAGAGACGTGACAGGTGCAAGTACGTGTCAGAACTGAATCGAGAACTGTAGCGAGAGGGCATTCTTAATAGAAAAGGGAGGAGGATGAACACAACGAAGGGGGTAGGAAGTTTTCGTCTTTTCAGTTAATTACTTCCTAGTCTCCTTTTCCATATTCCCTCCCTAACTTGAGCGTCGGAGGGGCATTCGGTAGTCAGCCACCAGTTAGCTCACGTGTGTTTGTCTTTACAGAGGTTGATTTATTGGCAGGATCGATCGGGCTGGATCCAACTCTGAAATAAATTCAATTTACGGGACATCCCCGTACATTTGGCGCCGTTTGTGAAAAATATAGTTAACAACAGGTTGTTAAACTGCTGATGGCGACCCCTTCAAAGATACTCACTGTTCTTGATGAGCACGCCTCACCAGACGTGGAAAGAAGACAAATGGTTCAAAGAAGAGAGGACAAGAGGCCAGAAGGAGGGGCAACTAGAGCGCTGGAGCTGGAGTTTTCCAAGGAATCCGCACTCCAAGCGATGGGAGAGGAAATAATGAGGCTTCGTGCCTCCTTGAAGGACCAAGAGATGAAGTATCGAGAGCGAGACTCACAAGCCCAAGTGGGGAGCTCGCATACTGGAGAACGTGAGCAGTTGGGAACCAGGGAAGGGGTGGGAACACATGGAATCGTTCCGGAGTTAGGAAAAATACTCAAAGAGTTCACGAAACAAAGGGAAAAGGAAGGTTCGAGTACAGAGGAAAGTAGCCACACTCCCAAGAGATCCCGACAAAATAAAGAACTCCTACGAAAGGTGGACTCGAGAAAAGAGGCTGGCTCGCGGTCAGCACGTGATATGACGGTGGAAAGAAATGACGTGTGGGACGAGGTAAAACCACCGAAAAGTTTTTCCGTTCCTAGATTCAAGTCATACGATGGGCGTTGTGACCCAAATATGCACATCAGCCATTACAGGCAGATAGATGATGATGTTATGGAGCAGTAACAACACGCTCATGTGTAAGTTCTTTCCGTCCAGCCTGGGCGAGTCCGGATTAAGATGGTTTGATCGGTTGCTGCCACGATCGATTACGAGCTGGAGGGATCTCTTAAAAGGATTCGTGGCGCGCTTTATCACGAATACAAAATTTCCAAAAGAAATCAATTCCCTAATGGCACTCTGTGAGACCCTGAACCTGTTCTTTTTGAGTTAGTTGTATACATGACGTATTTATTCCAGTAAATGAATAGCCTCAACGCATGAGTTGTGCTTTAAAGCTGTAGAACAACATGTATAAATATGTTATACGTTTTTTAAGATTTGGTAGAGGCTTGTTTGGCTTGTGTTTGGACCAAAAACCATGTTTTTTTCTTGAAAAACACGTTGCCCAGCAGTTCGATCGATTGAAGGGTGTGGCTCAGTCGATTGAACAAAAAATTTTGGGTTCGGTCGACTGAACCCAGGGGTTAGGTTGACTGAGATATTTGTTTAAAACCTTTCTTCCAGGCTAAGAAATCCCTTTTCTCTGCCTTCTCTCTAGCTTTGAGGGCCCGGGGCTTGGTTTTGTGTTTGATCCTTCGTGGATCCTTGCTGTCGGGGCCGAGGGCTTCACATCCATCCGGTCAGATTCTTGTTTTGACGTTGTTCAGTTTTGAGACGTTGAGTTCTTGATTCTCCGAGGTAGGATCCTAGATCCTAACTACTGTATAAGGGTGATATATGTAATTATATATATTTTTACCGGGTAGAAAATATATCAAACGTGATTTTCATGCGTAAACCTTGGTTTTGGGTAAAAGTGAATTTTTATGCCTTTTCTTGGTTGTATACGTGATTCGGGTCTGTGGTATCCATAGTTTTCAAAAGGAGGTTTGAAAACGAGGCATTTTGTAAAAATGGTGAAAAACGTCTTTTTAGAGGTTTGGAGCTAACCCGCGGGGTTGAGTCTCAACTCTTAAACGTTTTGTTGAAAATAGTTTAGATTTCTATGTTGATGGATTAGATTTCTTTTTATACATGTGGTGTATAAACTATTTTTGAGTTTTCGTAGTTGAGCTACGGTGGATTTTTAAATGTTTCCATAGATGTATCGTGACAGTGTGTGGTTTTGAGTTGGGCTTTTATTGCTCCTTGGTGGAAGTCCAAAAACGTGCGCAGAGTGGGTTCGCTACGGTCCCTCGGGTTAATCCCTGAAAACGTGGTTTGGTTAGCTTAGTCCAACGGTCGTGAAAATTCGTAAAGAAGTATGTTACCCCATGAGTGACTTTATTGTTGTAGCTTCGCATAGAACTTGTCATTATCTAGCAGATATTAAGTGGTTCAAGACTAGGATAATGGACAGGAGTTTATAGTTGTTACATTTGTCAGTGTGGCAGAGTCGGTACATAGGATTACATTTTTATCTTTCTCCTCGACTGAGTGGCTTGAGTGGAGCTTACTGTATTTTTACAGCTTTTCCTTAACTGTGGCATGATATCTGTTAGGATGATATGCATAGTTTGAAGGATGAAAATGTGAAATTTTATGAGATAAAATCTTTTGAGACTCGTGTTAGTTTGGTGGAAAACTTGTGGTTTTGGAAGGAAAATCTTTTTGGCTCCTGTGGTTGAGCTCGTATGCTTATGATTGCATAGCCTGCTTTACAGTTTTACTGTTTGTTTTCTATTGGGCTTCGGCTCATGGTGTGAAATTTTGCTGTAAAACTTTTTCAGGTGAGCATGAGGAGTTGACCTAGATTTCTGTGGTGGCGGAAGACTTGCTGTAGTTTTCCTGTTTTGACATATACTTTTACATGTGGCGCCTGTTTCAGAAGGCTGGTTTTGTACGACTTGAGGCGATATATTTATTCATGTATGAGAATGCATGTTTACAGTTTATGAGAGTTGAACTGTGAAAATTTTATCCAAATGATGTATAATTTTCAGTTGGTGATTTTCCAACTGCAAATCTTATTTTCTCAAACGGTAATTTTGGTGGAATTTCGCGTGACCCTGGTGTTTGGGGCGTGACACACTCCAAAGGGGGAAAAAGGAACCCTTGAGGGATTACACAAGAAAGTATTGGGAAGTACATAATGATATTGAAGATTGTAATGAGGAGCTAGCCGTGGCGTCGTTTAAACACGGGCTTCAGCCCGGAGGCAAGTTGATAGCCTCGCTAACGAAGAAGCCACCCCAAAACATCTCGGCACTGATGAGCTGTGTGGAGCAATACATCAGGGTGGAGGAGGACGTGGAGAAGGCCGAGGTGGATGTAAAATCGAAGGAGCGAAGGCCGAGCCCGGATAGACCCAGGAAAGTCAATTTGGGGCAACTGAGGGAAAGTTCGCCGCAGCCGATCAAGAGGCCGAGGGAAGAGCCGATGGGACCTCAATGTCCGGTTAGGGGCAAATTATGGAAGGAGGGAAGTCAACACTGTCTTCAAGGAGTCGATTCATAAGATTTTACCTCGAATCAGGGATAGACCCTATTTCGTGTGGCCGCCTAGGCTTCCCGACTACGTCATACGGGCGGCAGAAGAGAAAGGGATACGGTGGAGGTGTTCTTATTATCGGGAAAAGAGTCATAAGATGGAGGATTGTAGAGCCTTCAAAAAGCACTTAAAGGATTTGGTCCAGCAAGGACACCTAAAGGAATTCATAGAGGAGAGAGTAGATCAGCGAGCACCCACACCCACGAGGCGAGAAGAGAAGCCCGTCAGACCCGTCGGACCTGTTAGTTACGGGACCATCCACGTAATCCACGGAGATACAGAGAGAAATAAATGCTCTCCACGCGGTGGCAAATGCGCAGACTCGGCCATATAGCCGAAGTAATGCGAGTACAGACAATTGCAGAGAAGAGGACAAGGATGGAGGGTAGCGAAGGCATCACGTTCACAGAAGAAGACGCTTAGAGGGTACAACATCCCCACAACGATGCCTTAGTTGTGTCCCTCAATATCGCCGGGTTTGATGTTAAGCGGGTATTAATCGACCAAGGAAGCTCAGTCGAGGTAATGTATTTCGCTCTCTACACAAAACTCGGTCTGTGCACCCAACAATTGATCCCATCACGGACCTCACTTATGGGATTTGATTCTCAGTCAGTATGGCCTATGGGGAGAGCTATAATCCCAGTTAGGATAAAAATGGTGGAGTTCCTAACTGAGTTCCTAGTAGTAGATGTTCCCTCTACCTATAACGCTATCATGGGACGGATGTGGTTGCATGAGCTAAGGGCAGTTACTTCTACATATCATCAAATGTTGAAGTTTTTCACCAAGAGCAGAGTGGAAGTGGTTCACGGAGACCAAGTCGCCTCCAAAAATTGCTTTGTGGCGGCCCTAAAGGCCGAAGTCAAGGCAGAGGAAGTCAAAACGATCGATGCGCCAGCTAGGGCCGTCTTGGAGGATGTGGGGGTGGAAGCCAAAGACAAAGCCGTCGAGGAGCTTGAAGCGGTCTTGATCACTCTGAGTAATCTCGAGAAATTTTTCTTGATCGGTTCCACCCTTGTCGAACAACCAAGGCAAGAATTGCTTCAGCTGTTGCAGTGTAACATTGAGGTGTTCGCCTAGACGCCCTACGAAATGCCAAGAATAGATCCGACGTACATATGCCATTCCTTGAACGTCAGCTTGGTTTCGAAGCCTATTAGGAAGAAGGGGCGCCGTTCGGCACCACACCACACGGAGACTGTCGCCGAGGAGGTAGGGAAGCTGTTGGAGGCTGGGGCAATAAGAGAGGTTCAGTATCTGGAGTGGCTATCCAATACGGTGGTCGTCAAGAAGAAGGATGGAAGATGGAGAGTATGTGTGGACTTCACTAACCTCAATAAAGCATGCTCAAAGGATTGTTTCCCTCTCCCTAAGATTGACTAGCTCGTAGATGCCACAGTGGGGCATCAACGCATGAGTTTCCTGGATGCGTACAGGGGATACCATCAAATTTCCATGATGCACCGAGATCAAGAAAAAACGTCCGTCATAACCCCACGCGGGACCTATTGTTACAAGGTGATGCCGTTTGGTTTAAAAAACGTAGGGGCAACCTTCCAAAGAATGGTAACTAAGATGTTCGCTTAGGTACTCGGAAAGACTATGGAAGCCTATGTCGACAATATGGTGGTGAAATCAAGGAGAGGAGAAGACCATCTGGCCGATCACCAAAATGTGTTTGATATTCTCCTAGCCCATCGCCTCCGCCTCAACGCGGCTAAGTGCGCGTTTGGCATCAGCTCAGGAAAATTTCTTGGTTTTCTGGTTACGAACAGGGAAATTGAAGCCAGTCCAGACCGAATCAAGGCCATCTTGGAGGTAAGGACGTCATGCACAGCGAAAGATGTACAAAGGTTGACAGGGATGACGGTGGCCTTGAACAGATTTATAAGTCGATCCCCAGACAAGTGCCGCGCATTTTTTCTTACCATAAAGAGGGGAGAACGGTTCCAGTGGAATGAGGATTGCGAACAGGCCCTCCAGGGATTAAAAGCATATTTTTCATCTTCGCCTTTGCTCTCAATGCTGAAGGATGGGGAGGTGCTGTTCCTCTACCTAGCAGTCTCCTCACATGCCATGAGTGCTGTTCTTGTTAGAGAGGAAGAGAAGCAGCAGAGGCCAGTTTATTACGTTGGCCATACTCTCACCGGAGTTGAAACAAGGTACTTGCCGTTGGAAAAGTTAGCATATGCATTGGTTATAGCAGCACGCAAGTTGAAGCACTACTTTCAGGCGCACGCCATCGTCGTCATTACGAAGTACCCATTAAAGGTTGTATTCGCAAAAGCGGACTTGATAGGACGGATGACTAAATGGGCCTTCGAGTTAGGGGAGCATGACATTAGCTTCAGACTAAGGATTGTAGTTAAGGCCCAGGTCTTGGCAGACTTTGTTGTCGAATTTTCTTGGACCACCCCGGGAACTGAAGAGGGAGGAGTGGACGAACTAGCTGTTCTGCAGAGTTCTCAGGGGGTTTGGAAGCTTCATGTAGATGGGGCATCAAATAACGAATACGCGGGGGTAGGAATGGTCCTCACGTCTCCAGATGGTGCTGTCCTGGAACAAGCCTTACAGTTAGAATTTCGCGCGTCAAATAACGAGGCAGAATACGAAGCACTGCTGGCAGACATGGAAGCTACTACTAAGCTCGGTATAGCCGACCTAGAGGTCTTCAGCAACTCCCAGTTGGTAGTTAACCAGTTGACAGGGACATATGAGGCCAGGAATGACCGCATGACAAAATATCTCGACAAAGCCAAGGAGGCGATGAGCCAGTTTTTGACATGTAAAGTTGAGCGAGTGAGTCGAGAAATCAACAGCCACGCAGATTCGCTGGCCAGGCTCGTCTCGGCGGTCTCGGCAACAGTAGAAAGGGCCGTAGTGGTGAAACTTCTTTTGAAATCGAGCATAGATGCCGCTCAGACCTCACAAGCAATCCTACCGACCGAACAAACTCCCTCGTGGATGGATCCCATCACCTCATTCCTAAGAAGTGGAGCCTTGCCCCAGAAAGGAAGGAGGCGCATAAAGTCGGACTAAAAGCTGCCAAATTTTGGTTAAGCCAAATCGAGAAGCTGTACCACCGTTCCTACACGGGGTCGTACCTCTTGTGCGTACACCCCAGTTTGGTATAAGATCTTCTTTATGAAATTCACGATGGTATTTGCGGGAGCCACACGGGAGGACGATCTTTGGCGCATTGGGCCATCACTCAGGGGTATTGGTAGCCCTACATGCAGAATGATGCCCAGCAATACGTAAGAAAATGTGAGAAGGGCCAACTCTTTTCTCCTCTCATCCACCAGCCCTCGGGGAAGTTGAATCCATTTACAAGCCCTTGGCCGTTTGCGCAGTGGGGTTTATATATCGTTGGACCCTTCCCCATAGTAGTGGGAAATAGGAAATTCATGGTGGCAGCAACGGATTACTTCACCAAGTGGATTGAAGCCGAACCACTCGTTAGTATACGGGAGACCGACATGAAAAAATTCATGTGGAAGAACATTATTACTTGATTCAGGATCCCCTGCGCGCTGATTTCAGACAATGGCACTCAGTTCGACGGGCATTTGTTTCGTCAATTTTGTGCCGACCTGAAAATAGACTTCTACAATTCCACCCCGGCATATCCGTAGTGCAATGAGCAGGCGAAAGCCTCAAACAAAACCATCTTGGCCGGATTGAAAAAGAGATTGGAAAAGGCAAAGGGACGATGGGCAGACGAGCTACCCCATGTCTTATAGGCCTATTGTACTACACCACGATGCTCTACCGGAGAGACTCCTTACTCAATGGCTTATGGAACAGAGGCCGTGATACCTCTGGAGATAGGCCTCCCAACTATGAGGTCGGATGATTTTGATCTCAAACGGAATGAGGAGCTGTTGGCTAAAGACCTAGATTTAGTAGAAGAGCGCAGAGAGGAAGCACTTCTAAGGATCAATTCGTACCAACAGGAGATGAGCAGGGAGTACAACAAGAAAGTTAGACCCAGGGAATTCTTCTCGGGAGACTTGGTTTTGAGGAAGGTGATGGGAAATACAAAAATAGTGGGGGAAGGGAAATGGGGGCCGAATTGGGAAGAACCATATATAGTTAAAGTAGTTGTCGGGCCTGGAGCTTATTATCTCACAAGAGTAGACGGAAAAGAGGTACCTAGGCCATGGAATTCGGCCAACTTAAGGGTTTTTTACCACTAAACTTGTATCCTGCTTCCTATTTTGTGAACATTAATGAAGAATCATCTTTCTATCTGTTTGGTTTTCAATCTTAGGGTTTTTAACAACCCCTCGTGGAAGGAGGCTAGTTTGGCCTGAGGATAGAACATCCTCTCAAGAGCTGTCCAGCTCTTAGGGTTTCTAACAACCCCTCGTGGAAGGAGGCCAGTTTGGCTTGAGTATAGAACATCCTCTCAAGAGCTATCCAACTCTCAGGGTTTCTAACAACCCCTCGTGAAGGGAGGATAGATCGACCTGAGGATAGAACATCCTCTCAAGAGCTGTCCAGCTCTAAGGGTTTCTAACAACTCCTCATGGAAAGAGGCCAGTTCGACCTGAGGATAGAACACATCCTCTCAACGGCTGCCTACCTCAGGAGTTGTCCGATTCAGCCTTTGGCTGATGAGAAGAATGGGAATTCATTCACAAGAGTTCAATCCATTCATAACAAGTCAATTCATTTATAACAATGCAATTCATTCATTCATTCATAACAACGCAATTCATTCACTCATAAAGTAGTTCAGTTCAGTTCAATTCATAAGTACATAAGGAGTACGGCTTTACAAGGGGCAAAATGGTCGCAACTCCAATAAAGCAGATACAACAAAGAAAAATAACGATTTAGGTATGGCCGTCATCCACGGTTTCGGATTGTTCTTCATTTCCTTCATTGCCGTCATTCGGGATTTCAACGACCTCCTTGCCATCGAAGACGTGACGGCTGGCTGCCGTGTCGTGGACATCTCCAGGCCGAAAGGGGGGAAGAGATGGGGCAGCTTTGTGATCAGTCGGCATCGTCTCGGCTACCTGTTCCTTTGCAGCTACGGTGGCGATGGCCCAGGTTGGGAGCTCACTCCACAAGGGAGACTCCAGTGCAACCCCCGCCCTCTCCAATGCCTACTTGTAGCCTATTGCAAGAAGCTCGGCCCTGAGGGCAATTACCTCCTTGGCGAGATGAGCTCCGCACTCATCCCATCCCTGTTACCAAGTTATGTCATCCTTTTCTGCCCTAGATGCCTCCAGATCGGCAGTAATCTTCTTTTGAACCTCGGCTTCGGCCTGGGCCGTCTTCACTTGCTGCTTGAGTTCGGCCATAGTAGTAGCGGCTTCCTCCTTCGATCTCTTGGCCTCCACTTTTACGGCTTTCAACTTTGTTTCCAGACCCTGACGGGCGGAGGCTGAAACAACCTGGTCAGCCTCTAGGTTTTTGATACGTTGCCTGGCCTAAGTGAAAGCCTTGGCAACTCTCTTGGTCTCTCGAGACGCCTCGGCGCAGCGGTTGTGGAGGATGGTCATGGCCTGGAGGTGCTGCGAGGAAACGATTGGGTTAACATAAAAAAGGGGAAGAGAAAAGCAAAAACACTGAGTTATGCAAAGTTAGCCCTATCAAAAAGGGCTGGGATTGAGAGGGCGAAGTGGTCGGCCATATCCAATGGAAGAGCTAATCCACGGGCCAGATTGTGAGCAACACTCCCTGCCTTGGAGGAGTCGTCGACGTTGACTTGGCGACCGGAGACAATAAATTTTGGTAACTGTGGCGTTGGAATTTAGGGGTCAAAAATAAGAAAATTCAAAAGATGTTTTGAAAAATATTTTAATACATTAAAAACTAAAATTTGAAAACCCCTTTTATCGAAAATAGAGTCGCCACTTAGCTTTTGAGAAAAACTAAGAAAAATAAGAATAGCCACTGATCTTTAAAATGCTAACTAGAGAAATAGGGTTCGGGGGCTAAGGTACGAATCGGGAAAGGTATTAAGCACCCCGTTCGCCCAACCGTAAGATTGACATATATTAGTCATCATTGGATCTTTGATTAAAATTTTCAAATGCATGCAACAAAAGAAAATGGAGGCAAAGAGAGAACATCCAAAATCAAATATGAAAAGTATATAACATATGTACATAGCACTCCAAATTAAGACAAATAAATGGATTAATTCGTAAGTCCTATGACATGCAATTTCTATCTAAAACATACATGAAACACACTCGCATGCGATTTTACAAAAATAAACTAAACTAGCATAGTTCAAATGAATATCCTAAAGATGGTAAAATAACCTAAACGTGATTTGCTATAAAATAAATTAAACTACCCTAAACATGCCTTTAAAGAAAATAACCAAACATGCATAACATTCATTTAGAAAGAAAAATAGGAACATGATAAGTACTAAAAAAATAAAAAGATGCACAAGAATTTTATATTTTAAAAGAAAGAAAGTCTACTAGGAAAAATAAGTGTGTTTTAACAAAAGAGAGTTCAAAAATTTAAAGAAAATAAGGAAAAATTTATAAAACAAAATTTATACTAAGAATAAGAAAACTAGAAAATGTTTATTGAACTAATGAGAAAGAAAGCTAACTATTTAAATTTTTAAAAGGGATGAAAAAAAATTAAAGAGAAAAGAAAACAAAAGGGAAGAAAATTATATTCAAAGGATGAGAATTAAATTAAAAGATTTTTTATGATTTTTATAGTTAATGAAAATGAAAGAAAAAGAAAGATAAAATAAAATTATAAGAAAATAAAACTAGAAAAAGAAAATAAAGAAGGAGCCTTATAGGAATAAATACTAACATGAAGAAAAAAGAAACACTAATAAAGAGAAAAATAAATTAGCATTAAGAGAGAAAAAAAAAAGAAATGAAGAGAAATGTTAGTAAAGAAAATTAAATTAATGTTGGAAAGATAAAAGAAATTAAAAATAACTATCTAACTTAAATGTGAAATGTGGTATTAATTACTACATTCACATAAATGTAAGTACATTGTTATAACAATTAACAACATTAATTAGTTGTAATTGCAAGAATATTTTAGTACTAAATCGATGAAGTAATAAAAATTAGAAAGAGAAAGACAAATGTGCTTAGTGTAAATGTGAAGAAATTAATAATTAAACAATTGAAGAGAATAATCAAATTATAGGGAACAAATAAGACTGATTATGTAAATGGAAAGGAAATGTGAATTGATATTAGAAATTAACTCGATCACTCCAAGAGAGAGAAAGCGGAGTTTAGAAGGATCGGGGATCCAAACGTGGTACCTAAATTGCCGGGTAATCCTCAAGTCGGGAATGTGTTTCAATGATCCAATCTTCGGGTAAGGATCCAAGCAAGACTTCAACGTCGGTCGGAGGTTTGGCAAGGTTTCGGTGTCGGGGCTCGGGATTGATCGATTTGCCGGCAGAGTCTCTCTCACTCAAAATTCGTACTGAAAACGTACGCTGGGATACGGTATTTATAGAATTCTTCAACCAATGAGGTGTTACCACGTTTTGGAACATGTTAGGCCATTTGGAGTTGGCGGTCGCCATGTTTTTGAAAGTTTCCACATAGTTCTACGGCGGTCGCCACAATGGAAGTTGGCGGTCGCCATGATGAAAGGTGGCGGTTGCCACTTTTGGCTAGGGTTTCTACAAAGTTTTATGGCGGTTGCCACAATGCAAGTTTGCGGTCGCTTTACTTGGGCAGCAAGTTTCGATGGCTCGATAAAATTTCATTAGTTTGAAGGTTTCGGGTTCAAATACCGAGCTTGGATAACTTCTCGAGGATTATATCGAGGCACTATTCCACGTATTTTCATCATCAGATTCTCCTAAGATTAGGTGGACTCAAATTGGGGTGTCTACAGTTGCCCCTATTTGATATAACTTGCATAGCAACGCATGAAGAAGGTTATATAAAAGATCGAGAGACAACAACCATTTGACCGAGCCGTCAATCTTAGGTCACAAGCACACAAGCATGCATATAATGTTGATCGTACTCGAATTTTCATCGAGCTGTCTACGTACCCCATCTCGCTAGGGATCAGACCAGAACGTAGTTTATGGGGCAAATGCGAGGATGCAATGACAAGAGATATGATGCATAACAAGTATAGTGTAATGTAATGCGAGTCAGTTTATGGTCATGAGGAGGATCGAAAAGTCAGTTTATGGTCGTGAGGAGGATCGACAAGTCAGTTTATGGTTATGAGGAGGATCGACGAGTCAGTTTATGGTTATGAGGAGGATCGACGAGTCAGTTTAGGGTCATGAGAAGGACCGACGAGTCAGTTTATGGTCATGAAGAGGACCGACGAGTCAGTTTATGGTCATGAGAAGGACCGACGTGTCAATTTAGTGTCACGAGAAAGACCGACGAGTCAATTTATGGTCGTGAGGAGGACCAACGAGTCAGTTTTAATCATGAGGAGGACCGACGAGTCAGTTTAGGGTCATGAGGAGGATCGACCGATGAGTCAGTTTAGGCTCATGAGGAGGACCGACGAGTCAGTTTAGGGTCATGAGGAGGACCAACGAGTCAGTTTATGATCATGAGGAGGACCGACAAGTCAGTTTAGGGTCGTGAAGAGGACCGACGAGTCAGTTTATGGTCGTCGAGTCAGTTTAGGATCGTGAGGAGGACCGACGAGTCAGTTTATGGTCGTGAGGAGGACCAACGAGTTAGTTTATGGTCGTGAGGAGGACTGACGAGTCAGTTTAGGGTCGTGAGGAGGACCGACGAGTCAGTTTAAGGTCATAAGGAGGACTGACGAGTCAGTTTATGGTCGTGAGGAGGACCGACGAGTTAGTTTAGAGTCGTGAGGAAGACCGGCGAGTCAATTTATGGTCGTGAGGAGGACCGACGAGTAAGAATCTAAGAATGCTGGACTTAGGATGATCGGAAGCCAAGCTAAGACTGGAAATTGGATTTATCGGGAAGAAAGATCGCGAATTAATAAGTTAAGACCTAAAAATTTGAGATGAGACATGAGATAAAAATAATTTTTAAAAACCAAATCACGGCTTAAAAATTAACTTTATCGGGGAAGAAAATACCTCAAAGATATAAGGGTTTGAAACATATAAAATTTCCTCGAAGTATTTTTAAGAAACTTCTAAAATTACAAAATTATTTTTGACAAGTTCTAAAGGTCATTTTTAGGAACAAAACATGTACACAAAATAAGCATAAAATTTTTTTATGTTTTCTGAAAACTATTTTTTTGCTAAAGAGAATAATTTAATCAATAAAATAAATGCATAATTAAAAATGCCCAAATAGCCCCTAAAACGTCATGAAAAGAAACTGACACGATGTGACTTTTGCCAACCTGGCGGTTGCCAAGACGAAACCCCTCTGACATGGCGGCCGCCGGGTAAAAACCCTTCCAACATGGCGGTCGCCTTGTGCCTTTTGGGAAACCTGGCGTTCGTTCACTCTAAAAGTGGCGACCGCCAACTTGAGACGCGCACCAGGCCCTTTAAGGAGTGCGGGGTGGCCTCATTTCTCTTATTCTCACTCTCTCTCAAACTCTCTCACCCTCTCAAACTCTCTCACGCTCTCAAACTCTCTCCCATCTCTTTTGTTTTTCCGGTTTCTTTCTTGCTTCTTAGCATTCTCACGATGTTCACCCTACTATTGGTGATCCCATTCTTCTTCATGGCGGGCCAGGGCCATGGAGATGACGACTCGGGGACATGATGGGATCCTTCTGCTAGCGGGGGCAGTTTCACGCAGCTCACTGCTGCGATGAATGCTCTTGTACTCGAGGCGAAGCTTGCCTCCCGTCGTTTTGATGAGGAGGCGCGAGCAACGGCTGCTGCGCAGGCGGCTACTGATGTTGCTGCAGAGGCGGTGGTAGCTGATTTCTTTGATCCTGATGCTGGAGAGGGTCATCCGGCTCCCTTCGACCCACATACGTATGCTCTACTACCCCATCGCATGGTCCCACGTGGGATGAGGTGCTCTGAGCCTCCAGTCGATGCTGTTGCGGCTAACGTTCTTCTGCGGGAGTCCGATCACCACATGTCTCGTCGATACCCATCAGTAAATTTTCCAAACTTGCTATTTAAATACCAAAGCATGTTGTATGGTATGACAAACGTAGACGTATGCCTAGAATCCCCTCAGATGTGTTGTGATATGATGATGATGATGATGATGATGATGATGATAATATGAATGATGATTATGATATTGATGATTTATTTTGATGATTGAAATTTGAACTTAGTTTATGTACCTATCTAAAGAAGATTAAAATAGTAGGGACACTTATGTTTTGAACAAACAAAGAAAGGATAATTATTTTTAGAGTAAAAAAGTTTGAATCATTTTTTAATTTTAGGAAAACATAAGAAAATTTTAGGATAAAATTTTATTTTTATTTTCGGGGCATGGGAACAAAAAGGGGCAATTTTGTCAAAAATCTTAAAATTTGGGGCAATGTTTTTTTTTTTAAAACTTTTGAAATTTAAGAGGCATTTTTAGGAAAAATTTTGGAATCCTTAGAAAATTTTGGAAAGAATCTTAGAAAATTGGGACAAATTTTAAGAGAAATCATGAAGAATTTTTAGAAATTTTTAGAAAATCTTTAAAAATTTTAAAAACATTCTGAAAATTTTGAGAAAAATCCTAGAAAATTTTGAGAAAATTGTAAGAAAATTTTTGAAAATTTTAGAAAAATTTTGAAATTTTTAGAAAATTTTAGAAATTCGAAAAAAATTTATAGAAAATACTAGAAATTTTTAGAAAATCCTATAAATTTGAGAAAATTTTTTAGAGAATCCTAGAAATTTGAGAAAAATTTTAAGAAGATTCTAAAAATTTTTAGAAAATCTTATAAATTTGAGAATTTTTTTTATAAATTTGAGGAGAATTTTTAGAAAATTCTAGAAATTTTTAGAAAATTTTATAAATTTGAGGAAAATTTTAGAAATTTGAATTTTTTTTAAAAAATCCTAGAAATCTTTAGAAAATCTTTTAAATTTGAGGAAAATTTTTAGAAAATTTTATATATTTAAGAAATTTTTTAGAAAATCCTAGAAATATTTAGAAAATCTTATAAATTTGAGAAAATTTTAGAAATTTGAGGAAATTTTTTAAAAAATCCTAGAAATTTTTTAAAAATCTTATAAATTTGAGAAATTTTGTTAGAAAATCTTATAAATTTAAGAAAAGTTTTAGCAATTTGAGAAATTTTTTTAGAAAATCGTAGAAATTTTTTAAAAATCTTATAAATTTGAGGAAATCTTTTTTGTAAATATTATAAATTTAAGAAAAATTTTAGAAATTTAAGAAAAGTTTTTAGAAAATCCTAGAAAGTTTTAGAAAATCCTAAAAAATTTTAGAAAATCCTAGAAAATTCTTATAAATTTGAGAAAAATTTTTAGAAAATCCTAAACTTTTGGAAGAAAATTTTGAGAAAATTATTAGTAAATCATAAAAATTTTGCGAAAAATGCTAGAAAATTGCAGAGATTTTAGAAAGATTTTATTTTTTTATTTTTATTATTTTTTTGTTTTTATTTTTTATATATTATTTTTGTTTTTGTTATGATTGGAGCCAATTTTCAATGATTCCTAGAAAATTAATATTAAAGGGCAAAACACAAATGTCAAAAGAAATAGAGATTTTTTTTATATACTTGGGAAGAACATTAGTATAGAATGATAGAAATTTGCCTAGTGCACCAGGGTTCATGGTCACTAGGAATCACGAACCTAGAGTTAGAGTGTCTAATTTTCTAGGGTTTGAAAGGACCGAAAGAACCTAGGTTTTGTTTTTAGTTGTTTCTCTACACTTTGCTTGCTCGATCTGTCCTTTATGTATTCTCTATCTGTCTTCTCTTTACAGGCTAGTCTCTACGTCCGAGGCTTCGGAGGTTGTGCCTCCGGGGAGGTGTTGGAGTGGTATAATGCCCTCCCTGCTCCTAGCCGGGCTTACATCGATGCCTCCGGCTTTGCTCGCTTCCTACCCTTGCGGGGTAGGACTAGCAATGATCGGAATGGCTAACAGCCTTGGCCGAGTGGTGGTGGGATACCACCAACACCTTCTATTTCACCACCTTCGAGGCTACTCTGACGCCTTTGGACTTT
>JAULJZ010000020.1:219937-246499 GCA_032270985.1 Heliamphora pulchella | reverse complement strand
ATGATGTTTTTAAACCCTAGGCTAGGGTTTGATGGTAGATTTGGACAAATCTTGAACTTATGAATGATTTAAGATGATTATAACTCATTGTTGTTGGATATAGTTGAAAGTGAAAGATGAGAAGTTAGGGTTTTGGGTTGTGGGTTAATCCTTGCGAAAATTGGGGGTTTTCGAATTAATAAACCCAATAATGAAATTGGTTAATGATTTGGTAAATTTTGGTTGTGGGAAACTAGTTACATGTTCGAAATCCATGAATTCGATGATATACGAAATTATGTGTTCGGCGTTGGCAAGAGGAACCATGTTGGGTTGGACTCGTGTTTGAGAATTGTGATTTGATGAAATAAAAAGTACTGATTTGAATCTGTTGATCATTTAAGTTGGGCTTGAATAGCCCCTTGGTGAAAGATCGGAAAACTGCGCAAATTGGGTGACCTATCCTTCGGCTAATAACCAAGAACATGGCGTTAGTCGTGGCGAGTTATAGAATGCACTGTTACTTAGCGGGCCTGGCGTGGCCTGGTCGGTAGTAACGCGGCGTGAGTCTATAAGCTCGTCTGGCGTCGGCTTCTAGTAGATAAACCACGAGTTGATTGGAATATGAGAAAATGTGGGTAACATGTGTGTGCATTGGTGTGAGTTGTGGAAATTGATAACTTGGGATATGAGTAATGGAATTGAAACCCAAGACTCGTAACGGGTTGTGTAAGAAAATGGGTTTGGTTGTATCATGAATCTTGGTTATGTGAATGGATTTTTGGTAGAAAATGAAGCTTAGTTTGGATTAAACTGCGTGTTGCACTTTGCATAACTATTCTCGCATGTCATGCATATGTTCATTGTTAGTCAATTTCCTATAAGCCTAGACTCATGTTGTTTAACAACATTTCAGGTGATAATGGAAAGAACGTGATGGATTGAGGGACGTGGTCGCGGGACCCTTTTTGTACAAGTGATAGAATTGTGTGGTTCATTCGTTTCATCTTCTGAGAGTTTATCGTTGTAAATGAAATTCTTTCTTGAAACTTGGATAATTGTTTTTATGGGTTGGAGTAACCCTTGTAAGGCCCTAAGGTCATAGTTATCAAAGGCGCGCCTAGGCGCGAGGCGCAGCTAGGCGAAGCAATTGGGCTTCAGCAGGAGCAAGTTGAGGCGCCTTCAACGAAGCGTGCGACTCGTGCGATTAATCCCTAATCACAAATCGACTAAGGCGCGCGCATATTCCTTTGCGGCGCAATCGCATATAAAAGGTTAAATTTTTTTAAAAACCTAGTTATTTACATTGAACCAAAGTTTGAAGACTCTTTACATACCTCTCTTTGGCTCGTATCTCGATACTCTTGCCTCTTTAAGCCATCGAAATCTTAAAAAGCAGTCATCGGCGACTTCGTCAACTTCGTTTTACTTTTCTCTTCGTCGACTTCGTTCTCTCTCTTCTATCTTTCTGTTTTTCTTTTCGCTTCGGCACGACCGCAGTCACCGCACGACTTCGAGCTCTCCCTCGAGGCTTCGAGCTCTCTCGTTTCTTTCTTTTTCTCTCTATTTTTACTATTTTTTCATGGTTACAGACACAGAGTGCCTCACTGCCTCTCTCACGTCTTCTCTGTCTCTTTTTTTACTATTTTTTCAGTGGGTGTCATTGTTTTTTCAATCTCTCTTTTCCTTTACTGTTTTTTTACTGTTTTTTAGCATCTATCAATCAATTTTTATTAATTTTTTAACAATTACTTTGCATTCTTCTTAAATTGTTAATTAACAATAAAAATGTGTTCAGAGAAATTAACAATATTAAACTAATTTTTTAGCATCCATTATAAATTTTTTTTTCAGTTGTTGGTATTTTTTTAGTACTTTTTATTCTATTACTTTTTATTCTTATTAAAGTGTTGGTGAACAACAACAACTAAAACTGAGTTATTTGTGATTTTAATTAATCTTTCAGTTTGTTTAAATTTGAATATTTGTGTTTTGTTGAATTAATTAGTCTTTCATTTTGTGTGAATTTAAAGATTTGTGTTTTGTTGAATTTTACTATTTATTATTTGTCCCTATAATTCTTAATATTTTTTGTTGACAATGTGCGCCTTATTTCAATGAAGTCCGCGCCTCGCCTTGTGCCTCGTGCTTAAGCCCGAAGAGACTTTTAGCGTTTCGATGCACCTATCGTCTTTAATAACTATGCCTAAGGTCATGTTTACATATTTTGTATGCACGTGAGGGCGTTAAACTCGTACTTTGGATTGAATTCCTTGATTTTGGGGGTGAAATATTACAGTTTCAAATGTTGGAATTTCATATTTTCGGGTTAAATAGAGTTGTTTCATTACCAAATGTATGTTTTACTTCATATTTGAGCCTATCAAAAAGCATGTTTGAGACTTGTGACAATTAAGTGTTTTCCCAACATTTAGAAAATTTTTTAGGATTTTGGCCAGAATGCTCTCGGGTATGTCACTGCTCGAGTGGTGGAGGGCCCGCTTGAGCTGGCTGCTGCTGTGTGGAAATTTTGGCTCTTTATTTAAAAAGGGATTTTCGTTTGGTACCTTCTCAGGCACCCTTGGGGGTATAAAATGGTATATTTTGGGAATTATTTTGCAAGTAAAACTCTTACCTCTACTATCATCGTTTACAAGAAAATTGGATGCCTTTTTCCGTTTTACCATAAAGGATTGCTTTACAAACTCTGTTGGTTGTGAAGTCCTTAAACCGGGTTCTTATTTTTATCATCCGCTTGAGTTTTTATCATTATGAAATTGGGGCGTTACAGTATTGTTCAAAAATGAAGGAAGTGATTAACATTAAACCATTTTCTAGTTTCAAAAAAGGATTGATTTAGGTTTTTCATGAATTTAGTATATTATTTTGATCTAGAGCTACATTAGATGGATGTCAAAACAACTTTTTTGAACGAAAATCTAGAGGAAGAGGTAATATGATCCTGCTTAAAGGCCAAAAAGGATAGTCATTTAGTTTCTAAGTTAAAAAGAAATCTATATATGGGCTAAAGCAAGGCTGTTGCCAATGTTATTTTTTTACAACATTGTTAACTCATATATTATTGATCCATAGTCTCACCCACATATCGGATTAGCAAAAATGTGTTTACCTTGGCGACCTTTGAATTGAAAGATTTGGCTGAAGACTCATATGTCATTGGTATCAATATTCACAAAGATATATCGCAAAGAATGTTAGGATTGTCTCAAAGGGTCTACATTGAAAAAGTTTAAAGAGATTTAGCATGCAAGATTGCGCATCTTGAGTGGCTCCAATTCTGAGTGGGGAAAAAATTAGTCAAAATCAATGTCCTCAAAAATGCATTGGAGTGAGAGCAAATGAAGAATTTTTCCACATGCATCTACACTAGGCAGTCTGATGTATGCACAGGTTACACAAGGCTTGACCTTGGGTTTGTAGGGGATTGTTGGGTCGATACCAAGGCCACCCAGGTTTGGAGCAATAGAAAGCTGCAAAGAAGGTTATAAGTATTTGCAAAAAACCATAGACTACAAGCTAATCTACGGGTGTACTGATTCATTTTGAGATGGTTGGTTACTCAGCTTTGGATTTCCCTGAATTTGTCGACATAAGAAAGTAAACTTTGAGATACGTTTCCCTTATTCTTATAGGTGTTGTATATTGAAAGAGTACTAAAAAAACAATTGTTACTCCATCTACTATGGAGTTAGAATTCATTGCATGCTATGAAGCAGTGACATAGGCATTCTGGTTAAGAACTTTATTACGGGTCTTAAGATTGCCAATTCTATATCAAGGCTATTAAGGATTTTCTATGAAAACTCTGCTGCAATTTTCTTCTTTAAAAATAATAAAAGTGCAAACTAAACTAAACATATCAACATTAAGTACCTTAGTGTAAGGAAGAACGTTAAGGAACATAAGATGTCTATTGAGCATATATGGATTGAGCTAATGGTTGGGGATCCCATGACCAAATGGTTTTTCTTTTTGTTTTTTGGGAGTTGGGGGGTGGGGTTGGGGGGTAAGTCCATGACTAAAGGATTGCGACCAAAACAATACAAGGATCATGTGGACCATCTAGGACTTGTTAGCTAGCTCATCATGTTTAATTTCTTTCTGATTGTATGAGTTGTGAACACAATTTTGAATATTCTTAGAGAATACAAGGATCACGTGGATCATCTAGGACTTGTTAGCTCATTATGTTTAATTTCTTTATGATTGTATTATGTTTTGAACACAATTTTGAATATTCTTAGAAAATTAAAGACACGATGTTTATTTTGTGCACATAAGACATAAGGTAAATCTATGAAGTTTATTTTATCCATTGGAATATATACAGGAGGACCCGAATGGCTGATTGTTATTCATAAAGTAGTCAATTAAAGAGTACCATCCATTATAATACATGGAAGAGAGTACTTTTTGAAGAGTGTTACCACCATTATTCATCTATTGGATTCTTCATTTGAGTGGGAGCATTTCACAAGATAGAATGGGCCAAGTGGGAGAATGCGAGATACGACTCATATATAGTGTGTCCCACATATTGTTTTTAAATATTTCTCAATATTTAATTTATATGAGTGGTAAATAGATTAAAAACTCCTTACCTTCTGCCCTACTGAACACCAACATAATCATGAGGGCTACCCTTTCCTTCTCCTATTTACCTAGGACTCCTGTGAATAGATGCATCTATTGGGAATATGGACTTTGTAACTTTTGTCTTGTGGAAGGAATAAAACAATATACATAAGTGTAGTGTGACGACCCATTGTTGGTCAAGTAACCTGTCAAAGTGGGCTATTACCTTGACAAAGGAAAAAAAGAAAATGTATGGTCAGGTTACTTTTAGTAGCAATTTGTGAGGTCTTATATATTATACTAGTTTTACATCTTCACTCGATGTGGGATGTATATTACATTTCCCTCACTTTAATTATGCATCATTCTCGTTGTACCCTATGCCTCATTAACTTCTCCAGGTTCGCTGATGTAGATAGTAGGTCATATCTGAGCACATAACAACCCATGTGCGGGCACAACATGCACTACCCCGGGCTTCTACCCCTCTGAAGCCTCTACTCGTCCACCGCACTGCCACGGAGCATGTTGCGGGATTAGAGTCGACTCTGATACCACTTGTACTAACCCACCACTTGCTATCCCAATTAATTGTGAAACTGGACTACCAACTTAGGAAAAGAGAAACTTAGGTTCCAGTTACTAATAGTAGCAGTTGATGCTTCATTATATGTTATACCATTTTCCATCATCACTTGATGTGGGATGGATATTATGATGGATATTACACAAAGGGTCTTTAACCTAGCCTCAGACACCCAAAGCCTAAGTTGTCATCAAAGGTTTTGTTCAAGGCAAGGCATGGGTTAGAAGATTCTTTGTTAGACATGGGGACTTTTTCATAAAAGCACTTGAACAATTATGACTAGAGGCATGTTGTCACCTTTCTGCTGTATATATTTAAGATGTCTTACAAGTTCTTCTACTATCTCCATAAAGCCTAAACGAAAAGAATTTGGTCAATAGTCATCCCCTGTTCACCATATTTAATTAGAGGTGTTTATTGATCTCTCTTGTTTTTAATTTTATTAAACACTTTAACTAGCAAAAACACACGTGTTGGTTTAAAATGGTATATATGCCTGCATTGGATGCTTCTGAGTTGGTTTATGTTGAGGTTTTTCCTGGTAAAATTCATGATTTGAAATCATCAACTAAATTGTCTCATCAGCAATGAACCCCAACTCAAGGAAAAAAAAGGTTGAATAATAAGACAAGAAAATGGAATTTGTCCTGGTCATCGATCAAATTTATGGATTGCAAATCCATGTCATGCCATTATATTCTAGTGTCTTACATAATAAAATGCTGAATCATTCAAAACACTGAATCATTCTATAAGAGGCGGAAAACAAAAAATTCAAAACAAATCATGGATTGACATAATAAAACAATCCATGTCATGCCGTTATATTATGGTGATTTACATAATAAAACACTGAATCATTCTGTAAGTGGCTTGAAAACAAAATTCAAAACAAGTCATGGACAGGTTGATGAGATTTCACTGAACTTCTATTCTTTCCTTTTGAAGGTCAATCTCTCAAGGTTTATAGCACATATATGTTTTTACTTTTTAGTAACAGAAAGCAAGTTTGTATGCACCCATTACACATCAAATACACAAAGAACCTCATGAACAATAATAACGTTGTGTTGATTAGTTTTGAATTTCCTTAGAATTTTCCTTTTCTGGTTAAGAAATAGCTTGAAAAATTCTGCGCATATAATAACTACAGTGTCATCATTCTCTGGAATTCTACTGATTATGTCTCCTGCACTTTTCTCACTCTGAATCGGAGTGGCATGAATCAGAAGTTGTCATATGATTGTAATACCGGCGCTTTATTTTATTGCTACTCTTGAAAATAGGCATTTCGTTATTATGTGTTTTTTCGTGATGAAAAGCAACACGAGCCAGGTAGCAACACGATGCTTGGAAATGGAGTTATTGGAATCCTGTCTGAGACTACAAATAAATGGGAAAGAAGGGTACCTCTTACCCCTTCTCACTGTGCTCGACTTCTACACAGTGGCCGGGGTAAAACTGGAGTAGCTCGCATTATTGTGCAGCCATCAACAAAGCGCATCCATCATGATGCTCTCTATGAGGATGTTGGTTGCGAGATATCTGATGACTTGTCAGAATGTGGTCTTATCTTGGGTATTAAACAACCAAAGGTGCTAAACATTTCTCTTTTCTTTTTCTTCTAACATAGCCACAATCTCCAAAATTGACATAATTTTTGGTTTCTGGGCAGTTGGAAATGATTCTTCCTGACAGAGCCTATGCCTTTTTCTCCCATACCCACAAGGCACAGAAAGCAAACATGCCTTTGTTAGATAAGGTATGTCCCTGTTCAGTTCACACCGTCATCATATTTTGGCTACTGCTGACATTTTCTGTGATTTTTAGATCTTAGCTGAGAAGGCATCATTGTTTGATTATGAGCTTATTGTTGATGACAAAGGAAAAAGGCTACTTGCGTTTGGAAAATTTGCTGGTAGAGCTGGATTTATTGATTTCTTACGTGGATTGGGACAGCGTATGCACTGTTACACCCACTCCTTTAGAATATTCTGGAATTTTCAGGTGTTTTTATCTTATCAAGGTTTTCCTTTTCTATTTTGTTTTATTTAGGGGAAGAGCCGAAAAGGTGGGTTTTGTTGTGGGAACATATGTTCACTTGTTTCACATCAACATCGTGTTTGATATTCCTCTATTCTGCAACCTAGTCTCGCTGGATTCCATTCCATAATAACATTGATAGAGTATACAATCCCCCATTGCTTAGGTATGCAATGGGTGATCACTTAATATAATGTTGGGGCCTCTCCACCAAATAGCTTAAGCTTTTAGGTTGGGTAAAAAGTTTTTACATGGTATCAGAGCAGGACCCATTCCACCCACTTTATACAAAAGGAAAAAACCTCACGTGACATACCTCAAAAACTGTTGGACGTGAGGAGGGATGTTAGAATACCCACTTTATACAAAAAGAAAAAACCTACACGCCCAACGCTAGACCCAAGAAAAAGGTTGCACGATGATAGACCCTAAAAAGAGACTACATGTGACATACCTCAAAAGCTGTTGGACGTGAAGAGGGATGTTAGAATACAATCCGACATTACTTGTGTATGCAATGAGGATGTTTAGATTATACAATTCCATATTGGTTGAGTATGCAATGGCGATCACTTAACATAATGTTGGGATCTTTTCGCCTAATAGCTTAAGCTTTTAGGTTGGATACAAAGTTTCTGCAAACATATCAGAGAGATGAGTGAAGTGTGATAACTTTTCCATAAGAGAACTGCAATGGTCTTGTTTTCTGGAAAGAATTGATGGATGTGCTTTAATGCTCAGGAGAAGAAGCCACTTCTAGAGTTCTAGTTATTTTTCTTTCTTTCCCTCATAATCTAATGTGTTTGGCTAGAAATTAATTTCATGGTTTTTGTATTTGAATATAGTCTCAAAAGTGAATTTCTCTGTAATGTTGGTGTATAGGTAGCAGGAGTTATTTTCCATGAATTGCTATCTTTGAAGATGTTTAGTTAAGCTTTCTACTTTCTGTTTCAGGGTACCTTAATCTTGGATTTTCGACACCTTTCCTCTCGCTGGGTGCGTCTTACATGTATCCTTCCTTGGCTGCTGCCAAGGCTGCAGTGATCTCTGCGGGTGAAGAGATAGCAACTTTTGGACTGCCGTCTGGAATCTGTCCTCTCGTGTTTGTATTCACTGGTTCAGGAAATGGTATTGTACCCATGAAAAACCTAAAATAATGCTTTCATGATTTTTCTTTTATCCATTTTTTTATGAAATTTCATTAAGGTGATGATCAGCAAGCTGAACAGATTGATACAATATTTCCTTATCTGCACTTCATATGTTATCTGTGTTTGAATATGAATTAAATTTTAATCACTGGAAATTGAAATAGATTGTTCATTATGGTTCAACATAGGAATATCCATTGGGAGTTTTATAGAGCCAATAATAAGTCCATCTATTTTCTTTCACGCCAGATATTTCCATTTCTGTTTTCTTTGGCTGAAATACTTGCTATGTTCTTTGTAGTTTCTCTTGGGGCACAGGAAATATTTAAACTTCTTCCTCACACTTTTGTAGATCCAAGCAGACTTCCAGAGTTATTTGGGAGGGTAATGTTTTCTTTTATTTCAGCACCATATTTGATTCTGTTACATGCATATTTGCGAAATGAATCACTTTAATACACTTGCTGTATCTTTTTCCAAATAGGGGAGCACAAATGTGTCCTATTTCTAAAAGGTTTGAATAATGCTGGTTGCATAATGAATTGTCTTCAACGTGTCAATCACAAGTTTATGCTGTACTGCGAAGTACTTTTAATCAGGGTTTGGAAGAAATCTGGTCCTCAGCGTAATATTTGGTGAAGATGGTGCAGACAAGAGAATTAAGATGGGGGAATACGGATAGTCATCCATATTAACAATCCTGCAAAATTCTTCCTTTTGTTCCTTTTGTATGTTAATACATGCTTGCATGCACTTGTAAGGTTTTATATAAAATGCGAGATTAACGAAGAATTTTTTTTGTTACTCATGCTAGATCTTACGTCGCTTGGAATTTAAAAAATCATTTAATAGTTGAGACATGAACTTATATAATCTAGAGAAGGCTGAGAAACATCAACTTGAAAGCTACTTTGGCTCAGGGTTTTTGTATCTCATCTACAAATAGCCGAATGTGTTTCGAAGTTTAACATTCTTTGGATGAAGGTGTATCAAAGACTTGTCAGGGCTTCAATTGCCTTCAAAATTCTTATATTTTTTCTTGCTCTATTAGTGGATTTTGCGTCCCCACTCCTATTGTATTTTTCTTTTAGTATATACAGTTACTATTGTTGCTGATAAAAAAAAAAGATATGCCACCCTGGAACGGGAAAACCTATGTGCGAGCAAAAACAGGATTTATCTCAGACACACATCTGCAGAAATTGCATAAATTCATTTAGCTCAAGAAAGGACTTCATAGTGATTTGTGCGAGTCATTCTCATTCTTTCATATGCTCATGTCTTACTGGCATCTGAAATTTCATTTCCATTTTACTAGATTGATTTAATGCTTAGATGCATGCTCCTTTTGATTGCCAATTTTTTTTCTAGCTCAAATGGAAACAAACAATGAATTACAGCATTTCATATTTCATTTGATTACATTTGTTTTATTTTTATTTTTTTTTGTTAGGTAAGAGATTCTCATTTTGCGCAGACATCAAAGAGGGTCTTTCAAGTATATGGTTGTGTAGTGACTTGTCAAGACATGGTTGAACCTAAAGATCCTACAAAACGATTTGACAAAGTATGTGAGCAGAATGCTAATAATTGACTTCTGTTTAACTACATTGATACCATTCCATTTGTCATGTAGTATATGGTTTGTGAATTAGTTATATAAATATTCTTAAGAAGCAATTGGAGTTCTTCATCTTATTATGTTTGTGATGGAATGATAAAGTGGCATATAGCAATAATAAAAACACAATATAAATGAACAAGCACAGATGGATAATGAGCACCTAGATAGACATCTCTGCATTGCTTAAAAACAATAGGACAAGGTGATTGTAGTTTCACAATGTAGTACACTAGTACTGCTAATGAGTGTAGTTAGTTGGTTTGGTGTAGAGGAGAGTGATGTAGATGCTTGGAAAGATGGTACACACTTCATGGCTCAGGACTGCGTGAGGCATAGGAGAGAATAGAGGCAACCTTAGGAGAGAGAGAGAGAGATGTAGTGGAAAGAAGTTCTAAGTCGGAAAGATTGGTAGAGGAACATTAACCTTTGAAGAAGGAGCATTGCTCCCTAAGGGCAAGTAGGTCCAGAGGTAGAAATGACAATGAGACAGGTTGAGCTTTTCCTTGTAGCGATTTGTTGTCCCTTGCATTTCAATGTACTTGTTTTTGAGTCAACACCCCTCTCTCTAATGTTGGTAAGAGTTGAGTCACCCTAGGGGTGGAGCGAGGCAAGTAACTCTTATAGGCCCTTAAATCTAGCCTTCAGTTACAATCCTTGATATATCCCGAACGAGGTGTCCTATGCCATGCTCCCAGCCTAGGCCTTGCCATAATGTCTTGTACTTGTTAAGTCTTGCAAAAATGGGCTTAACTCAAGTGGATGGCCTTGAGCAAGTGGAGCGGGGTTTCCCCGAAGCTACGCTCTCTTGGGCCGCTCCTTAGTTTGGAGCCAACACCTCTTGAGCGAGCATAGTGAGGTTGGTTTGGAGCCATCTCTTGTTGGGCGAGAGAGTATGGTTGGGTCAAAGTCAATCCTCGCTAGGCTACTCGGGCCACAATCGCTCATAGGCAAAGGACTGTATGCACAATGACAAATCTACGAATTTAAATTGGGAAGGACACAATTTTTTCCCGACTTTGACCTCATTTGGCTCGTGGCCTAAAGTCAGTTTCTAGGCTTTTTTTTAAGTTTTTAAAAAGTTAACAGTTAAAAATTCACATTTTCTCTCTATATTACCAGTTTAAAACCACTTTTTAGCTAAACGAGCATTTTTCTTATTTGGTTTAAAGCTAAAAACAAAGCAAATTTAAAGTTAGATTTTGTGAAGAATCATTATATATTTTTTTAGAATAGGATGTGTCTAACTGTGTCTAACTATCGTCTTGCCATCACCACACATCCCTCATCTTGCCTCCTCGGTGTATTTCAGAAAGCCATAATTTTGGACTCTGCTTCTCTCTCGTGATGTGTTATGCTATTTGTGATTTTGTAAAGACTGAACCACATGTTTTAAGAGAGCTTATAGATGTGGAGACTTTTTGACTTATTACACTCACAAGTACGATTACTTATGCATTTATGCAAGTGCTCAATACATCTAGTAGGTGTACTAAGAAAAAAGTTTATACATTTTAAAGCTCCCTTTAAAAGTGGTTAGATCTTTTAAGGAATATGCTAGTTTAGCGGAGCACTAATTGATTTTATGAAGTGTATATTTGAAAACATTATTATTATTATTATTATAGGCAAAATTTAAAATATCAAAACTTCAGGGGTCACTAACTGAATTTATTTACGATGTATTTGAAAGCATTCTTGTTTTCTATAGCAAAACTGGGCAAACCAAACTTTGGGGGGGGGGGGTTGCCCCCTTGATTTTTCTATTGAATCCACCATTGCATGCATGCAAGGAGAACAACACCTTTTTTGGATCCAAAACAAGAACAATACTTAATAAAACCTTCTAGCTTCAATGTTATTACCAGTTTCAATTAATTGCACATCAAGGTGAGAGGATGGGAGAGGAGATTCTGGCAGTGGTAAACATGGTATGGGGTGTGTTTTGGATAAGGGCGAAGTTGGGCACTGGCGGAGGCTCTGACATTGCCGAAAGAAGGTGGTCATGCGTAGTGGTGCTTATGAGACAAAAAGAGTCACGGTAAGTCAGGAGTTGCAGAGAAAGGGCTTACGTAGGAGAAACGGAGAGGAGGGGTTCGAATTAAGATTGAGGGAAGGGTCATGTTGGAGCTAGGAAGCTCTTCGAGTTGTTCTGGTCTAGGTCATAATTGTTAGGACATTAGGCCTAAGAGTAGGAGGTTCATGCACTTTAATGCCAACGCCTAGAAGGTACCTATGAGGGAGACGGACATGACTTGTTGTTCAAAGGAGGCCCAACCTTTTAGGCCTTTCAACTTATAAGGGTGAAAAGGCTTGGAAAGGCAGTGGCCCATCTAGGCTTGGGATTGGGTTAAGGCTTCTTGGATTTTGTTTGGTGGTTGAGTAGAATTCGAACTGGTCAGTAGACACTCGCCTCTTATCGCAAAGGGATGGCAACCAGTGACTATTGTTGATGCATACAACCTAAGTGGCGACGATTGCCGACAACTAGTAGATTTGGTTCGACGACCTCCCCTGTCGATCGAAGACCAAATATGCCTTCCTCTGATCAATCTCTCTGAAGTTGCCATTGTTTCTTAAGTTTTGCTTTTGGGTTGTGATTGTGCTGTAAAGTTTGGTGGAGAATGTGAGGGTTGTAGGTTTTTTTTTTTTTTGGCAAAGAAGGAGATGAATGAGGGTGGGTCTTGTTGGATGGTGTTGGGGGAGGTGATCTCTGGCTCCAGAGATGTCGTGTGGTTTTAGGTAAATTTATTACAACATTTAAGTTTAGTCCCACATCCTAGGCCGTATAAATATTTACATTTACATAATCCAAAAAAAAAAGGGCAGACAAAATATAACATCGTAAACATAGTAGAAGTTTTCTCCCAAGACTTGCTCATATTCCTATAAAAGCAGTTTATATCACAATGTCAGCAATGCTGGTGAGAACATAGTTATTAGAGTTATCTCAATTTCACATTATTCAAACTATACACGGAATCATAGATACATGTGATCATCTTTTAACTGTTGGCATTTTCAAGTCCTTTTTTTGGTTCAACGGTATCCGCCAGACCTGTAAAGAGCGACCTCAATAAAATATGTATATGGACATGTTATCGTTTCTTCGCTCATTTGGTGTGACCCCCTTCCTTATACCACCCTCCTACCGGTATCTTTTATTTCGTACCCCGGGCCGAGACCACCGTATGAACCAATTGTTCCTTCAGAATGGCCCCTATCATTGAGGAAGAGCTAGTACCAATCCAAGTGAGGGCTGGCAGAAGGTGGGAGCAAAAACTATTCTTTAAGATCTGATTCGGGGTTATATAATCCTTAGGTATACCAAATCATTCAAGCTTATGAGATCATTCTCTTACTTAAGATAATAGGAATATCGATGAAATCACCTCAGGCATGCAAAACGAGACGAATTGCGAGGCACACGTCTATTTAGGTCCTAAGCAAAGAAAGATAGGGAATGTATCACAACCAATAATATTAAAAAAAATTAGTGTTTAGTAAGGTTGAGGACCAAGTGTGGTTCTCAAATGGTACCTAAGGACAAAATGGTATTTTTGCCCTAGGTCTCAAAAAACGTGTTTTAGGCCATCTAAGGGTTGTTGGGGTCCCATAGTTCAAATGTGGTATTAGTTTTGTATCGATGTTTAGAAGAGTAAGTTTCGGAGAAAAGCTTAAAACTGGGTCTAAGTGACCTATATATGTTAAAGTAGTCAAATTAGTTCAAGGGGTCAATTTTGGTCGTCAATTTGGGAGTCCTACCCAAGTCTATTTTAACCAATATTTGTATGATTGGAAAGGTGACAAAACGTACTTTGTAATGATTGTCTCGGAAAGTAAAACTGAGGTTTGGAGTAACCGTGGCGAGGCTCTAAAATTGGCCATTTCTCACTTTTTCTTGAGAGGATAGATTCAACCTTGCGAGGGACCAACTTTGGGCCTCTTTTTGGAGTCCTTCCCTGTGTCCATTTTGGGCAAACTTTATATTGTTGGAAAGGTCTCGTGCTGTGACTTTAATAATGCAATCTCAAGTGCAGGATGCCGCGAAGTAATATATCTCAGTGAGTTCGAGGTTGAACCACCAGTATTGGTGTATTTCAAAGCACAAATTGTTGAACAAAATAAAATATTTGATTGGAGAACTTGATTAGATTTGAGAGCTTTGATCGATTAAAAATAAATTAATGTGATAATAAATAAGAAAGGTACTAAGGGATCAAGGATTCACCACCAATATTTTTAATATATTATTGGGATAATTACATTTACCTCCCCTGAGGTTTAAGCTTATTACAGGGACCTCTCCTGTGATATCTGAAATTACACTAACCTCTCTTGAGATTTAATTTTTAACATCAATTGCATCAAATTGTTAAAATTTTCGTTGAAACTTAACAAAAATTGCCCCTCTCACCCCAAAACCACCATTCTCACCCCAAAACCACCATTCAAACCACATTTTCTCCCCCAAAACCACCCTTCCCACCCCAAATTTCAACGGAAGGGTGGTTTTGGGAAGGGTGGTTTTAGGATGGGAATGGTGGTTTTGGGGGGGAAAGGTGGTTTGAAGGGTAGTTTTGGAGTGGGAATGGTGGTTTTGGAGTGGGAGGGGCGATTTTCGTTAAATTTCAACGAAAATTTTAACAGTTGGGTGTAATTGGTGTTAAAAATTAAATCTCAGGGGAGGTTAGTGTAATTTCAGAGACCACATGGGAGGTCCCTGTAATAAGCTTAAACCTCAGGGGAGGTAAGTGTAATTATCCCTATATTATTTTATTAATCTAATTTGTATAACTCAAGTGAGAACTACACAAAAGGTGTTCCCAATTGGAAGATAAAAACGAATATTTTATAAAAATATTATTTTGAATATAAATTAATTTGATTGTTTGATTTTAACAATAAAAGTCCAAAGTTATTTGATTCGCAGGGAATTCAAAGATTTTACTGTGCCCGAAGTCGACAATAAAACAATGGATTTTACATAATAAATTTTTTTTACCAAACAAAATAATTAAATCAATTAATCAAACTAACCTTACGATGAAAACCATTCTTGAATCAATAAAATAAATATAATGAATCCACTGGGGCTCCTCCTCTAGCCTTAGCAAGAAGCTTAGAAATCCATGGAGAAGAAGAAGAATTAGGGTTTCTAGAGAAAAGAGAAAGAAGAATAATGATGAAGATAGATATAATCCATGGTCACCTACTTTATATATACTAGAAAATAACCCTAGGATCTCATACTTCTAAAAGGAATCCTCACCTACTAAAACACTTTTATTTCCTAAAAAATACAATAAAATTCATAATATTAAATGGGAGCCAAAATTACATGAGTTATAACATTCCAAACACTATGTAATGGCTTTCAGTGCTAGCCCAAGTTGGGTTCATGTCCTTAGGATCAAGTTTTGGGCTTTTTTCCACTTTTTCAAGTCATATTCACATGTTGAAGCCCAATACTTTCTAAATGCGCTCCGAGCTCCCAACTATTTTCTCCTAAACTTCAATTTAATTCTTGCAATGAACAAAACAAGTTTTAGCACAAAATTAATTATATTACCAGGAATTATTATAAAAAAGATGCAATAATGCTTTTATTAATATATAAAAATATGCATTATTAGGCCTTTATCATCTCGCATCCTACTTTACGACTGTCTTTACGAAGTATCAAATGGAGGTCCATAGTGACGGTTTTGTAGCCATGAACTTGACTTTTTGTACCCAGGGTGTTCTTGAGGTCCAAATCATGCATGGTTGGACTTTTTGGAAAGGTGATTGTAAGGGATTTCCAATGGTGGTCACATGCAAGCAATAGGAAGTGGGGGTCGTCAGCGGTGAGGCCACGAAGGTGGCTGGTCGGTCACACTTTGGGAAGCTAACAGCGGCCTTGTTTTACAACAAATCTAGTCATTGTTTGCTTTGGTGGTAAACACGATAGTTCTAGAGTGTTATTTTCTCTTTCCACCGCATCAAAGAGCACCCAAAATGGGGGTCCGTAGAGATCGTGGCGACCTCTCAAAGTTAGCTGGTCATTGAGGTCTGTAGCTCAAAAATCGGGTTTTCATATTTTCGGTTTCGAGCTTGCATCTTTGCAAGCTCCTATCTTGGTGATGGCTCAACCATTTTGGGTGAGGTTTGTTCTTAATTGCAGAGGGGGTTACATAAAAGAGATTTTAGGTGGTGGTTGATGGCAAGACTCACAGTGGTGAGTAGCGGAAATCGCCAAAATTGGTTGTTTGAACCCAAAAATATTTTGGGTTAGTGAATTTGAGTGCTCATTAACTTTCTCTGTACTCCATTTTTTGCAAGATTTGGCTCATTTTCAAGAGAAAGTGAAGAGAAGTGGCTTGAGATCACGCGTGCAGGTGTGGTGGCTTGTGGTGGTAGTGTTTTACCTGACATTTGGTTTCATTCGATTTGCCTTTGTAGTTTCGTTATAGGGTCCTTGAGAGCATTACTGGATCTTCGATTAGGTGTTTCGTTCTTCTTTTGGTTTTAATAGCGGCCAGACTCGGGATGATAACAATGATATTCTTTTTGAGTATGAGAGTACCCGAGAAAGACACATTTACCAGCTCGAGGAGATAACTTATTGTTAAGCCGCCAATTGTCCCAAAACTTGAGTTGTTAGGAAATAGACCCAACAATATATATAAAGCTATTCAACACTCTCTCTCACGTGCGATCCTGTGTCGTACGTGGAGAGGCAAGCAAACTAAACTGGTGCATCAACACATACAGTGCACAATAACAAATATATTAGGGAAACACGTATCACGAGATTTGAACACATGATCTCTTGGAATTAGAGCTTTGATATCATGTTAAGTCGCTAATTGTCCCAAAAGCTTAAACTGTTAGGAAATAGGCTTAATAATGTATATCAAGTTATTCAACACTTATCATGACCGTGATCAAGCACATGTACAAAGGTAGTACATCCAAAAACACGAAGAGTGAGAGAAAAGATAGGAGAATTAGGGTATAACATGGAGAAGGGAGATTGGTGATCAAGAATAGTATACGACATTCGATTAATGAGGTAACATAAAGTAAGAACATCACTCCAAAAGTGTTTGGGTACCTGGGCGTGAAATAATAAGGTACGAGCAACATCTAACAAATGACGGTGCTTACGTTTAGCAACGCTATTTTGTTGAGATGTGTGTTACCACGGTCAACACAAAAGGCATTAACAGAAGACTGCATACATTCGAAAGCATTATGAAATCAAAGAATCTTAATACGCTTTCTAAATTGAGTAAAAATCTCATTATAAAACGTGAAAAGAGCATAAGGTAATTTAGATATTTGTTTCAACAAAAATAACAAGGTTATACGAGTGCTGTCATCAACAAAAATAACAAAATAATAGTATCCATTAGTACTCAGAATACGAGATGGACCCCAAATGTCTGTATGAACAATAACAGAGGACTCGAAATGACGACTAATACTACTATAAAGGAAAGAACTATGGTGATGTTTTTCCTAACTGACAAGCTTCACAATAAAAAACAAACACATGACTAAAACCAGGAATAACCTAACTTAAGTTTTGCCACAGACAAATGGCCTTAACGAAAGTGCTACTGAATAGGAGAAATAGTTGCACCCAAGGCAGATGAAGTGCGAGAAGCAAAACTAGGAGCAACATTAAGATAATAGAACCAATTCTTTTTGTGTCCTGAACCAATCATCTTCTTGGTCTTGAGGTCTTGAAAGACACAAGAAGTAGGAAAGGTTACTGAGCAATGTAAAGTTTTAGTTAATTGACTGACAGAAAGCAAATTAAAGGGAAATGAGGAACATATATACTAGAGGGTAAAGTGAAAGGAGGAGATGGATGGAGAACACCTTGACCATGGATAGGTGGAGATGAATCATCCGCTAAAACAATATGATGCTTAATAGAAGTCACATTAGAGAAAAATGAGGAATTACCAAACATGTGAGAGCTGGCACCATAGTCAAGAACCCAAGATGGAGGTGTGACTTCTAATATTACTTGAATTGGCTAACATGTCAGTGGAAGATGAAGGCAGGACAATGCAATGTTTGAACGATCTTGCTTAGTGTAGCACAGTAGCAGTAAGGGTATCATTAGAAGCAGAAGGAGGCACATGGCTAGAAGGCCTAGAAGACGACTGAAATGAGGTTGGAGAAGAACTATTAGTGACATGATGGACATAAGATAGTTTACCATACTTGGCCCAATAATAAGGCTCAGTATGATTAGTAGCATTACAAAAATTACATTTCTGATCTCTATGGGAGCTACCATGACCACCACCACGAGATACACCACGAGAGCCTCGACCCCCGTGACCACCACGACTATGTCCCCAGAAATAATCACGACCACCATGACTATGTCCTCGGAAATAACCACGACCACCACCACTGTTGGTAACTAATGCAGAGGATTTTAAAACAGAAAAAGGACCAGATGTAGCTGATGAGTGACCCAAGGAAGAATGCAATAAGCGAGAATAGGCATTAGCCGTAGTAGGCAAGGTCTCACTAGCAAGGATTTGATCTTTAAAACCACGAAGATCAGAATCCAACTCAGATGGTAAAGAGGCGATCGTGACGTCCTCCCAATGTCGTTTTTGTTGTTGTATATTAGTAGTGAAGGGATGTCGCGATTGATCCCACAAACTCTTAAGGTGACTATAGTACTTAGATAGAGGCTTTTCAAATTGCTTGAGTGTGAAGATCTGCTCATATACTCATGAAACATTACTCTAGTTCGAAAAACAATAAGCAAAAGATTCCCAAATCTGTTTGGAAGTATCACAAAATTCTACCACTGTAGCAATATGAGGTTCCAAACTGTGCCACAACCCTCTCATAACAATAGAATTAATAGTCTTCCATGTAGAGAAATTGGGATCACGGTTAGTTGGAGGAGAATCCCTGATGTATATTAATCGTTACTTGCCTTTGAGAAAAACTTTAAATGCATGTGCCCAGGCTCAATAATTCAGACCATTTAGCCGTTTAGAGGTCACACCATGTGGGCCAATCATCTTTAAGATTGAGAGGTTTGGCGTAAGCCATAGTAAAGTATTCCAAGACAACACAAACAAGAACCAATAACCAGATGTGCTATAGATTGAAGCAATGGACCAAAGACGAACAAAGTGATAATAGGTAGGCACCAAATAGTGATCTTGGAGCAAGAACAATCCAGAACAAACCAAAGAAGAACAAGGAACTCTGCAGCCATAGAAAAAGGGGGCCGAAACCCTAGAAGTTGACGAAACCAAGTACAAATGCGATCGAAACTAGCAATTCACTTCAAATAAGAAGAAATAAGGCCCGAATCAAGTCTATGAGCACCGGAAAGGGGATTTGGGGTGAAAACGAAGCGAGTTAGCAACCAAAAATGGAAAGTCGGGTCCTAGGGTTTTGCTTCCGACACTGTTGAAGCTCGAATCCTTGTCAATGGAGTTTGAATAAGCTAATCGATGTCCAAGGAGCCTTGTAGAGATGATTTCGGTACCCCTTGAAGAGATTTGAACAACTGAAAAAAAACTTGGAGCTTCCATCAACGAATCGCAATATAGGATTCAAAATTTCTGAAAATCATTCCTTAAATCGAAAGACCCATCAGATGGCTTCAAAATTTTTTAAAAATAACCATAAATCTCAGAGGGCGCTGACGAGTCGAAAGAGGGAGACGACGACAACATTAGTTCGTACTGATGATGATGCCATGCTGACGCCATCTGTACGAGGTTGACATTAGCCCTTCTGGTTTACCCCAAATCAAGTCTTAGATGTTCCCGACGTGTTCTAGAGTGAGATCGGAAGGCTCTGATACCATGTTGAGTTGTAAAGTAGTGATTTAGGGTTAAAGGAGAAGAGAAAGAAGAAGAGAGAAGGACAAAAAAGAATATTATTATGAGAAAATAATGAAGCTTAATTATAATCTCTGCACCACATCAGTATTTATATAAAAGATATCACTATAATTAAAAAACGATCCTAACAGGCATAAGTAATTATTTAACAGTCTCAATGCCTCCTTTATTGTTTTAGAGAAAGGTGGTGCGGTTGGCTTTGCGGTGGATTTGCTTGAGATCATGGTGTGGCTTGATGCTTCTATTGTAGTGTTCTCTGTGACATCCCTTTATAAGGTCCTTAATTGGATTTGGTGATTGCAGCTTTTTTTGAAAAGGTGTATGGTGTGCCAAGGTCCTTCTCAAAGCAGTGTTGTTTGCGTGGTCCGCCTCTAGGAAATTTACTCTCACTATTGACAACATGAGAAGAAGGGGTAAGGTTTTGATGGATTGGTGCTTCAGGTGCAGATGGACAGGAGAATCAGTTAGCAACTTATTATTACATTGCTCGGTAGCCTCTCAGATTTGGGGTTTGATCCTATCTTACTTCAGGTTTTTTTGGGTGATGCCTAACTCAGTGAAGGAACTTTTTGTCTGCTCGTATAGATGTTGCCCTAGAAGGAGTTAGACTAAGGGAAAGGCTTGGAGTATGGTGCCCCTTTGTATTATGTTGTGCATTTGGAGAAAGAAATTGTAGATTTTTCGAGTGTGTGAATGCTCCATTCTTGCTTTGAAGGGAGTGGTGCTCTAGATGTTTAGTTTTGCTCATTCCGTAAGTATGAAATAACCATCCAAACATGCTAGTGTTTAGGGTTTAGGGCACATGATTCTTCACAAACTTCCGTTAAACTCCATCAAAATCAACACGGTGAGCAATTTACTTGTAGGAACCTTTAACAATTAACCTTTAAGTGCAAGGGAACATATCAAGCTTGCAACTAAAGACATACTTAGCCTTTCAAAATGGAGTTAATACTTTTTAACATTAAACACAAGTCCCATATTTTCAACTTTTTTTTTATTTGTCAAAAACAACATTATGTATTGCATCCCGGCAACCTAACATGATTCTATAATCATACGTCTTTTACGGATAGCTAATCCGAAGGTAGAGAACTTACTCCATGCGGGTTTATGGTTTTACGCTAATGGACCATCTAGATCCCTCTTCTTGTCTGATACGACAACAAGAAGAACAAAGCCAACGGCTACAATCCTAAGTGAACCAAAATAAACCTTTCAAGTTTAATACTCCATTTGCCTATAAACAAGGTCACACAATACTAATCCCTTGAAAATCTCATTTTTCAAATTATACTTTACACCAAGCTTAAACTTAGATGGCTGGAGTGCTGGACATGTTGAGATTTAATTGGTGGGTGGATCCTACTTTGATGACTTGGGTCTAAATTTAACCCAAAAGCTAACTAGGGTTAGGTTATTCCAAGTTAGGTTAACCCAAGGATATGGCTCAAGTATAAGATGCTCGACCCAAGAGTTAGGTAATTAACTAACATCAAGTCAAACCTAGTTGGGTCGTGGGTCAATTGTAAGGGATCAAATAGAAAAGGATGGGAAAGGATACTCTGAATCGTAGAACTATAATGAAAAATACGATTAATCAACGTTTATTGAATTTGAAAAAGTTATGGATTGTCATTTCAAGCTTTGCTCCAGTTGGACTTCTTATGTGCCCATAGGTGCTATATTCTATTTGAATCATAGTTCAATTGGACCATGGCCCAAAGTGATAAATAGGTCTTTCTGGCCCAAATTCACAAAATTTAACCAATGGGCACTAAATTCATGTCGAGTGCATAGTTAATCATACATGGCCCAAATAATAGTCATGTAATTTATTTCTAGCATGTAAGAGCATTTTGTGTAGATAAATGTGTTAAGGGCAAAATGGTAATTTTCTGTAAAATCGTAATTTTGCATTTTTCATAAATAATTCCAGATACAAAAGTACAGGTGAACAGATGATTTTGCATAGACCGGGCCTACGAGATAATTATGCTATTTCAGATATCTTTATCCAAGGTTTGCTAACCTTGAATAATGTATCTTATTTCAGGCTGACTACTTTGCGCATCCAGAGCACTACAGCCCCATTTTCCATGAAAAAGTAGCTCCCTATGCATCTGTTATAGGTATTTCTTTAATATTGTTGTATTTATTTGATAATTATCAATAATATTAATCCCAACAATAAGAATTTGTTATTTTTCAACCATTTATGTGGAACAAAAATGAGTCAGTTGAAGCTACTATATTCAACTGATGATATGGCTTGCCAGGTACAATTTCTACCAGTTCCCAGTCACTGGTGTCTCAGATGCCAGTACTATTGTGTATGACTATGGACAAAAAGTAAAGAAATCATGGCTGAGGTCATATACACCATCAAATCTCATACTTCTTTTTCCCTTTTTTTCTTGATTGAAAACCAGAGAATTTTGTGAAGAAAAAAGAAAAAAAGGAAAGGAAGCACATAGAGGTTTGAGGACAACAAGAAGTCCTCCCAAAGAAAAAAGAAAAGAAATCAAAGCAAGATAACGACAAAAACAATTTTCCAACCTCTAGACTTTATTTCCAGTAGTTCTTTTTTCCTTTTTTTTTTTATAAATATTTTTGAAAGAGAGATATGTATTGATTGGAGCCATTTCATTAAGTGGTAGAAATTGGACTATAGAGTACGAGAGCTTAGGTTTGAGTTTGTGGATGGCCAGTTCTCAATAGTACCAGAGGTTGGTGTATAACCCCATTGAACCCTCGCTGCACACTATGTTTATGGGACCAATATTGGCGCTTTTACAGGTAAGGTAATGATGATTGTTATGATAACTAAGAGAAGAAGTATATCATATTATAAGTCTTCGTGAATAAATCGGCAAGCTGGAAGGTGGGCAAGACAAACGGTAAACAAATAATATCCAACTGAAGATGATGGACATCAAGGGTAGAAGTAAACTCCTCAAAAAGCACATTGGGAGAAAAAGGGTTCAAATGAATCAACTCGTCTTTGGAGACAGGGACATACTTGGGAGAAAGATTAAACTAGGAAATGTGCTCTGGGAACACAACATAATGTGACATATATAGACGTTTAGAAACATGATCGTAATACTGATATCCTTTTTGCTGGAGGCCATTATACCCTAAGAAGACAGAGCAGAACGAGCATTGAGTTTGCTCCGCTTTCGATTGGGAAGGAGAACAAAACAAACGGAGCAAAAAATGCGCAGCAAGGAATAATTAGGAGCATGACCGACTAGTTTCTCATAAGGAGAGATGCCAGAAAGGAAGCATAGGGCTTACGATTGAGAAGATACACTACTGTAAGAATGGTTTTACCCCTCAACATAGTAGGAATAGAGGAGGATAGATGAAGAGATCGAGCTGTGTTAAGTACTGTTGTCAAAATTTTACAATTCACGATACGTATCTTACGATTCGATACATTAAAAAGGTAAATCGATACGTATCGCATATCGTATCTTATATTAATTCGTATCTTACGTACACATATGATACATAATGCGATATGTGATATGCGATACATATTTCGATCCATACGATATATTAATACTTAGTTTTTTAGATAATTTAATTTGAAAAAATAAATATTATTAGAAAGTTTTACATTGTTAAGATATTTATAGTATTTTTCTTTACTATTTGTCTACCTTCATAACTATTTACTCATCGAGTATCAAGTATTTTAGGCCATTGATTTACGACCACTAACATTGATATAGTGTTACTTTATGAACAAAGTAGTTGAGAACTTAAAAATTGTATATTAAAATTTTAAAACTTAAATGATATGGTATGATAATACAAAGAATATATTATATACGATAAATTCGATTTGGGTTATAATAATGCATTTACTTGGGATATTTCTTATCATTTTTCAGATGTATTAAGTATTGATTAACACATATATTTATTTTTTATTACCATATTTTCACAATGTTATTAATTAACGTTATTTAATATTTTATTCTTGTAAAATGTATGTGTTATATCAAATATACCTATTTTTTTTACCTATATTCAAATATATTAAATATCTTATGATACTTGATATGATACGATACGTGATTCAAAAAATAAAAAAAAATACACGATTCATATATCGATTTGACAACTATGGTGTTAAGAATATGCCGATGTTTTCTCTTAGCTCTGGGCAGGGGTGTCAGAACATGAAGATTGGTGCATAGTGCCAGAGGAAACTAAAAATTCGGTAAATTCAGTCAAAAAGTACTCCCCACCCAAATCTGATCGAAGAATCTTCATAGTAGTAGGTAGAAAACTGGGTTTGAATCATAGAGTGAAACAGGTGGTAACTATGAAACAAATCAGATTTGTGAGACATAAGATAGACCCAACAAAGACGACTATAATGATCTTCAAATGACACATAATAAATTGAGTCGCCCTTGGTGGCAATTGGGGAAGGATCCCACACTTACGTATGAACAATAGAGAAAGGAGAAGTAGAAATAGACGTGCTTTTATTAGAAGAGAAAGTTGACATTTTTGTAAGTTTACAACTATTATACTTAGAAATATCACTAATAGACACTTTACCTAATCTACTAGGATGAACCAAATTTTTAAACGCTTACTGGATAAATGTCTAAACCAAAAATGACAAATGTAAAATGAGGAAGAATGTTGATCTAAGGAAAGAGACGATATAGCAACAGAAGAAGGCACTGGAATGTTGCAAACTCTCTAGAAGATATAGGTCATCTACTCTACGCTCGATCCTAATTTGCTTCTTGGACGTCCGTTCGTGAACAATAAAATCAGAATCAGAAAGCTGAATAATAGATAATAAACTAACAGACAATTGCGGTATATAAAAAATGACATCAAAAGAAGAATCAGAAAGTTGACTAATGTACAATAAACTAACAGACAATTGCGGTATATAAAAAACATTAAGAATAGATAAAGTGGATGACGTGGAGGGGACAACCAAGCCAATAGAAACAACATGCATAGGTGAACCATTTGCATTGTGAACAGTGATAGGAGAAGAAGGCGAAACACAATTACTAAGACTGGACAGATTAGATATATATGATGGGAAGAACCAGAACCGAAGATCCAATGAGGGTGAAATACTTGAGAAGTAAGAACTATGAGAACTTAAATGAGAAGTTGACATAAAAGCATGTGACTGAGTTTCAGAAGAGGCAAGCATGGCCTAGAATTGATGAAAGTGATCTATCAACGACTGGGAGGGAAGAGATGTGGGGCCATTGGATGCAGGTGCAGCAAGAGCAGCCGGAGGTTGATAGGACTGTGCAGGGGTACACAAGGATGAATGAGAGGGAGGATGCCCCTTCTGTGTTAGATTAGGACATATAGTCTTCTAATGGGCCTTTTGGTGGTAGAAACTACACATCCATAGCAACCCGTGATTTTGACTTTCCTGTGAGTTGAATCAGATGAGGGGATTAGGTGCTAGTAGAGGACGAGAAGTAACACGCATTGATGAGGAAGGGGTGACAAATATTGATTGAGAGGTAATAGCCATTTTAGCAACCTTGAACTGTGTCTCTTCGGCAATGAGTTTGCAAATAGCCCCATCCACAGAAGGCAACGTGGAACGATGAAGAATAGTGCCACGAAGTGGCTCCAATTGATCATGGAGGCCATAAGAAATTGTACTAGCCTCGGCTTTTCTCGATACTGAATATAACTAAGAAGTAGCTATAAATCAGAAGGTTCATAATGCCAATTGATCCCAGTAAGTTGTCATCTCATTATAACATTCTTCGCTCGATTTGTTATTATGTTTGGTACTTCGAATAACTATCTCTAACTCGTATTGTTTGGCAAAATTAGAAGTAAGATACATATTCTGTAGATAATACCACACGTGTCATATATTTGGAGAAATTCATATCAATACTTGACTCCACAGAGTTGTGAAACCAGATGAAGACTTGTGCATTCTTTATATCTCAAATTGCAATAGATGCATCATGTCCCTTAACCTTTGGATCTATAGGTTTTCATGACATTGGACCAATAAGAATAGTTAGTTCCATTAAGACGGATACTAATAGCTTGTAATTTATCATCAGACATGTCGGAATCAGAAGATTAAGAGATAAAGTGAACCAGATCTTAAACATAACTAACCAACCAAATGTCAAGAAAAGGAAATTGTTAGACAAGTGTGGATGCCAAGGCTAGTGAAAAACAGAGGTAAGGATTCCAACGAGGTCACCAGTGCTAGTTGAGGAGAATGGCGAGATCGCCGGTGCTGATTAGGATGTTCGGCATGTCAATTTTATTCGATACCTCAAAGTGAGGATTTCTTCTCATTATATAACAATCGTGGGACTAATTACATGGCTAATTTTCAGCAATATACAGATTTACAACAATCATATCTAAACTAAAATTAAACTAAAATGGAAACTAAAATATACAGCCAAATATACAGCTAATCTGATCTGACTAACATCCCCCCTCAAATTGATGCGGGGTAATCAAGAAGCATCAATTTGCCTACGAGGAACTGATGGCGCTGACGAGTCATGGCTTTTGTAAATATGTCAGCAATCTGGAGATCAGAGGAAATGTGAGGAAGAGAAATGACACGAGTGTCCAGGGCCTCCCGAATAGAGTGACAATCGACCTCAATATGCTTCGTGTGCTCATGAAAAACGGGATTAGCAGCAATCTGAA
>JAULJZ010000020.1:204035-219837 GCA_032270985.1 Heliamphora pulchella | reverse complement strand
ATCAATATGACCCCATAATTCTTTTCCCATAACAAATAGTTGAAACTGAAATTTCCAAGCAGAATAATTTTTGCCAGCAAAGTGGACTTTGAGAAATTCGTTAGTAGGCATGATAAATCACTAACACCAGAAGAACAAGCAACACAAATTCATGAGCAGAAGCGAGAGAACCCGTGAAGCACGTGAACCACAATAACCAGTGGACCAGCAAAAAAGGACCAAAAGAAAACCAAAATGAATACCAAGAAAACCAAAAACAGAGTCACGAACCAAAATGAAGCAACGAGGCGCGAATCAAGAAAACAAACAGGGTTGGCTCAACCAGGGAGGTTGCCGACGTGAGTGAAGGAACCAAGAACCAGAGTCGCCGGAGGTCGGCGAGGCGAGGTCGAAGGGCGTCGAGGGATAGGGTTTGCGAACCAGAAAACCAAGAAAGAAGACGACGACGGCGCCTGAAGTGTAGAGAACCTGCACCGGCGAGAGAAGAGCTAGGATTTGCGAACCAAAGTCGACGAGCACCAGGATCGATACGACCACAGAGGTCGCCTGAGAGAACCAAAAGGACACCAGAGTTGCCGACCACGGAGGTCGCCTTCGAGAACTAGAAAACCAAACAAAAAAGAACCACCAGAGTTGCTGACGTGAGGACGCGGCGCTAAGAGAGCGACGGCTAGGGTTCCGGTGAGTGAGGACGAGGGTGCCGGCGTGGCTATTGTCTGACGACGGCTGGAGAGCGACGGTTAGGGTTTTGTTTACAGGTTTGGCTCTGATACCATGTCAATTTTATTCGATACCACAAAGTGAGGATTTCTTCTCATTATATAACAATCGTGGGATTAATTACATGGCTGATTTTCAGCAATATACAGATTTACAGCAATCATATCTAAACTAAAATTAAACTAAAATGGAAATTAAAATATACAGCCAAATATACAGCAAATCTAATCTGACTGACACGGCAGAGGTCTGTGATCTAGTAGAGATTCAAGCAACCTCGTTGTTGGTCGTCGATGCACACGAGATGGTCGTCGATGGTTGGCGCTACAAAGGAAGGGGTGGCGAGGTCTTGTCGGCAGTGGGTTAGGGTTTTGAGCACTTCAGGAGTGGGCGGCTAGGGCTTTCGAAGGAACCAATGGGTTTTTGAATGGACAAGAGGTTTTTGAAGGGACTAGAAAGTTTTCTAAGGGTTTGCAATGGGTTAGGGTTTTCGAATGAGCAAATCGGCGCCAGAGAAGTAGAGATCGTCAGCGGCACTAGAGAAGAAGAGATGGTTGGTGATATTTTGTGAAGGTTCTAAGGTTTTCAAAGGTGGAGGTCTGTGTTAGAGAAGAAGAAGAGATCGTCGGCGGCACTAGAGAAGAAGAGATGGTTGGTGATATTTTGTGAAGGTTCTAAGGTTTTCAAAGGTGGAGGTCTGTGTTAGAGAAGAAGAAGAGATTGTCGGCGGCGGGCTAGGTTTACCAGCTGATTGTTGCCGAATGAGATCGTTGGCCGTGACGGCAGCTAGGGTTTTGATGATGGCTCTGATACCATGATAACAAAAGTAAAAAATAATACTATTATTACAATTAACAAAAGGCGTGCACCTAGTGATGCATTACATTATATATATATATATATATATAATAACTTTAGAACAAATTTTAATCAAAGTGAAATAGATGTAGAAAATATGGAAAAAATTCTTACAAATTGGTCTATACCAAAGAAAAATATTAATAAATTATATGATAAAAAATTTGAATTAAAACAAATGTATAAAATAAAAACTGTAGAACAAATTTTACCCGTAACAAATCAATATCAAACTTTTCAATTATTAGATCCAAATTTAATTAAAAAATTCCAACAACATTTTAATTATTTACACTTAGGATTAGTTCAAGTAGGAATTAAACCTATGACTTGATTAAATCTAAATAAATCAATTACATGTTCATTAGTAGATTTAAGACATTATTCTTATTCTGATGCATTATTTGGTACTATTAAGACAAGTTTAGTCCATGGTCCATAATATTTTGAATGTTTTCCAAATTTTGAAGTATCCTTACATGACCCTACAATTTTAAAAACATTAACTTTACAAGTACAAACAAAACGATATAATATGGATGCATTATCTTTGAATTTACAAATAACATATAGAGTTTATTTAAAAGCTATGACAACTTTAGTACCAATGTTTAAAGGAATAATTAGTCCACATGGTTCAACAATAATGTTTCAATCAAATCTTAATAAATCTCAAATAATAACTCCAAAAGTAATTAAATGGTATGAAGTAGAAGAAGCTGATGAAAATGATAATAATAGTTGGCATCTTCCTCAAATAATGCCCCCACAAATCGAATCCCAAACAGAAACTCAGCCAAATACTATAATTGAATATCCTGGTGGATCAATAACAATCCAATTTCCTTCAAGAAGATCTAAAAGTCAATTAAGATCTACTTTAGGAATTGGAACCCTTTCACAATTATTAAGATCACAATCTTTAGGATCAAATCAATTTTTTACACCAAACCGATCTATTAATCTATCCACCACTGGTCAATCTTCACGAGATTATCCCATATCTGGTATGCAAATAAATAATCAAATACCCCAACCTATATATCATAATGATTTTAATACAGATGATCAAGACATTGATCTTACAACTTTAAATATAAATGTTCTAACCATAAATCATTCAATAGATTATTCAATTAATTAATCAAGAATATTTAAAATATTATAATAAATATAATAGAATATTATTCACACACAATCATTCATTCTATTGATCAAGAAAAGGATAAAAGATGAATATATTCAATTCTTAAACAGTTCTCACATTGAAATAAGACTTTTTTCCCTGGTATTATAATTTTTATTGTTCAAAGAATAATATAAAAGTACTAGAAGAAATTCTTCAGTAATCAATTAATGTTTTTGAGAAAAAATGGGACATCTCCGAAGGTGAAATTCAATCTGTCCATCCTCCCAGTAGAACAATTAATTTTGGTTCCGGAATCAAGGCACGTCCTTTTGCAAAAGAAGACCAACATCTTCCCGTTCAAATGAATTATAACAATGTCCATCTTCAAACCATAGGAGAACAAGTAACAAGAATAGAAACTTATGCTTTACAATATATAGATCATTTAAATAATCACTTGTAACAGCTTACTACTATACATAATATTGTCAAAAATCTAGATCTAAAAGCAGCAACACCGACAGGATCCAATTCTCCCATTAGGAATCCACCTTTAATACATCGATTGGCAAAACCACAATATTCTTTAAATCAACCATCACAAGAATTTTTACAACAATTATATAAACAACAATCACGCATCCATAATATACCATCAACATCACAACCTATGCAAGAAGATAAAAAAGAAGAAAGATCTAAATCAATTCTTACGTTACAAGATAGTGAAGAAGAATTAATACAATTACATGAACAATTTCAACCTCAATCAACCCAATTAAATGATACTTATATTACTCCAAAACCTCTTATAAGAAATTATTATCTTAGACGTACCCCAATTGATTTACAATATGAAGAAAAACCCATGGATATACCTCTAATCTTAAGCGGTTCTAATTTAGTATAATAGAATTTAGATTGAAAAACTGATTATCAAATAATTCAAATGGGTCAACATATGATGATGACTGCTAATGCTGCTTTAGCTCAAAATCCTCAAAATAATGATGCAAATGTAGGAGAATTATTAATCTCTGGGTTCTCTGGCCAACTTAAAGGTTGGTGAGATAATTATTTATCAGATTCACAAAGAACTCTCATAGTAATATCAATTAAACGTGTAGAAAATGGAAATCCAATCTTAGATACCAATTAGTGATGTAATTACAACCTTAGTAACAACAATAATCCAACCCTTTGTTGGCAATACTCAAATTGTCCTTGAACGAGGAAAAGAATTATTAATTAACTTAAGATGTCCAACATTAACCCATTTTAGATGGTACAAAGATGTATTTTTATCCAAATTATATCGAAGAAATGATGCAAATCAAGATTTTTGTAAGGAAAGATTCATAGCTGGACTTCCAACATTATTTGCTAAAAAAGTTAAAACAAGAATAAGAAATAAAAATCATGGATTAATTCCATATAATCAATATACATATGGAGAGTTAATATCTGAAGTATGTGCAGAAGGGTTAGTCCTCTGTAATGATATTAAATTGAAAAATCAATTAAAGAAAGAAAAAGGGTTAGGAAAAACAGAGTTAGGTCAATTTTGTTATCAATTTGGTTATAATACGATAAAAATCTCCATTAGATTCAGTGACTAAACCAATAAAGAGAAAGAAATATTCTAATTACAAATATGAAAAACGTTATAAAACTTATTATAATCAACCTTACAAAAGATAGAAAAAGTATAATAAATTTTATCAACAAAATAATAAACAAAAATCTCGCAAACCTTATCATATAAACAATAAAAATAATCATCAAGCATCCACATCCAAAAAAGATGCAGTATGCTGGAAATGTGGTAAACTTGGACATTATGCTAATAAATGTCTAACAAAACAAAAGATCAATGAATTAAATTGCTCTGAAGAAATGAAACAACAAATTCAAAATCTTTTACTTAATCAACAACCTCCAAGTGATGAAGAAAATGATAGTACATCCTAATCCGAAAGTGAGCATTCTGATTATCAATTAGAAGAATTAAACCAGGATATCATTACTACTTCCAGTGATTCTGGTAAAGAAAATAATGATTGTTGTAATAAATGCCAAAAACAAAAAGATTATTATCAAACAATTTTAAAATTAAATGGATTAAGTATTAATGTTTTATCCCAAGAGAACAAAATATTCTAGATATTCTTAATCAAATTGATGATCCAGACGCTCGTAAAAATATCATTTCTAAATACACCGATCAAGTTAATCATCAAACTCAACAATTCAATAATGCATTTTCTTATATAAAATGTGATTTTAAAAATGTTTTAAAAAGATTAAATCACACCACACCCCATACAGACACTAACGTTACCTAATTTATATCAAGAAATTAATCAATTGAAACAAGAAATCAAACAATTACAAAATCGAATCTCTCTCCTTGAAAATGATAATAAAGAACTTATACCATTCTCTTTTGATTCAACTCTAAGTTCTATGACCGAAACTAATATAAAAAATGGAAAAAATAAAAATAAAAATAAAAATAATGCAATAAAAATACAAGAACCATATCCAAATCTAACAATAAATGACTCAAACTTTCCATCATTAAATCAAATTATGCTTCAAAAATGGTATATTAAAATCAATTTTGTAGTCCAAGAGGATTTCGTCGTCAAGCAATGGCTCTAGTCGATTCTAGAGTAGATCTCAATTGTATACGCGAAGGTTTGATACCCACAAAATATTTTGAAAAAACAAAACAAAGTCTTCATACTGCTGATGGTAGTTTAATGAAAATAAATTATAAATTATCTAATGTTTATATTTTCAATTAAGGAATATGTCTTCAATTCGAATTTGTTCTTGTTCAAGAACTCTCTCAACTTATAATATTAGGAATACCCTTCCTAACTCTAATAGCCCCATTTACTGTTACTCATCAAGGTATCAGTACAAAATTATTAGAAAATGAAATAAATTTTCAATTTATATTTCCTTCACAACCCCATACGTTACAAGAATTAAAAACTAATTTAATCTTTAAACAAAAACAAATTTGTTGTTTACAAGAGGAAATCTCCTATTCCCATTTGGAAGAACAAATCCAAAAATTTTCTACTCAACAACAAATTGAATATTTCAAAAATCTTTATGAAAAAGATTTGTGTTCCGATCTCCCCCATGCATTTTGGCATCGTAAGCAACATGTAGTACAATTACCATATGAACCCGACTTTCAAGAAAAAATTATTCCTACAAAAGCTAGGCTATCACAAATAGATCAAAATCAATTAGAATATTGTAAACAAGAAATTTAGGATTTATTGACAAAAAACCTCATAAGACCAAGTCAATCTCCTTGGTCCTGTGCATCTCTTTATGTGAATAAAAATGCTGAATTACAAAGAGGAACACCTCGATTAGTAATAAATTATAAGCCATTAAACAAAGTTTTACAATGGATTAGATATCTAATTCCAAATAAAAAAGATTTACTCAATAGATTAAATCAAGCAAAAATCTTTTCCAAATTTGACATGAAATCTGGATTTTGGCAAATACAAATTGATGAAAAGGACAGATACAAAACTGCATTCACAATACTATTTGGCCATTATGAATGGAATGTAGTGCCATTTGGATTAAAAAATGTTTCATCAAAATTTCAAAGAATAATGAATGACATTTTTAATTCTTATACACAGTTTTGTATAGTATATATTGATGATGTTTTAGTTTTTTCTCCTTCAATATCACAACATATCATACATCTCCATAAATATTATAATATTATTAAAACTAATGGATTAGTTTTAAGTGCATCAAAAATGAAATTATTTCAACTAAATGTTCAATTTCTAGGACATCAAATTAATAAAGGAACCATAATTCCTATAGATAGATTTATTGAATTTGCAAATAAATTTCTTGATGAAATTACAAATAAAACTCAATTACAAAGATTTTTAGGTAGTTTAAATTATATTTCAGAATTTTATAAAGATTTATATAAAGACACAAAATTATTATATCAAAGATTAAGAAATAATCCAAAATCTTGGACATTCGAACATACAAAAGCTGTACAAAAAATCAAACAACGTGCTAAACAATTATCATGTTTATGTCTTCCTATTCCTAGTGCATTTAAAATTGTTGAGACAAATGCATCGAGCATAGGGTATGGTGGAATTCTCAAACAAAAATACCAAGGTAAAGAACAATTTGTTAGATTTACTAGTGGAGTATGGAAACCCACTCAACAAAATTACTCTACCATTAAAAAAGAAATTTTATCAATTGTTCTATGTATTACAAAATTTGAAAGTGATCTTTTAAATCAGAAATTTTTATTAAAAATTGATTGTAAAGCAGCAAAAGAAGTTTTGGAAAAGGATGTCAAAAATATTGCTTCAAAACAAATTATTGCTCGTTGGCAAGCTATATTAAGTATATTTGATTTTGATATTGAATACATAAAAGGTGAATCTAATTCTCTTCTTGACTTTCTCACTTGAGAGTTTTTGAAGGGATCAAAGCATCAAAATGTCTCAAAGGTTGGAGGTAATGACCCCTTGTAATCCCACACGCACACAACCTGCTAAGGGTAAAACCGCCCTAAGCAAGGTCTCAAAAACACAACCTCAATATATTCCCAATGAAACCCTTTTTCCCATTTTACCTCTTGAAGAAGAGGATTTCAAAATTTTCCAATCAAAGTCTGATTAAGAGAAACCTGTGGTTTTAACCAAAATTATTGGTAATTATTTACCGTCAAATTGGTTTTATCCTCCAAAAGCAAGCTCGCCCTCAAGACTATTTTATGAAACAATTCTTTTAGAAACTGCATCAATCTAAATTCAACACAATTTGAATGATAATGGCAAAACCATTAATTATTCCAAATGTGTTACTCAAAAAATTATTTTCAAAAAAGATTGGGGACGTGGCATTGATTTTTACAAAGCTTTTAAAAATGATGCCATTCGTCCAACACGTTACAATTATTATGATTATCAGGATGCGCTTTATCATGTTTTTTATTTTCAAAACCATTTGATAAAACATTCTTGGTTTATCAAATTTTGTCAAAATTTTAATTCCTCAATTCCCAATTGGTTCCACACTTAAATATTCTTCCTCCCTTGCTACAACAATCTTATGATAATTATTCTCAATACACCAATCCTTTGAGGCCAACTTTATTATATTTCTTTGTTGATTTCAGCTTGCCATGGTTGCTTACATGGCAATTTACTGTTGCAATTTCAAATGATATTCCTTATCTATCTCGCCAATATGCTTCAAAATGGTGGGACAAATTTGAAATTCCTAAGGAATATCATCCTGATTTTCTCAAATCTTATTATTTAAAATCCTTTTCTCCCAAACCTTCATATGCCTCAAAAGTTCAATCATCATTCTCTCAACTAAATCCTTCTTCAAAATCCACCGCATCCTCATTTGAATTTGTTAATGTCAATTTGACATCTATAAAAACCAAAATTCTTTCCCAATTTCCTGGTATGACCCAATTTGAACTCAGAAAAGCTGTTATTCAAGAAATGACCAAACAACTCGATGATGATGATCTACTTGGAGAAATGTTATCTCCAATTAGTCCAACTAATTATAGTCAAGACAATGAAGATGACTGCTTTGGAATTAATTTTGATTCTGCATCTCTCTAATTGAGAGTGAAGACAGAATACATATCTTTTCAAAAAGGCAACCAACAATTTCAAAGATACCCATCAAATGTCAACAAAAGTTGTTTGGCATTTTCCCAAATGATTTCAAACAACGTCTATCATCAAAGTCCATCAATGTCCACTCAAGGGTTGTCAGCCATTTTCCAAGCTCCCGTGCTTCCACAGTGTGCAAAAGCAGATTCGTGTTCAACAAAGTCAAAAAGCAAATAGTATTTTTCAATGATCAATACAGCTCATGAATCAACAGAGACAAACTCCTGTTCATCAACAGTGACCATCCAAATAGTCAAAAAGTCCAGTCTTTGTAATTATTATACTGTTTCAAATTTAATTTTCATTTCACGTCCGGGCCTACGTGCCTATATAAGGGATGCCTCACGCTTTGTTGTGGGCAGACTTCTTCCATAGCCCATTTCTTTATTGCAACATCAACCCTCTCTGTAATATTTACCTTTAACCTTCCACCAATATTTTGCAAGTATATTTTGCTTCCAAAGTTTGTATCAAAGTTCAAAATAAATAAAAAGTTTTATTTTTGTGTCTTTAATATATATATATATATATATATATATATAAAGAGACAAAAAATCCTAATAATGTAATAAGGACTAAACTACACCTTAGCTATATCTAAAATAACAAAAATACACTCTCACATGTTGCCCACTCCCTAAGGTGAATATTTTCACAAAAATTGTACTTTCAAAATTCTTGTGGTATTAAAGAAACAATTCACATCATCAATATTCTGTTATGTTAGTCATTAACTACTGGTGCTGCTATATGATAATGATAAGAGGAGGTAGGAGCATGACTCCCTTAATAAAGGGGTTTGAAAACCAGCCCCCCAACTCAATTAGTCAATGAATGACAAGATGGTCTGATTAAACATAGCCTAAATTATGCTGTAAATAACTTTGTTTCTATTATATTTCTGTCATTTTTGTATGTCTTTATTGTACTTAACACTGACTGTGAACTATGTGGATAAGCTCTATGACATTTTTCTCTTCTGAGTGCTTTTTGTAACTTTTGTGACAATTGGTCTAAGTATTTCAATTTCTGTGTGGTGATTGGGACAAAAGTTTGTTAAGTTGAATTTGAATTTCTGTCTGCAGTCAATTGCATGTATTGGGAGAAAAGATTTCCTCGGTTGTTGACCTCCAAGCAGCTACAAGAACTGATGAGGAAAGGATGCCCACTTGTTGGAATTTCTGATATAACTTGTGATATTGGTGGCTCAATAGAGTTTGTTAACCAAAGTACATTAATCGACTCACCTTTCTTCAGGTACTGGTTTAACATTGGATTCTGTAAGTTTCTGAAAGCATCGTACTTTAGACTTACTCATTATCTTGCTTAATCACTGTGAACCGTGAACCGTGAACCGTGAAATAGGGATGCAGATACTTCTATATCTGGTTGTCTTAAATGTTGAATAATCCTTGAGAGTCCGTTTATGAGCACAGATTCTGATTGAAACCTTAGGAGGCCAATACCAGTTACTGGTTCCATGAATGTGGGTGCTGATAGAGGTGGATTTGATTACGGACCTGATCTTGTGCAGTGTTTGTAAAAAGCATTTGCCTCCAATTCTCAAACCAGTCTCACACCTGACAGCTTGAGTTTCTATCATTTCATCAAGCAATGGGTTGTCTGGTGACTGGTGTTGTTGCTATGCGGTAAAGGCAACGAAGAAATTGGGCTATTCTCAATTTGTCATAGAACTTATGGCATCTCCTCATTGGCTCATGTTTGCTCTTCTTTTATCCAACAATTTGTAACCAAAGAACAAAATTTCCCTTGTTTCCATTGAAATGACCAGAAGATATTCATTCTCTAAGATACTGAAGTGAAACACTAGTGGTTTGATGAGATCCGTGTTTTAGCCGAGAAAACAACAAACCATTGCAACCCACAAAGAAACAATAAACTGTATCCCCAAGAACTTGGAATCTCACATAGATGTTTCTGTAAACATTTTTTAGTGAAAAGATAAAAGCCTTATTGACTATATTAATAACTGTTAAATAATTACTTATGTTTGTTAGGACCGTTTTGTAATTATAGTGGTCTCTTATATAAATATTGATCTCGTGTAGAGGTTGTAATTAAGTTTCATTATTTTCTCATAATAATATTCTTTTCTGTTTTTCTCTCTTCTTTTTTCTCTTCTCTTTTAACCCTAAATTGTTACTTTACAAACTCAACTTAGTATCAGAGCATCCAGATCACACTCTAGAACACGCCGGGAACATCTAAGACTTGATTCGGGATAAGCTAGAAGGGTTGACGCCAGTCTCGTACCGATGACGTAAGCATGACATCATCATCCGTACAGACCGCCGTCGCCGTCTACACCGATTGACTCGTTAGCACCGAGATTTATGATGATTTTTGTGAAATTTCTTGAAGTCATTTGATAGGTATTTCGAACTATTGAATGATTTTCGGAATTTTTTTGAATCCTAGATCGCGATTCGCTGATTGAAGCTCCAAATCAGTTTTTTGGTTGTTCAAATCTCTTCAAGGGGTACCAAAATCATCTCTACAATGCTTCTTGGACATTGATTGGTTGATTCGAACTCCATTGACAAGGATTCGAGCTTCCATAGTGGCGGCGGCGGCAAAACCATAGGTGTCGACTTTCTATTTTTGGTCGCTGACTTGCTTCGTTTTTATCTCAGATCCCTTTTTCGGTGCTCATAGGCTTGATTTGGGCCTTATTTCTTTTGATTTGAAGTGAATTGCCCGTTTCGATTGTGTTTGTACTTGGTTCCATTGACTTCTCTAGTTTTGGCCCCCCATTTGCTGCGGCTGTTACGGGCTTTGTTTTTCTTTGGATTGTTCTTGCTCCAAGTGAATCACTGGTTTCAATCGCGTTTGTACTTGGTTCCATCGACTTCCTGGGTTTCGGCCCCCCTTGCTGCGACTGCTGCGTGCTTTGTTTTTCTTTGGATTGTTCTTGCTCTAAGTTCCTTCTTTGCTGCCTACCTACTATTGGTTTGTTCGTCTTCGGTTTATTGTTCGTCTTGGAATCTTTTACTATAGCTGATGCCAAACCTCTCAATCTTAAAGATGATAATTTGCCAGATGCGTGACCCCTAAACTGCTAAATGGTCTTAATTATTTAGCCTGGGTGCATGAATTTTATGTTTTTCTCAAAGAAAAGAAACGATTAACATACATTATGGATCCTCCTCTAACTAACTGTGATCCCAATTTCCCAACATGGGAGACTATCGATTCTATTGTTATGGGATGGTTGTCGCACAGTTTGGAACTTCCTATTGTTACAACAGTGGAATTTTGTGATACTTCCAAACGGATTTAGGACTCTCTTGCTGATTCTTTTTCGAACTAGAGTAATGTTTCACGAGTATATGAGCTATATGAGCAGATCTTCACACTCAAGCAATCTGGAATAGTAACAAAAGCGACATTGGGAGGACGTCACGATCACCTTTTTACTATTTGAGTTGGATCCTCATCTTTTTGATTTTAAAAATCAGATCCTTGCTAGTGAGACTTTACCTACTGCGGTTAATACCTATTCTCACTTATTGCGTTCTTCCTTAGGTCACTCATCGGCTACATCTGGCCCTTCTTCTATTTCTGAATCCTCTGCATTAGTTACCAACAGTGGTGGCCATGGTAATTTTTGGGGACATAGTAGTAGTGGTCGTGGGGGTCGAGGCTCTTGTGGTGTATCGTGTGATGGTGGTCATGATTGCTCCTGTGGAGATAAGAAATGTGACTTCTGTGATGCTACTAATCATATTGAGCCTTATTGTTGGGCTAAGTATGGTAAATCAGATTATGCCCATTAGGTCACTAATAGCTCCTCTTTGGCCTCATCTCAATTGTTGTTTGGGCCCTCTAGCCAGTTGTGTCCAAACAGCCACTTCTCACTTCTGAATAACCAAAGAAGAGCAGAATCACTCAAAACTTGGGTACCCACAGCCTAATACTAAAAAATGCAGCCCCAAACAGTCCATCCGAACTGAAAAATCCTCAACAAAAAAAATACGAAGAAATCTTTGAAATCCTTGGATAATGCATCCAATAACATTTCTGCCCCCTCTGTATTAATCTCTGGTTTAATTGCACTGAATAATGCCTGGAGCACTGATATCTGAGAAGAAAAGTCCATTTTCTAAAAATAAAGAAAATGGGAAAGATATACACAACTATATTTCAAAAATAAAAAATATGGTGGGTTTTCCTTTTTTATTTTTTTTTATAAACATTATGGAAGATGAAGAGAAGGGAACAAAAACTACAATACGGCAAGAGAGAGAGAGAGAGAGAGAGAGAGAGAATTCATTATCAACACAAGATCAATAAGATGCTTTGATGCCAAGTTGAAATATTATTAAGTTAGAAGAGAAGAAAAGAAAGAAAAGGAGGAGAAGCAAAATGTAGTAGAGGCTACTTCAGAGGAAAAGAAATCTTAGGGTTCTCTTCTCAACCCTTTGTATTTATACTAGTAGGCTCCACATTACAGAAGCACCCTTATAGGGACAATACAAGCAAGGAAATAGAAACCTCTCCTAATTCTCAACGCTAAAAGCTCTGGGATCCAATTTCCCACAAGAATGTTTGGGAGCATGAATAAAATAGACACAACCAAAGATCTTAGGCAAAAGAGAGGTAGCAAGGGTTGTCCCAAGAAGAAGCTTTAGAGAAGTCTTAAACTGAAGAACACTGAAAGGCATGCAATTAATAAGATAAGTAGCAGTAAGAATAACCTCACTCTAGAAGAATTTAGGGACATGCTAGTTAACAAGAGAGAGCAAGCTACCTCAAGAAGATGATGATTTTTGCATTCATCTACTCCATTTTGTTGAGGAGTACAAACACAACTCATCTGAAAAGAATGCCACAATCATCAAGGTACGATCAAAAGGCGCCATCAATGTACTGTATCCCATATGCTCGTGGTAATTGTGGCCTCTCGGGAGGTACAGACCACCATGTGCTCTACTACTGCTAATCGTTCACCTGTCGCTATTTCCTACAGACACAGTAAGAAAGAAAGATGCTGAGCAATTTAAGGAACTAGTAAGGCTACTAATAGAAAGTTAGTTAATAGAAAACGTTGGAATGTGAAGAACAAAAGACAATGAAATAAAAGAGCAATGGATAGAACCTTTTTCAGACATAGAAGATAAAGAACCACTAGTTACTTTGGCTTTCTCTCTTTGGTCTGGTATTTCTTGTTGGCCTGTGAAGGGAGTCCTAGTTAGCTAGCAAGGTTGGACTGGAATCAACAGAGATTGGTGCTGCGAGAGCGAAGCTAAAATCACACCGTGACATAGAAGATAAAGAATCACTAGTTACTCTTACTTTATCTTTACCAAAACAAGTAGAATATGACCAAAGTCTATGACCCAAGGAGTAGAAGAGGAAGAAGCACTAAAAGCACTCGTAACAATACATGTGTAATTTAAGTTGGAAGAGGAAGTGGAAGTTGAAGTTGTGGAAGTTGAGGTGTCAAGCGTGACCATCAAAGATTTGCGAGTTTGTAGCTCATCTTGAGAAAGAGTCCTAGTATCATCTGATGTGCCCCCTAAAGTTCTAAACCTGTGGGTATAGGAACGCATAGGACATTAGGACCACTACTACCACTACCACGTCCCTGAGGGGGGATGCCCATGCAACTTTCAATGGTTCTCTATAGTATGACGAGGTTTTCCGTAATGATCATGTCATGCCCCAAACACCAGGGTCACGCGAAAATCCATCAAAACACCCATTTGAAAAAATAAGATCTGCAATTGGAACACCATCAACTATAAAATATTACAACATTTGGATAAAGATTCCCAGGCTTATCTCTCATAGACAGAAATCATGTAAACTCATACATGAGATAATATATCGCCGAAAGGCGTACAAAACCAGCCTTCGGGAACAGGCAACACATGTGCCGAAAGGCGTACAAAACCAGCCTTCGGGAACAGGCAACACATGTATAAGTACATGTCCAAAACAGAAAAACTACAGCATGCTCTCCATCACCACAAGCCTCTAGGTTAACTCCACGTGGTCACCTAAAAATGTTTTTACAGCGAAATCCCACACTGTGAGCCGAAACCCAATAGGAAAAGACAATAAAGCTGTAAAGCAGGCTATGCAATTATATACACACGGGCTCAACCACCGGAGCCAAAAAGATTCTTCCTCATAACAAAATTCCACATTTTCATTCTTGAAACTATGCATATGATCCTGACAGATATCATGTCATAGTTAAGGGAAAGCAGTAGATACAGAATTCTTTACTCGGAACACGCAGCCGAGGAGTCACGATAAAATGTAATTCTATGTACCGACTCTGCCACACCGACAAAGGTAACAACTATAGACTCTCGTCCATTACCCTAGACCCGTGGCTTAGTAATGATAAGTTCTATACGGAGTCACGACAATCGCGCCATTCACGGAGGCAACCGACGCCATTAACGGAGACAACCGACACCCGCTTAATTTACGGGACCTAAACCCGAGGGAGTTAAGCACCCACGCCCTCAATTTAAGGGGATTAACCCGAAGGAACTGAGTACCTACGCTGCGCACTTTTTTTGACTTGCACCGAGGAGCAATGAAAGCCCAACTCAATATATCCACTGTCATGGTACATCTATGGATAACATTTTAAACCCAGCCGTAGCTCAACTACGAAAAAAAATAGTAAAACAGTTTTACATCGCATGTATATAAAAAGGGATCCAATCCATCAACATGGAGATCTACAAGCATGTAACAATTTAGTTTTACAAGAGTGAGACTCAACCCCAAGGGTTAGCTCCAAACCTCCACAAACATTTTTTTCATAAAAACACCTCATTTTCAAAGCTCCTTTTGAAAACCATGGATCTCAACACATTCAGATCATGTATAAAATCGAGAAAGGCGTAAAATCCACTTTTACCCATAAACCAAGGTTTAAAACATGTAAACAGTATTTCATGCATTTTCACCCGGGGAAAGAAAATATAATTACATATATCACTCTTTTAATAGCAGTAGGTCTAGAATCCTGCCTCAAAGAGCTAAAAGCTCAACGCCTCAAACTTCCAACCTCGTCGGATCGAGAATCCGTCGGGATGGATGTGAAGCCCACATCACCGACAGTAAGGATCTGCTATCCATCCACGAAAAACCAAGCCTCGGGCCTTTCGAAAGCTAGAGAGAAGGTAGAGAAAAGGTGGAGAGAAAGAGATTTGCTTGAAAGTAGATATTTTGAGTCTCAAAAGATATTTATAACCTTCTACAGAAATTCGCGCCCAAGACCCACCGCTTGAGCGCCCAATCACCGCTTGAGCGGACCCCACTCCGAGCCACACTCTGCCACTACCCCGCTCGAGCGCACACCCACCGCTCGAGCGGTCACATCTCGGAC
>JAULJZ010000020.1:160214-183084 GCA_032270985.1 Heliamphora pulchella | reverse complement strand
TGGGGTTTGAGATTTTTATTAGAGCTTCTGTTATTATTTTGCTATAAGTTTCTTAGCTAAAGGGTAGAGTAGCCTTATATGACTAATTAGGGTTTAAAATTTTTTTCTATAAATATTATGTAAACCATCTTTAGAGTTTAAGCCTTTTTATTATTGCAATAGTAGATCTTCTCTTTTGTTTCAGTTCTACGTGTGTAATATTTTCTTTATTATAAAAATATTAAATTAAGAAAAGAAATTAAATTAAATGCAATGTTTAAAAGTAAGATTTAAAATTGAGAAGTTTACAAAAATTGAAACAATTTCATCGAATCTTTTTTTTTTTGTTTACTTTTATGCCCTTGTAGTTATTGGATGAGCAGTTATTGCAACATGGAACAAGAGTAGAAATATAATTTTTTTGGAGGGCAATTTTGGAATGACGGAAGTATGAGTCGGCTTCCATTTGGTGTTCACACCAAAGTGACCTGTTGCTTTTATATAGTAGTATAGAAGTTTAGATGAAAGCAAAATATATAAACCTTTAGATGCAAAAGCTATCATTCAATATTATATAACATATGATGCTCATGTTCTTTTCAGCAAATGCAATGTAATAATTTTATGTCAAAGAATGCCGAGTATATTTAATAGGAAATCACAATTAATCAATTCATCGTATATCATTATCACATTAATGCATCTTATACATTCATCAAAACTAAACCATAGGTCTAACATAAGTATTTCACATATTAGGGCATTTTCATAAAAATCCTAAAATCTCACCCAACCCAACTAAGCCTAATACATGCATCCCAACCCATACTACACTACACTAAGAGCATAGAAACATACCTCAAAATCCAAGCTAGGAAGGTGAGAGGGAGGACATGAAAATTCAAAGTGGTTGGATCCAAAAACTAATCATTGGGAATCAAAGCTCTCGTCATGTACATCATTCTTCCCTTCTTCGTCATCGCAAAAATCCGGCTCTAGAAGCTCCGTATTAACACCATATATATGTGTATATAATAAATAATGTAGAGAGAAGAAAAAGATTAAAAGAAGAGAGAGAGAGAGAGAGAGAGAGAGGAGACCGAAATGAGAGGGAGTGGTGGGCTGCTTGCCCCTTTCTTTGGGCATTGGGTGCGTCCCACCATTTAAAATCTTGTTTCCCTTGTTTCCAAAATACCCTTGCAGCCTTGCTCAAAAATTAAAGTACCAACATTGCCCTCAAGCTAAGGGGTTAACAAAACCATCAAATAACATATATAAAAAAAATTACATCATAACATATATTGTGGTGAGTACAACCTTAAGCTTGAGCAATATCTATCCTTGAAAACAGTGCAAAGACTAGAATTAGATATACAAAATGGTTTAGCCCCGGAATTTCAATTAACTAAACAATTACTTAAATATTCTGCTAGGGATCTTAAAGAAAGTTAAATAGAGGCTGAAGATTAAATTTGAAACAAAAAAGTATGTGATTGAATATAACTAACCCTTCCCTTGGGCTTTTTATTTTTTAAATTAAATTCTTGTGAATTTTATTTTGTTTGCGACTGTCCAAGACTTCAAAAGCTGAGGCATAGGGCTTTCTATTCCTTCTTTTTGGCATATGACATATCAAATGAGTTATTTGCGTTATGTTCAATACTAGGGATAATCCGTGCCTAAAGGCACTATTACCATTTTTTTATTCACTTAATGACTTTTACGAACCAACTTGATAATTGCGCAGATCAATATATTATTCAAATACCCAAATTTAATAATAATAGCAAATCAATTAAAAAATGCACGATTATCAAGTCGAAGTGATATCCAAATTAAATAATAACAATTAATTAATAAAAGATGCATGAATAACACATTTTAAAGGCACTACCAATACAATTATATTCAATTAAAACTAATAATCTTTGAAACACTCATTATACAATTTGAAACAAATTGAAATAACCACATTTGCGATATATATACTAACCCCCAACCCTCACCATATAAAAAATGTTGAAATCAAGTGGAATACAAATTATGACAATCTTTAGTAAATGGTAATCACAAGTGTGTATGATAGTTATTGATCTCTAGTAATAATAAAACAATTAAATACAAATAATAAAAATACAAAGTCAAATGCCAAAGAAAGAATTCCAAAAACACGTCTATATAAATGAGCAAAATCATGTCCATAAACACAGTTGAGGAGTTCATAACTTCTTTTTACCTGCATACGAATGAAAACAATTGACAATACATTTAGAGCGTGCTACAGCACATCACATAGCATTAAGGCAAAACATCAAGTAATAGTTACCTTTTTATTTTTTATATTTTTTGAGAAGTCAAGTTGCACTTACGGTTAAATCATAGTTCTGAATACCGTACCAAATAGTGTATCAGTGTTTTTATTGGTATGGTACATACCGGTACTGGTGAAATACCGGGTACAGTTTCGGATCTATCGCAATAAAATATTATATATATACTTTTAGAAAATATTGTTTAATAATAAATAATTTAGTATAACATAATTATTTATTTAAAACAATATTTTAATTAGTTAGTTTAATTTAAATTTTAATCTCATTGTCTATAGTGAGATATCTAATTTGAAAGCGATAAAATTTAATATGTAAACTTTTTAATAATAATTTAGAGTTAATTAGCGGGGAGTCCCATTTTTACTAATTATATTGAGTTAAGTCTCAGTTACAAGTTGACTATTCCATAAGGTCTTATTTTTAAATTTTTTAATAAATTTGGACTGTTATGCCCCAATTTGAAGTTTTACTAACAAATAATGGAAACAACCAGATCCTAACAAATAATGGAAACATAAGAACATTAAAATATGTGAATATTCACATATTTAAATACTGAGAATATTACCACGATATATTTTTAGAATATTACCATTTTCTAAATATTAGCACATTTACAATTTCGAAAATAAGGACATTTTTATGATTATTATTCTTATTTTCAAAAAAAATAATATTAAGATCATATTATCCATTTTACATGAAATCTACATTACTAAAACATGCAAATTTTCAAATTCCTGCATCATTAACTATAAAAATCCCCCTGTATAATAACATAATGGAACATTTATCATTTTTTCAAAATAATAACCATACCATAATAGAACATTTCATTTTGAAAGATCCTGGTAATGATAAAAATTGAAACATTACCATCATAAAACAAATCATTTCATAATAAAACAAATCATTTCATTTCGGTAATGGTACATTCATATTAGGAAGGGTAGCTTAGTTGTAGGCCAAGTATTAGGAGTCTTTGGGCTCTGTTTGGTTAGCGCGGGATGAATACTAAATAAGAAAAGAGGACAATTTGAGACATTCGCCTTAGAATAGGGCTTCTTGGGTTAGAAGTTTTGGATTAGGACTTAACTACAAGTAACTTATAAAAAAGGGACTTGGGGCTAAATCACCCAATAATTTAACAGTGATTACTTTTAGAATTCTCCCTTTATGCTATATTTTGATGCCTGAATTGAAGTATAAAAAAAATAGAAGCAAAAAAATAAGTAAAAATTATTCTTTTTAAAAATTAATTATAGACCGGTATGTATCCGGTATTATCCGTTGTAGGCCGGTATAGACCGGTATTAGCAGGTTTCTTGGCCTGTACGGAATTAAGTAATTAATATACCAGTATTGTTTCAAATTGGTACATACTGACTGGTACGGGCTAGTACGGTACAGTATTGACAACTATGGATTAAATACTAAATTGACATATAAAATAGCTCGAAATCCAAAAGGCTGTCAAAATTCGTAATTTCATGGCCAAAGTTGTAACCATGGAAAGGCAATAAACTAGAACTGAACTAAAAATTATTATAAAAAATAATAATAGACTAAATATGTTATCCAGAACAAATGAAAACGATTAACAATACATTTAGAGTGTGGCTAATCAAAACCTCTAGACAAAAAAAGAAAAAAAAGAAAATGATACATAAAATCGGGAGGAAAAAAATATATGGTGTGCATTCCATTATCTTTTCAGTGTGAAAATGTATTATGTTCATTTTGTTCAAAAAATTAAATTTTATGAAATATGAAAAAGTTTTTTTATTAAAAAGAAATAAAAAGTTCGTAGTTTTTTTTAGTTACAGAGAGAAATTTTAAGTTACGAAGTGTACATTAAGAATCTTTTCAAAAATCGGATCAGAGGGGATGATTCTATTATTTACAGTGAGTTCTTTCATCACATTAGTCTTGAAAAGGTAAGCCAGAATTGAAGAGAACTATTCGTAAAATCTTCTAAACAAACGTAATAAATAAGGGATCTTGGCTGTGAGAGAGAGAGGACTGTTGCTGATTGGAAAGAGGATAAATTGAGGCCGTTAGATTGCAGAAATAACAACCATTGGATTAAAAAGATAGATGTCAAATCAATTTTTGCTATCTTGTATAATATATATATATATATATATATATATATATATATTCTAAAATGAATTTTTTCCTGTCTTTTTTTATGGGCATTGTATAGAGTACAATCTTCTTATCACCGTGTGCCTACCATGTGGTGTTCTATTTTTTGACATTTTCGTGTCTGCATATCTGTATCTTATTTTATCTGTGTCCTGCATCAATGTTTGTGTTTCATATAAATTCAGTCTAAGACCTCAAATAAGTTTTAACTAGTAGGAATTGTGTGCCCCCAAGCATGGCATCAATCTTAGGTTATGAATTATCAACACTAAGATTGGTTGTCCTTGATGCTTTTCTTACTTTCTCTGTTCTGCTAAGAACACGGTAAGATTATGTCTCTCAAATGCAGCTTAGGAAACATCTCATCACTGCTAGCTATGTTGATGATTCCATGTCAAAGCTTGATGGAGCAGCTAAGAGTGCTGGTATTACTATTCTTGGTGAGATGGGCTTGGACCCTGGCATAGGTAATTGATATCAGAGACATCTTTTGTGTTTCTACTTTCTAGCCAAGGTTTTCCTGCATAAAACAAAGATTTTCAGAAAATGCAAGCAATATTGTGATGCATCCAATCTCTTTAAAGGTTGAACATCATTAATTGCATTCTGTGAAGACAATTTATTGGAATGTTCAACTTTGTGAATTGTGTAAATTATGAAGATATAATTCAATAATCCTACATCATTTTGCATGATTCTGTCTGATGTTTCTTGTACAAGAACTTCCAAGCTATACAACTTGTGGAACCCTTAGCTTAAACTGAAAACTTTGGTTACAACAATGTTTACTTTTGATTCCAATAGCTCTATTTTTTTGTCATAGTGCGCTGACTCAGAATGTTTACTCCTTCATTTTCTCATCCTTTCAACCAGAACTACGAAGTGCTGCCCCCATAATTGCCAGTCACTCGTTTTTTAGAAATATCATTATTTTAGTTCATCTGTCCTCTTGTAAGTTTTTTATTTTTGGATAAGTAAAGAAGATTCTATTGAAGGGCATTAAGAGAATACCACCCAAAGTAGAAGGCGGAAAGACCCTATATAGTATGGGAGACAGACAAAAGGAGCTCTCACGAAAAAGGGATAGATTATAATAACCCGTATAAAAGAATCACATAGACAGATTTTATGAAATCAACTATTTCATCGGCCAAAGGTGCTTCACGCTTGGACAACTAACTGTACAAATTACCTTGGAGAACGCCTTTCAGTCTATGAAGCAGTGACTCAACCTTCATCATAAGCATCTCTTGTTCCATTCATATGAGAAAGGATCAATGACCACATCCTTCCACTTTTCGAGACTCTCCCTCCCCTCCAACTCGACGAAACCTCAATCACTTCCTTTTCAAAAATCCAATCCACCTCAAAGAGCAACAATACAAACTCTACAAGTCCTTGGTGAGCTCACAATGGATAAGCAAATAGAAAACGATGTAGCATGGAATGATGTAGCATGTAATGATGCTCCCTAGTCAACAATCCAAAATTTAGTCAACAATCCAAAATTTAATCAAGAATCCAACGCACAAATCAAAGCATCAATGGTTTCATCATATGTAGACTTATCCCCTTGATTTGCATCGTCCCATTGTTTTTTCAAAGCAGTGCAGTCTTTTTTGAAGTGACCTCTTCTTACCACAATTCCAACAGGCAACAATCACCAGATTTTTGCAACCACCTGGCAACTGTGATCGTCCCAGTGACTTGGATTTGTAGTTCTTCTGGCTCTTTTGATTTCCTCTTTCGTTCTTTCTACTTATCCCTTCAGTGTTCAAACTTAATAGATGTAAACACCTCACCAGTTGTTCTCCTATGGTACTCTTCCCCCAAAGCTTTGCAGTCTTTTTTGAAGTGACTCTTCTTACCACAATTCCAACAGCCATTTCTCGCCAGCCCGCGACTATGATCTTTCACGTGACTTAAATCTGTAATTTTAGGAACCTTCTGATTTCCTCTCCTGTTCTTTCTACCTCTCCCTTTAGTGTTTGGACTTAATAGATGTAAACACCTCATTAGTTGTTCTCCGGCGGTACTCTTCCCTCAAAATAAACCCGACGACATCCTCTAGCTTTTTTTTGTTGATTTTGAGGAATTGTCCACCATGACCAATCCACTCTAGATTTCCAGCAAACTAGATCGGAGTAGAACCCTAATTTCATCATTCAAATTAACACTTTCCCAATTCCAGCTATTTGGTGAGGGTATTAAATTCATTAAGATGTTCAACAACAATGACATCATCTGTCATCTTCAAGTTGAACAACTTCTTTATCAAGTATTTCTTATTCGACGCTGAGGGCTTTTCATGCATCTTCTCTAGCGCCTTGAACAAATCCACTGTCATCTTCTCCTTTAAAATGCTGGATGTCACTAACGATGTTAAGCTTAATCGCATGATTTCTAGGGCTTTATGATCTAGTACTGTCCATTCTTCTGTTGACATCTTCTCCGGCTTCTCCCCGAACAAGGGAGGATATAAACCCTTCTGATACTGAACATCTTGGATCTGTATCCTCTAGAAGACGAAGTTTGAGCCATTGAAGTTCTTAATCTTGATCTTTCTGTCTTCTGCCACCGAACTATCCTTGATCTCTTCAACCAAAAGTCTAATACCAATTGTTGGAGATTAAATCCGCATTCAATCCAACACAGGATCAAGATCACACAAACAATAACAAAGAAGACAAATTAAACACGCATAAGAAAGACCCACAATACAAAGATTTTATGTGATTTGGAAAATTGTGCCTACGTCTACAGGGCTCGCACTTTTTCATAGTTCTTGAGAGAATACAATTACATGATGAATGACATGACAGCTAGGGTTTAGCATAAATCCCCTTTAAATGGATTGCCAAAAAATAGCAAATTAGGTTAAAAATGCGCGCCTCAGCAGTCGCAACATGTCCGGACGAAATTGACCACTGCCCGGACGCTCTTGTCCAACCGTTCGGACGGCTTGAAGTCCCATTCAGAAGTTTTTGTCTAGAAGCTCCTTTGCCTGATTCTATCCGGATCCGGACGGCCTGAGCCCCGTCTGGACGACTTTGTATAGAAGCCAAACCTTTGTCCAATGCCTTGCTCTGTCCATACAGGCTTCACTCCCTGTTCAGACAGTTTGGCTCAGGAGGAACTTTCACCGCCTCCATTATGCAAGTCATCGTCCGATTGTCGCTGGCCACCAAACCATCTTCCTCCACCATCGTCGTTAGCCCTCAACTGGTATACACAACGACAAAATGCTTTCCTCTCCAAACCCACCCAAAATTCGATCAACCAATCTGGGACCGAAGTCAGCTTCCAAATTCAGCCCATGACCCGACGAGTAGGACAGAGATGCTTGCAAATCAGTAGACACAGTAGATCGTCAGCCCCCGTCCCTGTTGACACAACAGTCTGTACCAGGCTTCCTTTAACAGCGCCACCATGTGTCTTGTCCCTAGGTGAGCCCTCCTAAGGGTGTCGCCAGCCCTCACATGTACATCTCTGCCGATCTACGCCCATCCTTCCACCAGCAAGATTGCCTTGCAAAAACTCAGTCAAAATATTCAACTTGACAAACATCTTAGACCCACCCTGATGAAAGAACCCAATTTGAAGCTGTAACTGGCTCCAAACCAGAGCCACCCAGAGGCCCATCCCTCTCCCACACCTGTTTGCCCTTATTCGAACTAAAACCCAGCTCATAAATACAGCCCACAAATTCAAGACCCTTAGGCTTCTCAAATCTGCCTTTAATCATTGTGGTTGCATGACATTAGTTTTTCTTATTGTAAAATAAGTCTCGTAAGTCGTAAAGCTTGGTATCTGGCTGTTATCTAGTATTGCTCTAATTTTGAACTACTGAACCTCCTTCACCTGAAAGTCTGATGTTCTTTGTGTGGCTTAGAATTCTGGCTAAGACTTGAAACATATCCATCCAGACCGTGTATCAGTAGAAATTTATAACAGCTAATGTTTTCTGTGACACTCTTCAAATCATATCTACAGACTAGGCATCTTATCAAGCAACTCGTACAAACTGAAGCTTGATTTATACAAACTTGAGGAAAGTTTTGATATGCCTTTTGCCCATAGCATATAGAGAACAATTTTTTGAGGACAACGTATCGTCTTATCTTAATCCTTTGACTTTGAATAACATTTTCAAAATAGAATTTAGGGCAAGGAAAATGAATGGACAGAAAAGTGGGGCTCAGATTTAAAAAAAGTGATATACAACTGTTGAATCCTAAATTAGTGAGTCAATTTAGAACTGGAGCTAATTGGTCGAACTTTTGGCAAGAAACAGAAGTGTGAAAACAAAAGTGTAGTGGAGTCATAAAAAGAGAGGAATAAGTTTCTGTGTGGCTTTTGTTAATCTGAAAAGTCATATATTTGATTGACAATATGAAGTACTCACACTCATAGGTTCAATAAGCTATGCATATACTAGAGAAATTCTGAAGAAGTCAAGATACAATCTTAGACTCTTGGTAGCCCATTTATTGGACTTCAGAAAACATTTGAGTAATCATATTATCATATCTGTCCTTGGAAATAATTACTAGAAAACTCGTTATACATCTTATGGAGAAAAGCTTACTCTTAAAGAATACAAAAATATTAAAATCTTAAACAAAGAAATAAAATTAGATGTGTGATTATAGTTCTATGGTATCAAAAATGACTACAGTTTCTAACAGTGAACAGGTTTGGCATATTGATGTAATAATGGATGTGGATGATGGAGCTATAATTTTTACGAAAACAACTAGACATGAGAGAAGTACATTTCCAATCAAATTTGGCTTGCATCAGGACTGAATGTAAAGCCCATATGTATGTCTTCTTTATAATGATGTGAACACCATAGAGATTCCATGGTGCACTCCACCCATCAAAAATACGGTTTTACATGACGAAACCTATCATGGGCAACTACCAGCTAGAACTTACATACATGTTATAGAATCAGTGATCAATTGGTGATGTTTAGATCTACTATCCATGAGGAGGGACTGAAGGGGATGTTCACCATAGATTTATAAGAGGGATGGATGAAGAGATGTGCTTCTTGGGTGTTGTAGAATCATCGATACGCCAAGTGAGATTCCTTACAATGAATAGGGCATTATTTACCACCATTTCTGTTTCATCGTGTTAACTAAAAAATTGTTCTCATCATTGTTTAAAGTAAAAAGTGTCCATTTTTTTCACTTTCGAAACCTGTTGGAAAGACTTCTGCAATTTCATTACCAAAAGACTTTGTTGTGATCAATAGTTCTCATTTGACGCTTCAGATCATATGATGGCAATGAAAATAATCAACCAAGCACATCTCAGGAAGGGGAGGATCCAATCTTTTACTTCTTATTGTGGGGCACTCCCATCCCCAGCGGCTGCAAATAACCCATTAGCTTATAAATTCAGGTATATCTTGAACTCCAGAGACTTTGAATTTCTCAATTAATGTGGAAACATGCTCCATTAATATACATTATGAAGTAACAAACACCTTGTCATTACGAGACAACAACAGTGGTCATAGCTTTTCTTAAAGGATTGGATTTTTAAATGAAAATTCAATTCTAAATTTTATCTTTTGCCGAGATAGGGTGCTATTTCATTAAAAGTTCCAGGTTAAAGTGTGCGCCATTCAATTATATATTGGGAAATTATGTCCCTAGAATATTTTGAAATACAACTTACAACTCCAAGACCACATGCTATAAGCGGAGTCCATATCTATTATTCATTATTTTCATTAACTGAAATTCTGAACGGTCTCCATTTCCTTTATGTGCAGATAGTTCTGTTGCTGCAATAATTTGCAGCAGCAAACTTGTTTATCAGATTATGAGCATTGACTTGTGTTCTCTTGTAGACACTAGATGATGATATCTAGTTACTTCCATTTCCCAAATACTTTAGGTTTACTTTAAGTCAGAGCATAATAAGGCAATTGGGTACTAAGTTATTTATTACAAAATTATTTCAGCTGGAATCCAGCAGGAGCTATTCTTTCCGGGCGCAATCCAGCCACGTACAAATCTCTTGGAGCAACTGTGCATGTTGATGGTGAGTTGTCAACAATCAACACATGGACAAGTTAATAATCCAACAAGAACTAGGATATAATTATGCAAGCTTTGAGTTTTACTGTTTTCATAATTTTATGCATACATGTGACAAACATGTCTTATCGTTGATGTTAGTTGTATGGATGCAGAAAAGCATAAGCTTGATATGTGTTGTTGGGTGCACTTTCTGGAAGCAAGCTTAAAATTCTAAATGAGTTGCTGGTCAACAATTTAACAGGGGTATTAGAGTTCTAATATGTTGTTGGGTGAACTTTCTAGAAGCAAGCTTAAAATCCTAAATGAGTAACAGGGGTATTAGAGTTCTAGTTTGAGGAGATTTTGGGCTTGAAGTCTTGTTATCAACCTGGGTTGCATATCCATGTGCGATACGGGGTCACACATTGGGGGTGAGGTGTTAAATAAGACTAATATGCATTTTTGGCAGGTTTAGATGAGTTGATGGTCAACCTTTAACAAAATATTAACCCTTCAATTGGATAGCTTTGACAGTTCCGAATTTAAAGGGAAAGAAAAAGTAAAAATAAAAACAAATAATTAAATAAATGGGCAAAACTTAGAAGAGGGGGGAAGAGAGAGAGGGAGAGAGACAAATATAGTGGTCAGGTCTCTAATAAGACCTGACCACTATATTTGTCATGGAAGAATTATGTTCATTTCATCTGGAAGAAAAAAAATCTTAACTGTCTCAGCTTGTACAAACTTGCAGGGAATGATCTGTACGATTCAGCTGTGAGATTTCGGATACCTGACCTTCCGGCTTTCGCATTGGAATGTCTTCCAAATCGCAATTCTTTGATTTATGGTGACCTATATGGTGTAGGACATGAAGCATTAACCATATTTCGTGGAACCCTCCGTTATGAAGGCAAGATGTTCGGTTGAAGTCTAAATTATGTTGTTCTTGAGACTAAGGTTTACTAACTCATTACTTGGCATGATTGTCAAAAGTAATAGTGCATTCAAAAGGTAATATGATTTTCTTTTCCTCCTGAATCTCAGCAACCCAACCAAGCAACAACAGAAATGAAAATAAGTCTCTACAAACCTAAGATATAACTTGGTTTCTGGGCATAAAGAAGCCTTGACGAGCCCGCAAAGTTCTCCTTACTTTAATTCAACTTTGATGGCATCATCTAAATCTATGGAACTTCCCTACTATTTTTATATGCAGGATTTGCGGAAATAATGGGGACATTGGCAAGAATTGGTTTTCTTAACAGGGAAGTTCATCCAATACTTAAAAATGAAAAGAGACCAACGCATGTATCCTTCCTTCGTGAACTTCTCAGCATGAAAAATCAGAATTTGGCAGAAAATGTAATAGGAGAGAATGAGGTCATGGAAAGGATTTTTGCACTTAAACTTTGCAAAGAGCAAGGAACGGCGGCAAAGACAGCCAAAACAATCATGTAAGCACAATGCTACCATTGGTTGTCAAGGTGCTACAGCAGATTAACAACCTTCTGAACTACTATATTTTTCTTGCTTATGCATTGCATTGGTCAACTATTATTTCCCGTTATTCTCTAAATAGTTTAGTTTGAGCTGCTGGACTTCCTGTTTTTCATGCTGGATCAGATTTTTGGGATTTCACGAGGAGACTGAAATTCCTGTCTCATGTCAAAGCGCATTTGATGTTCTCTGTCTCTGCATGGAGGAGAGGCTAGCATACTCCAGCACAGAACAGGTTATTTATCACCTCTACATTATGGAACAGCTTTGAATCAATCATACTCTTCTTTAGTCAAATCATCTTCCAAATGTACAGCTTTGAATCACTCATTTGCTCATCTTCCAAGTCATTGAACCTAGAGTGTTTGTACCAGTTTTCTTAGCGTTGGGAATTTTGTTTTCTTATACCAATCATTGTTTAGCACCAAAGACACTGACTATTGACCATCTCATTTAGCAATATATTAGTACGACCTGGCACAACAGGGAAAGGAGCTCTTGCCTCTATAGTCGTCCCCCCCCCCTCCCCCCAAATTCATTTTGGAAGAGCTCTTCCTATGCTATGCAAAAAGCATTGACATATTTCTCCCTGTTTTGTGTTTTACAAAATTTCCCTTTTGTCATGCTATCTAATTAGCACATCTAATACCCTAGAGGAGACATGATGGAAGATGAACACGAACAAGTTCACTAGCAATGGGTTGAGCCTTTAGGAATCCGCACCTAGAAGAACCTAGGAATCAGCATCTAGGATTGAACTGAAATCCAAAAATACCAAGGTTGATGCAGACGAACATGAACAAGCTTTCAGGAATCCGCACCTAAAAAGCAGTAGCATAACAAAATTCAATAATTTTGGCTTACCTTCAAAGAGGTATAGCTATTATTTATAATGATAAAGAATGATTACAGAAAATGAAGAAAATAACTTGTAAATCAAATCACAATTAATAAAATTCTAAATTCCTAATATGTTGATTTCAGTAATCAAACCATAGTTAACGAGATCCTAATTTCTTAAAATATATTATTTCCAGCACTCCCTCTCAAGCTGGGATAAAGATATTAATCAAACCTAACTTGGCAATTGAAGACTTGAGCAGAGATGGTTCCCCTAGACATGCTTAGGATCGGTCTCCAGAGGAATACCAACCGGAACAACATCGGTAGCCCCTAAAAACAAGAACAATGCTACCGGAACAACATCACGGTAGCCCCTAAAACCAAGAATAAGAACAAAAGAGTAATAATTTTTCAAAAAGGCACTGTCAAAGCCAACAATATAATATATTGAGACTTTAATGATACACCAATACCAAGGAAGCTTAGTGATATGAAACTTACAACCCACAATGGCGGGAAAGAGAAGGAACAGGGACGGTTTCGAAGAAAAGAAAAAAAAGAAAAGACCAGCAGAGGTGAACAAAGACTAGCGGCAGTGGTGGTGGTGAGTAAAAACCAATGACAGCGGCAAAGATTTCGATGGTGACGGTATACCAGCAACAGATTCGCAATACTGGTGAAGGAATTCTGGCGACAAAGGTGAGGGAAACCAGTGACGGCGGCTAGGGTTTTTGGACAATTTTTTTCTTTTCTTCTTCATATTTTGGCTCTGATACCAAGTAGAATATCAGAATTCAATAATTTTAGCTTATCTTCAAAGAGGTATAGCTATCTATTTATAATGATTAAAAAGGATTACAGAAAAGGAAGAAAATAACTTGCAAATCAAATCACAATCAATAAAATTCTAACTTCCTAATATGTTGATTTTAGTAATCAAACCATAATTAACGAGATTCTAATTTTTTAAAGTATATTATTTTCAACAAAAGCAACCTAGGAATCCACACCTATGGGTGAACTGGAATCCGCATCAATTCTTAAAAAAATATTTTATTCAACCATTTAATGATCCAAAATACAAACTTAAGGCTTTTAAATAGATCATTGAGATACCAAGAGATAAAGATAAAAATAAAAATAACTAATCTTATCTAAATTAATCCTAGCTATATCAAAACAAACAAATCTAAAATAATTAAAATTTAAACTAAAATTTGAAATAAATAAAATTTACAGAATTCAAATATCCTCCAAGATCAAACACAAATAATCCATAATGAGATATTTTTCGTTTCCCATCATTTCTCCCCTGCTAAGAACAACTCAACTCCGGCGAGTTAGAAGTGTGATTAGGTGCTAAAAAATTAGGAACCTCCAATGACAGAACACCTTTCTGCACACTTGTGGCTAATATAAAAGGCTCCAATGTTTCTCAAAAAGGAATTAAATTCTCTATAAGAAAATTATAATTAATATCCATATTCGAAGAAAATTTAAGTAAATTTGCATGAAGATCCAAGTTATGGGCAAAATAAGTAAGAGGTGGAGTTTGGATAGGTGGGGAGACAACGGAACGAGACTGAATTAGTGATAGATTAATGCTGACTGGTTTAAAGGAAGGATCAGGAAATAGAAGAACAGAACAATGATCACAAATGAAGTCGGATGATAGTTCAGAGGTAGAGCGTTGAAACCCATATGCAAGCATAATAGAACTAAATCGATCAAACCATGCATGAGGAGATTGCTTCAATCCATATAGGGCTTTACGTAGGCGACACACAAGATGCTCACTACCAGGAACCACATAATCAGGTGGTTGTTCTATATACACTTCCTCTTGAAGATCACCATGAAAGGCATTTTTAATATCGAGCTGATACAAGGGCCAAGAATGATTAACGACAGTAGATAAGAAAATTCGAATAGAGTTAAGGTGAGCAACCAGTGAGAAAGTCTCTAAATAATCAACCTCGTATGTTTGAGTGTAACCTTTGGCAACTAAACGTGCCTTATGACATTCTACGAAACGATCCGGAAGGTACTTCACGGTATAGACTCAACGACAAACCACCGCGTGCTTCGCAAATGAAAGAGGAATGAGCTCCCAAGTTTGATTTTGATAAAGAGCTCTCATCTCTTCATCCATAGTAAGTTTCCATCTGGACATTGACAAAATCTACTTATAAGTAGATAGAATAGAAATAGAGGACAAGGTAGAAGTAAAGGACTGAAGATAAGAGGACAAAATGGTCATATGACACAATTTGCAATAGGGTGCTAGGTTCATGTACCTTTACCTCGACACAAAGCAATAGGTAAGTCACTATTATCATAAGACGGGTCCAAAGAGTCGGGAACCTCTGTTGAAGAAGATGACGGAGTATTAGAGGAGGAGGTAGGAGGTAAGGAGACCGGTAGAGAAAGAGTGGGAGAAAAACACTCTCCCTCACGACATCGGATGAGATCAGAAGAGACTGTTGATCGAAAGGAGCAAAGAAGGGAAGGGACTCAAAGATGGTCACATCAGCACTTACAAAATAGCGACAAGACTCGGGATGATAACAACGATTTCCTTTTTGAGTACGAAAGTACCCGAGAAAGACACAGTTACGAGCTCGAGGAGATAACTTATCATGATCGGGGTAAAGCACATGCACAAAGGCAGTACACCCAAAAACACGAAGAGTGAGGAGGAAAATAGGAGAATTAGGATATAACGTGGAAAAGGGAGATTGGTGATCAAGAACAGCAGACGACATGCGGTTAATGAGGTAACATGCAGCAAGAACGGCATCACTCCAAAAATGTTTGGGTACCTGGGCGTGAAATAAGGTACGAGCAACATCTAACAAATAACGGTGCTTGCGTTTAGTGATGCCATTTTGTTGAGATGTGCTCACACAGCTAGTCTGATGAATGATACCAATCAACACAAAATGCATTAACAGAAGACTACATATATTCAAAAGCATTACCAGATCGAAGAACCTTGATACGCTTTCGAAATTGAGTAAAAAATTCATTATAAAATATGAAAAGAGCATAAGGTAATTCAGATCTTTGTTTTAACAAAAATAACCAGATTATACGAGAGTAGTCATCAACAAAAATAACTAAATAAAAGTATCCATTAGTACTCCGAATGCGAGAGAGATCCCAGATGTCCGTATGGATAGGACTCTGACCAACGACTAGTACTACTACGGGGAAAAGAACTACGATGATGTTTGCTTAACTGACAAGTTTCACAATAAAAAAAAAAACGTGACTCAAACCAGGAATGGCTAACTTAAGTTTAGCCATAAACGGATGGCTTAAACGAAAGTGTTACTGAAGAGCAGAAACCATTGCACTCAAGGCAGATAGAGTGTGAGAAGCAGAACTAGGAGTAGCATCAAGATAATAGAGCCCATTCTTCTCATGCCCTGAACCAATCATCTTATTGGTCTTGAGGTCTTGGAAGACACAAGAAGTAAGAAAGAAGGTTGCCGAGCAATATAAAGTTTTAGTTAATGGACTGATAGGAAGCAAATTAAAGGAAAAATGAGGAACATATAGACTGGAGACTAGAGGGTAAGGTGAAAGAAGGAGACGGATGGAGAATACCTTGACCATGGACAATTCAAGGCGAACCATCCGTTAAAACAATATGATGCTCAATAGAAGTCAAATTAAAGAAAAAAGAGGGATTACCAGACATGTGAGAGTTAGCACCAAAGTTGAGAACTTAAGATGGAGGTGTAATGGTTGCACAAGTAATATTACCTTAATTTGCTAACGTGGCAGTGCAAGATGAAGAATAGGATAGTGCGCAATGTTTGAACGATCTCGCTAAGTATAGCAGTAAGAGCATCATTAGAAGTAAGAGGCACCTGGCTAGAAGGCCCAGAAGAGGACTGAGGCAAGGCCTAAGAAGAGATATCAGTGACCTGATGAACGTAATCTGGTTTACCATACTTAGCCCAACAATAAGGCTCAATATGATTAGTAGCATTATAGAAGTTACATTTCTTATCACCGCAAGAGCTATTATGATCACCACCACAAGATACACCATGAGGGCCTCGACCACCACGACTGTCCCAGAAAATTACCACGATTGTCACTGTTGGTAACTAATGTAGAGGATTTTGCAACATATGAAAGGCCAGATGTAGTAGATGAGTGACCTAAGAAGGAACACAATAAGCGAGAATAGGCATTAGCCACAGTAAGCAAGGTCTCACTAGTAAGAATCTGATCCTTAAATCTACCGAAATCAGGATCCAACCCAATGAGTAAAGAGGCGATCAAGAAGTTCCCCCAATACCGCTTTTGTTGCTATACATTAGCAGTGAGGAGACGATGTTGTAACAGTTTATCCCACAAACTCTTAAGCTGACTGTAGTACTCAAATAGGGTCTTTCCAGATTGCTTGAGTGTGAAGATCTGCTCATATAGCTCATAAACTCGTGGAACATTACTTTGGTTCAAAAAAGTATCAGCAAGGGAATCCCAAATCTATTAGAAGTTTCACAAAACTTCACCGTTGTAGCAATATGAGGTTTCAAACCGTGTCACAACCAACCCATAACAATAGAATTGACAGCTCCTAAGTAGAGAAATTGGGATCACGATTGGTTGGAGGAGGATCCATGATATATGTTAATCGTTGCTTGCCTTTGAGGAAAACTTTAAAGGCATGTGCTCAGGCTAAATAATTAAGACCATTTAGCCGTTTAAAGGTCACACATCTCGGCAAGTCATCATCCTTAAGATTGATAGGATTAGTGTCAGCCATATCAGAGTACTCCAAGACAACACCAAACAAGAACCTATAACCAGATGTGATATAGAGCGGAGCAATAAACCAAAGAAGAACAAACCAATAATAAATAGGCACCAAAGAGAAGATCTTGGAGCAAGAACAAACCAAAAAAAGGCAAACCAGAACACACTAGTCGCACCAAGGAGGAACCGAAACCCTAGAAGCCGACCAAACCAAGCACAAATTCAATCGGAAACAATGAACAACCTCGAATCACTAGGAAGGTCTACGACAAGTCGCCGACCAAAGGACACACGATCTAAGGCGAAAAAAAGGTAGTTCGGCGACAAAAATCCTAGGCGCCGACTCTGTCAAAGTTCAAATTATCTGCAATGGAGTTTAAATCAACCAATCGATGCCCAAGGATACTTGTAGAGATGATATCGGTACCCATGGAAGAAATCTCAGCAGTCAAAAATCAGATCTGAGGCTCTAACTACCAAATCGCGTTCTAGGGTTCCGAAAATCCAAGAACCATTCAATAAATCGAAAGACTCATTAGATAGCTTCAAAAAATACCACAAAAATCACGATAAATCTCTGAGAGTTTTGACGAATCAATCAGAGAAACCGACAGCAACGTTGGTCTATACAGGTGATGACGTCATGATGAACACAAATAATGAGGCTTTAATACCAAGTTGAATCGTAAAGTAACGATTTAGGGTTCAAGGAGAAGAGAAATAAGAAGAGAGAAAGAGAGAGGTGTTATTAGAAGAAAAATATTGAGGCTTTAGCCTCAACATCAGTATTTATATGAAAGATACCACAATAAATACAAAGCTACCCTAACAAACATATTTATGTAACACAAATAATCCATAATGAGATATTTCTTGTTCCCCGTCAAGGCATGCATCAGCATCTGCACCTAAACTATAACAAGATGAACAAAGCATGCTTGAATCGAATATATATATATATGCAATACCTGTTAGGTAAACATTTGAATCGAACTGTAGTGTGTTCTGTGATCAGGACATGGTTCTTTTGCACCATGAAGTGGAGGTAGACTTTCCAGATGGTCGACCCGCAGAGAAACATACAGCCACTCTGCTGGATTTTGGGAGGATTATGAATGGGAAAACAACCACTGCTATGGCTTTTACTGTTGGGATTCCAGCAGCCATTGGAGCTCTGGTATGTATTTGGTTGACATTCTGTAGTTTTTGCATCAAGATCTCAGACTGCCGGAACTAAAAATAATACTACTTAAATTTGCCACAGCTCCTACTTGCCAACAAGGTCAAGACGAGGGGTGTCTTGAGACCCATTGAGCCAGAAGTTTATGTGCCAGGTAATCAAAAGAAACTCACTTCACTTGTTTAGTTCTGATTCTAGTGTTTGTATTGGACAACGGACAATTATGTTGAATAGTGGGGATGGGGTCCCCAGTGTCCACCTTTTTTTTAGGTACGGTAATAGTTCCCAACATTTCAAATGAAATGCTACTTGGAACTATCCTTCCTTCATTCCTATAGTTCCTGTTTTTGACTAGGGTATTCATGTTTTGCAGCACTAGATATCCTACAAGCTTATGGGTTAAAGATGCTGGAGAAGGTCAACTAACTTGGATTGCTTTTTATATCCCTACTCCCTCCTCCTGTTTAGATGCACGTTGTTTTCTATGCCAAAAGGCAAGTGGTAATTTTGAACATAAATCTTTTTTATATAATTGTTGGACATATTGAATTTGTTGTTGGGTTGCAAAAAAACTTATTTGTTCGTCTATTTAGTAATATGATAATTCTTCTTGTAGAAAAATAAATAAAATATTTTGCTCTTAATAAAAGCTTAATTCGATATATTTTTATAGAGAATGAGTTCCTAATTACCCATTACCATGGGTAGTGGGTTTGACACCCACACCTTGCCACCTAGCCTTCTTACGCACGTGGGTTGGTGGGATAATGCCCACATCCTGGGAATTGGTTTTGCATTGTTGTTTATTTATTTTTTTATGTGAAGAAATATCAGAATAATATACTGTGAATCCTTTTTCTTTTTTTCTTTTTTTTTTTCATTTTTTGAAACGAAGAGTCAAAAGGAAAGAATTGATTCATCGTACACAATTAAGCATGAATGGAGTAGCATGATTGGTTGGAACCAGCTTTCATTTTCAGATGAGAATCTGTTTGGCCACCGAGAAAATTGTGGAGAAGAAAACTTTTGAACCTTAGGTGTTGTTTATAGATCACTAAAAAGTACAATTAAGAATGGAAGAGAAGCAGAAATCTTGTAGCTTAGTGGTGATTGGATACTTGTGGTGTATTTTCTGAAGTTGAATATGATTTGTGAGATATCTTATACATACTCAAAGTTACAATTGAAATTGCTGCAGCAGTGCAGCTGCAAAGTGGTTACTTTAGACAGATGTGGCAATAGAGTCGAACCATGGCATTAGTGAATTCTCGTAATCAAAATGGATTGTTTTTTACTTTTGTTCGAGTGGATAAAATTAATGAATACGATAAAAACCATCACTAGACTCAGCTTGATCTTGGACCAAGGATATGAATTATCATAATCAAAAAATAGAACCCTAATGGCTAATTCCAACTTCAGCACAGTCGGTGAAATATCTAGGGTTATCATCAACCAAAACCTGTGCGCCCAGTGACCTTAATGAGTTTCCCCAGACATATTTAAGTGGCCAAAATGTAACATACCGACAAAAATTTATTGCAGATTGTGGTGTCTTGACACATCCTAACTAAATCTAAAATGTCCTAATACAAGGGAGGATGTACTAACCAAAATAGAGGTGAGAGCGTCATATGCATGCCACAGTCACATGACTTCTGATGCTATTATTTTCTCTTCCAAAATCTTTGGCTCTCATATACGTGTTGTCACCCTCGTGGTGGTTCTCACATGCATGTTACTCATGTAAGCTATTTTTTCTACTTTTAATGTCTCTTTTCTATACGTATCTCTAACACATATTTTGAACCTCATTCCTGTTGGTCAAATTTGTGAACTTGATCTTAATGTCACGTCAGGTGCAGAGAATTTACGAGCATGACATTCTTGGGATAGGCTACAAGACTGGACACTTGTTTGTCCTTAGCAATCTCCCCTTCCCTTTCAATTTTCCAGTTAAGTTTAATCGGTCACTTCAGCCTCATCTATTCCCTTTGTCTTTGGCATTTGCAATTAGGTCATGTGTCCATGACTCTACGTCTTGGCTTTTTTATACCCAAAAAACTCGGGCGGTTACGAAACTGAAAAATCACCCTATTCCACTTTACTACCACTAGCCATTATTTTTTGGACTTTTCAGTTGAAAGCCCATATATACATCATCAACCAACATTAGGCCTATAAACTAATATTTTAACGTGTAAAATCCAACAAATTTAAAAAATTCGCGTTCTCTAGAAAATACTCCTAACCACGTTTTGCATGTTAGCTTGCATGATACGATTCGTTACCTCTCATTTCACATTCGAAGCAAAAATCGCACTTAACTCAACTCATTTGCAATTCGAAAAAACAGAATCTCATTCGTCGCAAGCTTGGATTTCTACTCAAACCTGAACTCGACTTAATCAAGTCGTATCGTTAAGGTTAGATTTTGTACTCATTTTTTAGTTTACGTATTTCATCTTTGTTCACTTCTTCAACGAGAACGATCTTATCAGTTATTTGTTCACTTTTTCAACGAGAACAAATTTATCTGTGATGTGTTCTTTATTTCATCATAAATTTTTATTCATTGAACCGCTCAACTCGTATTTTACTAAAAATGCGATGATGGTGAATCGTTTCTACTTGTTTCTCAGTATTGATATATCAACTTTGTACACTTTTACAATGAAAACAATTTATTTGTAATTTTTTCTCTATTTTATCATAACTTCTGATCAATTTACGTAATAAACACGAATTCAATTAAAAACGTGATGATAACCACGTATTTCTCACTATACCTAACCTACTAAAACGATTTATTGTCCGAAATATAAAGATAAACACATATTTCGTGTTGTGACTGAACAGATAAGCGCATATAAATTTAGCTGTTTTGTTTAAAAAACATGAGAAGTTATGTAAATGAACAAATAAATTTATCTATGCATTTGAAAGTATATTTAAAGTACACAAATAAAATTATATGTATCGTTAACAAAATGTAAAAGGTCCATAGATAAATTTACCTCTACGATAAATGAAAAGATAAATGTATCTATCTTGTTTGAAAAACGTGAGAAGTTATGTAAATGAACAGATAAATTTATCTGTGCATTTGAAAGAACGTTTAAAGTGCACAGATAAAGTTATCTGTATCGTTAAAGAATGCAAATATGTTCACAGATAAATACCTGTACGATTTGAAGAACGTTAAAATAGCACAGATAAATTTAACTCTCTTGTTTGAACAACGTGAGAAGTTACATAAATGAATAGATAAATGTATCTGTCTTGTTTAAAAACGTGAGAAGTTATGTAAACGAACAGATAAATTTATTTATGTATTTGAAAGCACATTTAAAGTGCACAGATAAAGTTATCTGTATCGTTAATAGAATGTAAAAGGTCCACAGATAAATTTATCTGTAGAATTTGAAGAACGTTAACATAGCACAAATAAATGTATCTATCTTGTTAGAACAACGTGAGAAGTTAAGTAAATAAACAGATACTTGTATCTGTCTTGTTTAAATAACATGAGAAGTTATGTAAATGAACAGATAAATTTATCTTGGCATTTGAAAGCGCATTTAAAGTGCACAGATAAAGTTATCTGTATCGTTAACAGAATGTAAAAGATCCACAAATAAATTTACCTGTACCATTTAAAGAACGTTAAAATGGCACAAATATATTTATCTGTCTTGTTGGAACAACGTCATACGTTATGTAAATGAGCAGATAAACATATCTGTTTTGTTTGAACAACGTGACAAGTTATGTAAATGAACAAATATATTTATCTGTGCATTTGAAAGTACATTTAAATGTGTACAGATAAATTGATCTGAATCATTTAAACGTTACAAATAAATCTATTTGTCCCATTAAACTCACGTTTAATGTGTTATTGTTGAACAGATAAATTTATGTTGGAATCTGTGAATTTCATTGGCCATTGAAATCCAGATTTCAATAGCTGGGATCAATTACAATTGAATTGGCCATTCAATTGCAATTGAAGCCTGGAAACCAACAGCCATGAGTGGCCATTGATTTCCAGGGAAAACCCTCCATAATGA
>JAULJZ010000020.1:68731-160114 GCA_032270985.1 Heliamphora pulchella | reverse complement strand
TCCCCAACTTTCATTAGCTGTTCATCAGGAAACTGGAATTCTGTGTCTTTGCCTCCTTCAACTGGTTGGTCAGCCAGAAATTCTGCCATTGCTCTGCCTTTGACTGACTTTCGGGTGACGTATTGGCGATCAAACTCAGATAATAGGAGCAACCATGTAGCCAATCTACCTGTTAGTGTCGGCTTTTCGAATAGGTACTCCAATGGGTCCATCCGAGATATGATGTTCACTGTGAAAGACAACATGTAGTGCCTCAATTTTTGGGAAGCCCAAACCAAGGCCCATCATGTCTTTTCCAGCGGCGTGTATCGTATTTCTATCCCGGTCATCTTCTTGCTTAAGTAGTAGATAGCCTTTTCAATTCCAGTCTCGTTTTCTTATGCCAGCATGCATCCCATTGCTGAATCAGTCACTGACAAGTAAAGAATCAGTAGCCTGTCAGGTTCAGGAGGAACTAAAATAGGTGGATTTTGTAGGTACTGTCGTACGGCATTGAAGGCGTTTTTTCATTTCTGATCCCATTCAAATTCAACTCCCTTCTTTAACAGATGGAAGAGCGGCTCACAGGTAGTTGTCAATTTTGCGATGAAGCGGCTAATGAATTGGATTTTACCCAGGAAGCCTCTGACTTCTCGCTCAGTTCCTTAATTTTTGAAGGATCGACTTCAATGCCCCGTTGAGTGATCGTAAATCCAAGCATCTTCCCAGCAGTAACTCTGAATGCACACTTTTGTGGATTGAGTCGCATCTTGTACTTTTGGATCCTTTTAAAGAATTTTTGTAGGGCTGTGATGTGGCCTTTCTGATCCTTGAATTTGACTATCATATCGTTCATGTACACTTCGACCTCCTTATGTATCATGTCATGCAATAAGGTAGTGGCATCCCTTTGATAGGTTGCCCCTGTATTCTTTAGACCGAATGGCATCACACGATAACAGTAGGTCCCCGAGGATGTGGTGAATGTCGTCTTTTCTCTATCCTCGGAATCCATCAAAATCTGGTTGTACCCGGAGAAGCCATCCATGAATGACAGCAAGGCATGCCTCGCTGTACTGTCTACTAGGATGTCAATGTGCGGTAGTGGAAAATCATCCTTCGGGCTGGCCTTATTGAGGTCTCAAAAATCCACGCAGACTCGGATACGACCGTCCTTCTTTAAAACTGGCACTATATTAGCTACCCATTTCGGATACTCAGTTACCATCAGGAATCCAGTGTTGATCTGTTTGACAACTTCTTCTTTGATTTTCAAAGCCCATTCTGGCTGGATCCGTCTTAATTTTTGTTTGACTAGTTTAACATCAGGGTATAGGGGGATGTGGTGTTGGACAATATCAAGATCAATTTCAGGCATATCTTCGTAAGACCATGCAAATACATCTTTGAATTCTTTTAATAAAGTTATTAATTATTCTTGTTCAGTTAAGGATAAAGAAGAGCCAAATTGAACATTTTGTGGGTTAGTTTCATTACCCAGATTTATTAACAAAGTTTCTTCAATTATTGGTTGGGCACGTATTTCTTCTTCTCTTTTTATTAAAAGTTTTATTTCTTCGGGAATATTCCCATTGAATTCAAAATTATCAGAAAGCGTATGAAATAAATCAAACAAAGCAGAGTAACCAGAAACTTCATTCATTTAATTAAGAATAGTGGGAATTACAAGCTCAATGGTAAAAGCAGGAAGAAGAGCACCAACAGGCGTGCCCTCAATTATAGACTCCAGCTGAAACTTGGACTAAGGATAGATGACCTGCACATCAGAAGACTCGATAGACCAATTATTTACTTCCTTTGTGGCCGCGTCGACGATGAGCTTGGTACAATTTGTCGGTGCGCTAAAGCCCATCATGAAACCATCCGATTCTGTTCTACATAGCTGAGTCATCTTCTCGTTGACCAGCATTCCCAGGTCGGTACCATTGAGTCTGTCAGCCCAATCTTCTTTCTGAACCTTCTTTTCTTCCTTCTCTCCTTCCACCGTTTCTTCCTCCTCTATTTCTGACAACTGGTGGCTGAAAAAGATCTCTAACCCAAGCAGCTTTTGATTAGTTTCTTCATCAATCCACGGTTCTGGAAAGCCACAATACGGGAAATTCTTTCCTTCTTTGGCAAAGTATCCATTAAGCGTCCCGGAATAATTGGCCTTTCGTCCCCTTCTAGGCCCTTCCAGATCTTCTTCCGTCGGTTCATACCCAAGACCAAAACGGTGTAAAGCTGGCAATACCTGAATGGGTTTCGGGATTCCCTACAGTTTACGTCCTAATCCCATGATAGTAAAGAAGGATATTTTCCTCATCATCGTTAAAGCTCGTGGGTTAACATACCTTTCTTCCTCATTCATCAGCGTCTGAACAGCTTGTACTTCATCAAACTGAAAACCATTGAGCAACACATCATCTTCACTATGTTGGACTTCTAGTAGAGTTGTGCCATCTCCTTCTTTCGGAGGACGAATACTGTCCTCTCCATGAATGATGAAAATTGCCCCGTTCTTTATTAATTTTAGTTTTTGGTGAAGGGTAGATGGTACTGCTTGGACATTTGGGTCATGCAGCCATGGCCTGCCCAGTAGTAGATTGAAGGAAGCCGGTACGTCTAACACGAGAAACTCTACTGACGTTTCCAGAGGTCCTACTGAAACGGCAAATGACACCAGTCCTAGCACATTCCTTCTTGTGTTATCGTAGGCTCGTACTCCTTGATTGCAGGGAGTGAATTGGCCTGGCCTCATCCCTAAGCAGACGGCTGTTCTCAACGGGCAGACGTTCAAAGCAGATCCATTATCAATAAGGGTCACTGAGACCCACTTTTTTAGGCACTTGACGGTGATGGGAAGCGACTTATTGTGACTTTTTCCTTCAGCGGACAGATCCTTATCGAAAAAGGAAATGACCTTTGGTTCGGCGGCTGGCAAAATGAGCTCAATAAGCTGCTTGAGGGTTGTATCTATCGAGACACTGGCCTTGTTCAACACCTTCAAAATAGCTTGTCTGTGCTTATGTGACACCATCAACAAGCCCCAAATACTGATGTTGGCCTGCGTCGTTTTCAACTGTCTCAGTACAGTATCCTCCTCCTCCTCCAGCTCTGTCTCTTTCCCTTTCCCACTTGGCTGTTCTCTCTCTAATTGAGCTGGCTTAAAGTGCCGTACACTTCCGATTAGGTGTTCCACGTCGTCTTCGGGGTCCCATAACCCCGGTGTCACACTATCAGTTGGTCTTACTTCGTTTACATATAGAGGGCCTTCGAATGCCCACAAATTGCTTAGGTCACTAATGGTTGTCCTTTCCCTTTTTTCCTCGTCATCTTCGATAGCCCATGTATTGTCAACATCCTCCCAGATGTCCTCTTCGATAAAGTTCACTTGCTGCTCCTGAGCAGCTCAAAAATTAGTCCATTCGGTCCCATCAGATTTCAACACAATCCTGACCAGCAAATAGGATTGCATATCGTCAACGTGTACTTCCTCCTCAAAAAAGTCGGGAAAGGGTGATTCTATCAAGTACATGACCGAACTCATAAGGTCGAGTCGGGTAATCCAATGGCCAGTCATCCTTTTCATTGCACTCCTCCTCTTGTTGGTAGGTTTGGATCATTGGTTGATACCATTCCCAGGCATCATCATTCTATTCTTCCATCCTATCACGACTGCCTCTAATCATCATGAATGAGCATACTGTTTGGTTCTCAGTTACTGAAACATGACGGTGGGGTAGGTGTGCTGAGCAGATGTGCTGACTCGGGTCCTTCGATTCTCCTAAAGACATGTAATTTATCCCAGCCCACCTGGCATAATTTAGCAGTGGGCTGGTTGTGACATTAGGTTTTGGGGTGGCTGATGGAGGAGGGATCACTTTGTTGTCTATAGGATTCTGGATCTCATGTCAAAGCCTCGTATATTTATTAGTTAAATACCCGTGACCTTGATGGAAGGCACAATATTGAGAGGCATTGTATCTCGAGGGAAGCGGGTCGGGCACTAGCATAGGATCCAGTACCTTGATGAGTCCTTTCTCTACCAGACTGTTTAGAGCAGTGGATAACGGGATGTTGAGAGGGATAAAAGTTCTTCGCGGCCGTTGTTGCATTTGCTGACCATCGCCTGACTGTTAAAAGTTGCTTGTTATATGGGTGGAAGAGGAAGGGTTCAAAAGGTTCACCTCGCTCGAATGGGACACGAGGTTGGCGGTAGCGGATTGGTTCTGGTTATTTGTGGGGAAATTTCTTCTTGGTGGTTTCTGACTGAATTATGTCTTCTCAATATCACCAGATTGGATAGCGTTCTCAATTTGCACCCCAACGTCGAACAACTATTCAAAGGTGGAAAGTGGTTACATGATAAGATAGCGCTTTAACGAAGACTGGAGATTCTTAACCACAATCCTTACCTGCTATTTCTCAGTTGGCCTGTTTGTCATTTTTTCAGCTTTGCCCCTCCAACGGGCCAGGAAGTCAACAGAAGAATCTCGATTCTCTTGTCGGGTTGTTTCAAGCTCTCGAGTAGTGACGTCCAGCTGGACGTTATAGCTATACTGGTTGATGAAGGCGGTGGCTATATCCTCATATATTCTAGTTTTGGTCACTTCTAGAGAGAGAAACCATCTTTGCGCAGCCTTAGAAAGCGATCGATGAAACAATTAGGCCTTAAGCTGATCATCGATCCCCATAGGGGAGAGGGTTCCAACATACATTCTTAGGTGGATACGGGGATCCCCAGTGCCGTCAAACTTTTTTATTTCTAGCATCTTGAACTTCTCGGGCAGTTTTGCATCCAGGAATAGGCACAAATCACCTACATCCAGCATATATTATTCTACTTCTTTAGCTTTCCACAGCACCTTTTCTATCCGATTAATCTTTTCTGCCAGTGCGGATTCCCTAGACTGAGCGGTATTTTCATCTTCTACCACAATCGGGTGGGGAACCCGAGGTGGCATAGTAACTTGCGGTATCTCTGGTCCCTGGTTGTCATCCCAAAAATCTTCACCGTTCTCATTCGTATTGTCTGGCTGCCCATTCATACCAAGGATACGGGCCTGAATTGCTTGTATCTGTGCCTGACATTGAGTTTGAGCTTGGGTTTGCTGCTCCACAGCCCGCTGTATCTCGATAATAGGCCTCATCAAAGCTGTCAGATTAACTTCGTTCTCTACCATGTCTATTGATTCCGAAACTCTGCAAAGTCTGCCTAATTCTAATATTACCCAAACTCGTGTCAACTATACTCTTTTCAGATCAATGGTAACGCACAGAAAAACCTAAATTGCAGCAAGTAGAATAACCAGTCTCAAATATTTTTTGAAAAAATTCAAATAACAGACAACAAATATTCCAGATACCCAAAACAGGTGAAACTGAAATAATGCCCCTGTCGGGCTCATACCACCAGCATAACAACTGAACATCTGAAAACTCAGGATGAGAACCAAAGAAGATAGATCAACCAAGTTCTAGAGGAAAAGTTTTATCTAAGCGGACGGAGTTTTGACAAAAAGATTATTCTAATCCTCAAGAGGCTGGTTCGACCTATGAGGAAAACTGGCAGCATAACGGTAGAAAAACAAAACTTTTCTCACATAGGTTGAAAGAAAGGGATTTGAAGAAAGCAAGCCTAGACTAAAAAATGCGATATAGAATGAGCAACCCGAGCAGAACCCAGAAGGGGGAGAAATAATCTTAAAGGTCCAAAATAAAACATAGGCATGACCCCCGGAAGAAGCCTGATACAACAAAAGGGAAGAACTGACAATTCGATAAAAATCTGGAGAAGAGAGACTATCCTAGAGGTGTTAGAACGAAACACGGGCATGACTCTGGGAAGAAAACTACGGGGTGAGACACTGATCAGGGTGAAGGATGAAATCCAGGTAAGAACCCGAAGGTGAAAAACTAATCCATTCAAAGGATAACAGAATATACAATCAAAACATACAATAAAGGAAGACACATAATCCTATTAGGGTTAGCAGCACCTAATTAGGCGGGGGGGTTCTAAGTTTACTATATTCAAAAGGCCGATTTTGGTCAATCTGAACCGGGTACCTTCTGAATAGAGCCGGGTATATACCTCCTATGCCTGAAGTGGTACAGGACATGATCAAACAGTACGCTCAAACTCTTTTACTGCACCTATGATAGCGTACAGTCAGTAAGGGTTGCCCGTCTCCCTAATAATCCCCGAAACGGATTAACGTTCAGGGCATCAGGTCGACCAGGCAGAGGGGTTGAAGAACAATGCATATGTATGCAAAAATGAAAATGAAAATTTTTATTAAGAACCAATGATGCTTTTGAGTCTAGCCCTCTTATTTGATTTTGGCAACCAGTCCCCAGCAGAGTCGCCAGAAAATACTGTGGCGTTGGGATTTAGGGGTCAAAAATAAGAAAATTCAAAAGATGTTTTGAAAAATATTTTAACACCTTAAAAATTAAATTTTGAAAACTCCTTTTATCGAAAATAGAGTCGTCACTTAGTTTTTGAGAAAAAACTAAGAAAAACAAGAATAGCCACTGATCTTTAAAACGTTAACCAGAAAAATAAGATTCGGAAGCTAAGGTACGAACCGGGGAAGGTGTTAGGCACCCCGTTCGCCCAACCGTAAGGTTGGCCTCTACTAATCATCATTGGTTCTTTGTTAGAATTTCTCAAATGCATGTAATTAAAGAAAATGGAGGCAAAGAGAGAACATTCAAAATCAAATATGAAAAGTACATAACATATGTACATAGCACTCTAAATTAAGACAAATAAAGGGATTAATTCCTAAGTTCTATGTCATGTAATTTCTCTTTAAAGGATACATGTAACACACCCGCATGCGATTTTACAAAAATAAACTAAACTAGCATGGTTCAAATGAATAGGCTAAAGATGCTAAAATAACCTAGACATGATTTATTACAAAATAAATTAAACTACCCTAAACATGCCTTTAAAGGAAATAACCAAAACATGCATAACATTCATTTAGAAAGAAAAATAGGAACATGATAAGTACTAAAAAATAAAAGATGCACAAGAATTTTATGTTTTAAAAGAATGAAAGTCTACTAGCAAAAATAAGTGTGTTTTAACAAAAGAGAGTTCAAAAATTTAAAAAAAATAAGGAAAAAATTAATTAAAAAAATTATACTAAGAATAAGGATACTAGAAAATATTTATTGAACTAATGAGAAATAAAACTAACTATTTAAATTTTTAAAAGGGATGAAAGAAAAATAAAGAGAAAAGAAAACAAAAGGGAAGAAAATTACATTCAAAGGATGAGAATTAAATTAAAAGACTTTTTATGATTTTTATGGTTAATGAAAATGAAAGAAAAAGAAAGATAAAATAAAGTTATAAGAAAATAAAACTAGAAAAAGAAAATGAAGAAGGAGCCTTATAGGAATAAATACAAACATGAAGGGAAAGGAGATACTAATGAAGAGAAAAATAAATTAGCATTAAGAGCGAAAAAAAAAAGAAATAAAGAGAAATGTTAGTAAAGAAAATTAGATTAATACTAGAAAGATAAAAGAAATTAAAAACAACTATCTAACTTAAATATGAAATGTAGTATTAATTACTACATTTACATAAATGTAAGTGCATTGTTGTAACAATTAACAATATTAATTAGTTTTAATTGCAAGAATATTTTAGCATTAAATTGATGAAGTAATAAAAATAAGAAAGAGAAAGACAATGTGCTTAGTGTGAATGTAAAAAAATTAATAATTAAACAATTGAAGAGAATAATCAAATTACAGGAAACAAATAAGACTGACTATGTAAATGGAAAGGAAATGTGAATTAAAATTAAAAATTAACTCGATCACTCCAAGAGAGAGAAAGTGGAGTTTAGAAAGATCGGGGATCCAAACGTGGTACCTAAATTGCCGGGGAATCCTCAAGTCGAAAATGTATTTCAATGATCCAATCCTCGGGTAAGGATCCAAGCAAGACTTTAACGTCGGTCGGAGGTTCGACAGGATTTTGGTGTCGGGGCTCGGGATTGATCGATATGCCAGCAGAGTCTCTCTTACTCAAAATTCGTACTGAAAATGTACGCTGGGGTACGGTATTTATAGAATTCTTTAACCAATGAGGTGCTGCCACATTTTGGGACACATCAGGCCATTTGGAGTTGGTGGTCGCCATGATGCAAGTTGGCAGTCGCCATGTTTTTAAAAGTTTTTACAAAGTTCTAGGGCGGTCGCCACAATGGAAGTTGGCGGTCACCATGATGTAACGTGGTGGTCACCACTTTTGGCTAGGATTTCTACAAAGTTCTATGGCGGTCGCCACTATGCAAGTTGGCGGTCGGCTTACTTGGGCAGCAAGTTTCGATGGCTCAACAAAATTTCATTAGTTCGAAGGTTCTGGGTTCAAATACCGAGCTTGGATCACTTCCCGATGATTATATCGAGGTACTATTCCACCTATTTTTATCATCGAATTCGTCTAAGATTAGGCGGGGTCAAATTGGGGTGTCTACAGTAACCAGGGGACAGAGATTTTGGCCTCCCTTTCTGGTGGGATCTCTAACTCTGGGGTTCCATCACCCCGGATGAGACGACGATGCTGAGTGGGCCATTCGGCTGGAGGAGGAGAACCTGGAAGGCCGCCACCGCCGATAGGGATTGGGGCGGGCGCGACCTGTTTCGGATCCGTAAGGGGGAGTAGAGCCAGAGGAGTTGTCTCGCGAGGAGGTGTCGGTGCCGATATCCTCACGACCGGGGTGGCAGACGTACTAGCTACAGATCGGCCTAGTACAGCCGATCTCAGATCGAATGTCCTCTGGCGAGGTATCGTCTCTTCTTCGGCTCATTGATTGGGAGGAGAGGCTGGACGGGGTGGAGAAGCTGGCTCTTGCTTGGTCCCTCTGGGTTGAAGGATCCTCCGGTAGCTCGGCACATAATCCAGAAGGTCTAAAGCAAAGCGCGTCTCGCGTATATTGAGATATCGTTGCACCTCGGCAAATTTGGCCAACCTTTTCTTCTGCTTGGCGAGAGATGCAGCTGCAAGAGCGAAAGGAGAGGACATAAGCAACGACAAGAAAAATATATGGGAAAATAGGACAGTAAATGTGAACGACGGTCGAACTGACCTAGACTCCCAGGAACCCTTAGGATCGAGCGGTCAGTAAGTCCAGCGCGGTTGGGAAGAAACTGAAAGTCCCCCTACGAAGATGAAGTCGTCGCTGTGCTTGTCTGAGTTAGGGAGGTCGTGTACCATCTGCTGGGCAACACTCATCTGGCGGAGATAGTAGGTGCCGTCGTGGCAGGTATGGTATAGCTGTTGAATATCTCCGCGACGCCAAGATCTAACTCGTACCGTCGATTGATCTCGGCCACTCCCATGACTATTCTAATAAAATTTATGGATACCTGAAGGGGAGTGAGGCGGCACGTGGCCAACATTTTCCTCAAAAGGGGGTTGACGAGAAAACATACTCCAGCCTCCACGATGGAGGCGATGGGGAAGGTCACTTCCTTCCCTCTGGGAACGAAGTGAGAGCCAGAAAGTTTAGGATCCTTAGGGTCGTAGTAGTGAAGGGTGACAGATGGAGGAATGTGGTACCTAGACCTAAAGGAGGCAAGAGCAGTGGGAGTATTGACTTCTTTCACAAAATTTCCCTTCCTCACCATGACTGGTTAAGGGGCGTAGGCAAGAATTAAAGGGAATGTGCAGAATAAAGAAAAAGGGGAGACGACAGAGAAAATATGCGAAAAAAAACAAAACTTACACAGAAAGAGGATGCTGGAGTTTTTCTTGTCGATCACCGTCGCAGTCGCTGGGAACAGAGGGAGAAATTGAGGTTGAGAGCAGGGAGAATAGTAGGTTCGCGAGAAGAGGAAACTGGAGACCATTAACCCCGCTTTATATGTGTGATATATTCTCTCCCCCCAATCACTCGAAGTGTCAAACGATCGCCTCAAGGAGACGAGACAGTGCCTTCTTTTGCCTCGGGACTATGCAAAGCGTCCACATACGTCCCACTCGGGTAAAAGCACGTGGCAGGGTATTTATGATACCATTAAGTGTGAAAAACAGCGGCGGCGGCGCAATAAATATGGACGATCTGGAGTGGAGAGTCGAATCAATTTCCCTCAGCCCGAGTCGGAGGAAACTTGAGGGGAAAATGAAGGGGGTATGGAACAAAAGGGTATTTGGGTGTGATCAACGATTTGGTTTGAGACTCGAACCGTTGGCCCGAGTGTCGTCAATAACGAGGAGCTTGACCCTGATATGAAGGGGGATCAGCTTCAGCTGGAACAGCTACGGTTCCACACGCATTAAATGCGGTATGATTGAGGGAAGTACATGCATTAAATGTGACGCGGTTTGACATGACAGGCATTAAATGCGATTGACCTACGTTCCCCATGCGCCAGGGGAGGTTGGCCCCACGCGCCGGGGGAGCTCGGCCCAAAGGACGGCCGAGATGGGGAAATTAAAGCGATGTGACGATTAGCGAACCGTCACTGTTGCTAACTCAGTGGCGGTGCCAGGGGAGGACAGAGTGGCAAAGACGCGACAGGTGCAAGAATTGAATCGAGATCTGTAGCAAAAGGGGTTTCTCAATATAAAAGGGAGGAGGATGAACACAACGGAAGGAGGTAAGAAGTTTTCGTCTTTTTAGTTAATTAATTCCTAGTCTCCTTTTCCCTATTCCCTCCCTAACTTGAGCATCGGAGGGGCGTCTGGCAGTCAGCCACCGGTTAGCTCACGTGTGTTTGTTTTTGCAGAGATTGATTTATTGGCAGGATCGATCTGACTAGATCCAACTCTGAAATAAATTCAATTTACGAGACATTCCCGTACAGCAATGCATTCTCTGTGTATTCCATTTATATTCAAAATTTGTTATTGTACAACATTATTTGATAATTTAATTTTAATGAAAAAAATTCAATTATCATAATATTACTGGAATGTATATATATATAAAACATCCGGTGGGCAGTAGGGGTGGATGCAGTCGAATGCATGTCCAAATCAAAGAGATGCATGTGGGCAACATTGAATGCCTTAAATATGCAGAGACAAAAGCTCTCATTGTCACGGTGCTTGTGAGATTTAATAATGCTTTTGACAGACATGCATGTTCACGTGAATTGTTTTCTTTCTCTATTTTCAAAGTTCATTAATTGGAAACCGCGTCCGAGTACAAAACCAAATCTCTCTCTGTCGTAAATTGGTAACGTACGTACCATTTTCCTGTTTTTCAAAGCGACTTGCGCAGCCTCTTGTGGCCAGACATATATATATTAATTAATTAATAGGTGTAGGTGTTTCTATTTGCTTCCTTCTGAACATATTTTCATTGGGTGAATTTAATTTATTGGTTTATTTTTTTATTATAAAATTTTTATTTTTATTAAATTATTTTTATTATTTAATTAAATTATTATATTTTTTAGACTCTTATTATTAAGACGATCCGAAAAATAAATTTTTTTAATCAAAATATAAAAAAAATAAAAAATAAAAATAAATAAAAATAAGTTAATAAACCAAATTCTATAACTTTTAAGTTAAAATAAGCAAAAATAAATTAATAAGCCAATAAACAACATTTGTCCAAACAATGCCAAAGGGTGTGTTCGACAAGTTTTCGTTACTAGTTTTTAACTTCTTGCTACTGATTTTAGTTATAAATTATAATTTTTTTCTAACACTAATAATTTCTACTACAATTTTTAATAATTTTTCGTCTATTTTAACTACAAATTACAATTTATATCAAATTATAATATATAAGTTACTAGTAATAGCATTCTCAAACACCTCCACAGGTACATTTATCTTTTATACATAATTGGGGCTATTTTGGCCCTTGCTTACGAGAATTTCTTAAGTGTGTAAAGAATGCTGCATTAGAATGTTGAGATGGTATGCCAACTAATAGATGGGTGACAGAGCCAAAAATCATATCTAGAGGGGTCAAATATTTAACTACTTAGGATTTGAATACCAATCTCTGAACGCGAATGAAAGTAAAAATTATTGCACATATAAAAAAATAATGCAACGATATACGTAGTTCGGCACAACCTGCCTACATCCACGGATGAGAGAAATAATCAACTATGACTGTAGAATGTACAAATTCGAGATCAAAAACACTCTAAAATCCAACACTCACAACCCGAATCTTGAAATAAATCTCGTTTTTCCGCTCAAAGGTTATTCTCGTGCCCCCAGTATTTTTCAATCTCTCCCTACATCTCTACTTCCTTGATTTTCTCTCCACAAAAACAACTAGAATTATAAAGTCCTATTTATAGGCAAATTCTAAAACCTTAACCCCATATAATTACAAACTTTACATATATTAGACTTCTTATGAATTCATGACTGCAGTTCAGCCCAAATATATATAAATAAAATTCTAATTATACGGGTCCACAGAATATAAAACTTACACCCAACAAAACTGTATGCAATAAATTGAAGTGTTACTCAAAATGTTCAAATATATTGATAGTATATAATTTGATTTATAGTTGACCACGACGACTTTTTATATTCTGAAAACGATACATGATAGTTTCATTTGTAATGTTATGAAACATTTCTTTTTCAATATATACAAGTAAATTATCATGCATCTATTGATCACCTATTTGATTGCAAAGCAGACTCTTCACAATCTTCATAGCAGAAAATGTCTTCTCTACTATAGCTATCGCAACTGGTAAAATCAAGGCCAATGTTAGATGCTTGTAAACTAAGGGGTATCTTTATCTTTTTTGGTCTTCACCATCTTCAGTGTAAGATTCTCATTTTAAATCAAAAAACTCAATACTAGAGTGTACGTCCAAAATGAAATTATCAAGTTGATTAGAAATTACTAATATCTCTACATCTAAAAAATCATTTGGGTAGAATTTGGCAAACTGAATCAGTTTTTCCTTGTCAAAAGCTGCAAATGAATCAAGTGGATTTAGACATGCAGCACAAAAAAGTAATTCGGTATTCACCTCATTAAAACAATTATTGAGCTCTTGAATTTGCATATCAACGACAATATAAAATAACTCGACATGATAGTGATGAGAGTTTGTCTTGTTTTGAGCTCTACGCCTCGATATTCCTCAAATAACATATGTTTTATCCATATTAGGCACATCAATTTGATGTTTCCCATAAAATGACAAAATTTCATCCACTAAAAAACTCCAGCCACTATTCCTCAACATTTGGAGTCGTTTAAAAACTTGAACCAATTTTATGGCATTGACAATATCTTGATGCTTTCTTTGTAAAGTTTGAAACAAATCATTTGTAATTTTCAAAAGGGGTCTCATCAAATGTAAACTGAATACAAATTCAAAAGATTGCATTGATTTCAATATATGAAATGCTTCTGCTCTTTGATCTGAATTGGTTCTATCCTCCACTATGACATCAAGCACTTAAATGACAACTGAGAACATGCTAATCATGAAATTTCGTTTGGTGAATGGATTTCAGACTTCGCTAGGGTTTGTTTGGTGAGTGGATTTCAGACTTCAATTTCTTTTTATAATAGGGACGAAATAATAATTTAAAGGGAGTAATGGGGCAATAACATAATTCAGAGAGGGCATATTTTGTAATTACCAAAAAATTACAAGTAATAATAAAGTTTTTGAAAAAATGAGAAGCATCAACCGCCTCCTCTGGCGGGCCTAGCGTCCCTACGCCCCTGGGTGATTTGTATTCATAATTTTAAAGAGTTTGAGCGGACAACTACACACCTTCATCTTTGAGACAATAGATCCTCAATAGGTTAGATACATATTGTAGGTTATAACATATAATCATAATACTACATTAAAAAAAAACGCATGGCACTCATGCATTGAATGAACACATCATATCGACATAATAATGTGGTGTTTTCTATCTATTGAATAATTTCTCATAATTTACACCTTGACTTAGCTAGCTCATATCAAATGATCGATAACATAATTAAGAATTTATAACTCAAAAAATACGTAGAATTTGATTTAGGCTAGCTAGAGATATATGTATGATTTATGGTGTAAGTGCCACAATTGTAATTAAATGGAGTTGCCGGGGCGGACACCTAATTGCCGTCAGTTCCTTGTTTTCATTAGATTAATATAAAAATCAAGCAATTAAGCACTACTTTAGAACGAAATAATTAAATTGTTCGACTAAAATTACTGAATTCATTGTACCCCGCCCCCTGTATTAATTACCTTTGGGATGCAACTGCATACAAGGGAGAAAAGGACATTCAATGAGTTTGACAATGATCATAAATGTGCTGATAAAAACGTAGTAAATTAGAAGAGTTGATTCAAAATACGTCTTGGTCTATGTTGGAAATTATTGGAAGTCTTTAGTTTTAAAATTAACTCTGTCATTTTTACTTTTTTTATTTAACTCTTCACACAATAACTAAAATATAAGGCTTATATTTATAAGTAAACCCTAAAACCTTAAAACCCTAACCCACATATATTTATAAAATCCTACTTATATTAGACTTTTTATGAATTCATAACTTCAGCCCTATTCAAATACATATAAATAAAATTCTAATTATATGGGTCTACAAAATACAATACCGACAACCAACTTGTGCTTACAATCTTATTTCTTACACAGTCAGTTCTAAGCCTAAAAAAAAGAGAAGTGTTGTATGTTGGTAGCTGATAATCAGTGCATCAAAAAACTCGTTAGATCTATATGAACATAAATTCAAATAATTTACGTGTCAATTGTAATATCCAAAAATAAAAAGAAATAAAATAATAATCATAATAATAATAATATTGTTAGATATAATAATTAGAAGGAAAAAATGGCACTAGCGATAATATATCTTTTTGGAAGTAAGAAAATTCCATGTTTTTTAAATATTTACTTATTTTGAAAATATTTTTTTTTGGGAGCTAGCCATATAAACCCACCTTTGGGTGCAAAAGACTTACCAATTCTCAATTGCCAAAGGCACACAGCCAGAGAGACACTCGACGGGAAAGAAAGGAGAAAAAAGAGTCTTTTCTGTATTAATTATATTTTAAACAAAATTCGATTGTTGTGAAATTTTAGATGTATATATATTTTTAGCACGTAAATCTTGTTATATATCGGTATTGATTGTTAAGAGGTGAGATTTAAACTCTTGTTTAGTTTATTAAGTGATTTTTTAGTCGTAAAAATAATTTATTTCTATATTTTTCGATACATACAATTTAATTTTGAATTTATTTTAATTAAATGATAATCTTAAAATATTAATTATTTTGATGAAATTTAATTAAATATTATTTTGAAATATTGATATAGAATGAGAATTTAAAAAAAAAAAAAAAGAAATCGAAAACATGGAGGAAAAGGTTAGTGCCTTCAATGGCTGTGTTAGATATTTTACGTAGTGTGATAATTTTATATTTTTTTTCTGTGCACTTTAGTTGATACACACACACACATATCTATATATATATATATATATATATATATACAAGTTAGGGTGACTGTGTTATGTATGGTCATTATTTTGTAGCATTACTAGTTAATTTTTGTGATGTTATTAATTAATTTTGTAATAAAGATTTTAACTAGTAATGTAAAGATTCAATGCAACGGATTCAATAAAAGCATGTATAAGTAGAGCATGTCATGATAATCTAATATTCAATGAGAGAAACACATAGCAAAAGTGCTATTATCAATTAGCTCTCTTTTCTTCCCCTTTAATTATATGCATGATCATAATGACGAAAATATACTTAGAGGATTGAAGAAACATTAAAATACAGATTGTTGTTGTAGTTTTATACTTTTGATCGTAGATTTCAGTAGGTGAGAGATTGATCAATGCATTATTTGGATCCATAAAACTATATAATTTAGATTACCAACAATATCAAGTTTGACATTTTGAAGTGGTGCATTATGCATCTTTATATCCTAATAGAAAGTATTTTGAAGTGGTGCATTCTGAATCTTTATGTCCAAATAGAAAGTAGCACTTGGTGCATTCGGACAAAGTGATTTTAAAAATTATTCAATTATTGTTTTGATATAGAATTGTTTCTGTTTACATGTAATGTTCATGGCTAATAAAACAACTCCTAAACCCTTTCCTTTCTCAAAATCTTATCCATTTGTGACCTATATACAAATACTAAAATTCTTTTGGGATTGATTCGAATCTCAACATCAGATTTGGGATTGACCAGAATTGTCAAAAATTAGATATGAGATTGACTCGAATCTCAATATCAGATTTGGGATTGACCAAAATTGTCAAAAATCAGATTTGAGATTGACTCAAATCTCAACATCAGATTTGGGATTGACCAGAATCATCAAAAATTATATATGAGATTGACTCGAATCTCAATATCAGATTTGGAATTGACCAAAATCGTCAAAAATCATATTTGAGATTGACTCAAATCTCAACATCAGATTTGGGATTGACCAGAATCGTCAAAAAATAGATTTGGGATAGACACGAATCCGGACGAACGGTGGCAGACAACTAAGAGTTATACAGCTTTAGGATTTCCTTTGAAGCTTATATAAATGGGGTTATGACTCTAAAACCTAGAGAAGTTCATAAGTCGTCAAAATACTCAAAGAAGCTTAGGTTAGAGGCTAGTGAGAGTATAGAGAGATGGTGAGAGGCTCAGTTTGAGGCTACATATATTGTTAAGAGTGGAGTGAATATTGTAATCTGTGTTAAAGAGTATAGTGGATTGATTCTTTTCTCCCGTGGAGGTAGGCAATTAGCCAAACCATGTAAATCTTGCGTATTTTTTAGTTATTATTGTTCTTTCGTGATTGCTATTGTGGATTGAAGCTTACGTGGATTATCATTAGGTTATCTAAGTCTATTGATATTAGTTTTGGGATATAAGCCTAAAATTCCCAACAGTAGTATCAAAGCCGACGGTTGTTGAAGATCCAAAGTCGTGGTGGAATATTAGAGTTGGTTATTGGCTTAATAACAAGTTGTAGTGAAGATGACAAACATCAAATACGAAGTTAAAAAGTTCAATGGTAAGAATAACTTATCCCTGTGACAGAGAAGGATGAAGGATCTATTGATCTAGCAAGGGGTATCTAAGGTGTTACTCGACAAGGTGAAAAAGCTAGAGAAGATGACCGATGACGATTGACATGACTTTGATTGCAAGGCTGCGAGTTCGATTAGGTTGAATCTGGGAGATGAGGTTGTTCATAATGTGCTCGATGTAGAGACAGTTCATGATATTTGGCAGAAGTTGGAAGATCTCTACATGAAGAAGAATCTGGCCAACAAGCTGTACGTGAAGAAACAATTGTATGGACGGCAGATGCGAGAAGGTACAAAACTATTGGAACACTTGAATACGTTGTTGACAACCCAATTTGACCCCGCCCAATCTTAGGTGAATCCAATGATGAAAACAGATGGAATGGTACTTCAGTTCGATCCTCAGGAAGTGATCCAAGCTCGGTATTTGAACCCGAATCCTTCAAATCAAAAAATTTTTGTCGAACCTTCGAAACTTGCTGTCCAAGTAAGGCGACCGCCATGTTCATTGTGGCGACCGCCAATAGAATTTCTTAGAAACCCTAGTCAAAAGTGGCAACTGCCACCTTCAAACCAGCGACTGTCAACTTGCATTGTGGCGACCGCCAATAGAATCTTGTGGAACCTTTCAAAAACATGGCAACCGCCAACTTGCATTGCGGCGACCGCTAACTCCAAATGGCCTGACATGTCTTAGAATGTTGTAGCATCTCATTGGTTGAAGATTCTATAAATACCGTACCTCTGGTACATTTTTACGGACGAAATTTGAGTGAGGGGTTTGGTGAGAGAAGCTCTACCGAGTTGCTGAGCAATTCCGAGCCCCGACGCCGAAGCCCTGCCGAAATTCTGAGATCCAAACATCCGACGCTTACATTGAAAGCCTTGCTTGGATCGTTACCCGAGAATTGGACCATTGAAGAACCATTCTCCCGACTTGAGGATTCCTAAGCAATTCAGGTACCTTGTTTGGACCCCCAATCTTTCTAGCGCCATTCCTTCTCTTTTGGAGTAATCGGGTTAAATTCAATTTCAATTCGCGCATTTCTTTCATTTGTATAGTTAACATTGTGCCTTATTTAATTCGTTTCATTTAGTATTTTTATTAATTGCTTAGTTCACACATCCACACTAAACATATTATTTTTTTCTTTAATATATTCATCAAATTAGTGCAAACACAATTTGACGATACAATTAAATAATGTCATTATTGTTACAATATAAGCACTTATATAAAAATAGTTGTAATTGTCAATATTACACCCATTTAATTATAGTATTTTATTTCTTCTCTTTTCTTTTCTTTTTATCTTAATTTAATATTCTAGTTTTTTTTTCTTTTAATTAGTCTAACTTTTCTTTTAATAGTATTCTATTTCATTTTCTTTTCTTTTCTTGTAACATTAGTTTAATGCTCAATTTTATTTTATTTTTAACTTAGCATTTCTTTTCTAACTTTTATTTTCTTTTCTTTTTTATAATAGTGCAATTTTTTTTTCTAGTATTTTCTTTTTATTACTAACTTTAAATTTTCTTATAATATCCTTTTTTTTCTTTTAATATTAATTTAATCTTCTCTTTATTAGTATTTTTTTCTTTTAATGTTAGTACTTATTCTTCTTTTAAAGTTTTATTTTTTTTACATAGTTTTATTTTCTTTTCATAACACTTATCTCATCTTATCTTTCTTTTTCTTCATTTTTATTAAATCTAAATAATCATAAAAAGTCTTTTAATTTAATTCTCATTCTTTAAGTATAATTTTCTTCCCTTTTGTTTTCCTTTTCTTTTATTTTCTTTTTATCTTATTTAGAATGTGAATGGCTAGCTTTTCTTTTTTTATTAGTTGAATAGCATTTTCTAACCATTTTTTTATAGCTTTCTTTTGTAAACTTTTTCTTTCTTTTCTTTAATCTTTAGGTATTCTCTTGTCATTTTCTTTTTTATTTTAGTTATCCCCTTTTTTTATACAATTTGATAACATACATGATAGTTTTGGTGAATGTTTTGTTTATTCCATTTGAAAGTATGTTTAAATTAGTTTAGAATTTTGATAATATTATTAGCAAAGTTCATGTCCATTTTTAGCATCTTTTAGCATATTTTTGCCTTTTTATTTGAATCATGATAGTTTAGATTATTTTAATAATATCGCATGTGTGTGTGCTTCATGTACCATTTAGTTAGAAATTGCATGCCATAGGACTTAGAATTTTAATCCTTTATTTGTTCTAATTTGGAGTCTATGTACATATGCTATGTATTTTTCATATTTAATTTTGGATGTTCTCTCTTTACCTTTATTTTTTTTATTTGCATGCATTTGAAAAATTCTATTAAAGAACCAATAATGATTAGTAGAGGCCAACCTTATGGTTGGGTGAACGGGGTGCCTAACATATTTCTTGATTCATACCTTAACCCCCGAACTCTCTTTCTCTGGTTAAACGTTTTAAAGATTAGTTGCCATTTTTTTTCTTAGTTTTTCTCAAAAACTAAGTGGCGACTCAATTTTCATCAAAAATGAATTTTCAAGGTGTTAAAAATATTTTTCAAATATCTTTGAATTCTCTTATTTTTGAAATATTTTTCAAAATAACCCCCCAAATCTCAATGCCACAGTATTTTCTAGCGAATTCGCTGGGGACTAGTTTATAAAATTAAATAAGAGGGCCAGACTTAAAAATATCATTGGTTCTTAATAAGCATTTCTCATTTATATTTTTGCATGCATATGAATTGTTCTTTAAAATCCCCTACCTGGTCGACCCGATGCCCTGAACGTTCATCCGTTTCGGAAATTGTTGAAAAGACGGGTAACCCTTACTAACTGTACGTTATCATAGGTGCAGTAAAAGAGTTCAAGCGTACTGTTTAACCATATCATGTACCACTCCAGGCATGTGAGGTATATACCTCGCTCTATTCAGAAGGTACTCTGTTCGATTGACCAAAATCAAACTTTTGCATATAGTAGTTTAGAACCCCCCATTAGGTACTACTAACCCCCGTAGGATTATGTGTTTTCTTAAAATTGTATGTTTTGATTGCGTATTATTAGGATTGTTTGATCGGGCTTAAGCTGGTTCCTCTTCCGGGTTCGGTCCGGATTTTCTCTCATCCTTTGATTATGTTAGCTTTTCGCCTTCGGGTTTTTACCCAGGCTTTGCTTTCACCATGTTTGGTTTCCCCAGCATAGTTTTTCTCTCAGGGTCATACCCGTGTTTCGTTTTAAAACCTCTAGGGTGGATTCTCTCTCTTTTGGGTTCTTCCCGGGTTGTTAGTTTCATACCCCTGAGTTTGTTTAGACTCGTTTTCTTCAGATCCTTGTTATACCTGCGTGAACTAGTTTCTTACCGTTATGCCGTCCATTTTTTCCTTAGAACTTTTAGGTTAAATCGGTCCTCTCAGCCTAGCTCTCTTTTTTTTGCCGGAGTGCTGTCCATTTCTTCACCTGAGCTTAGTAAAACCTGTTCAGTTGTTATGTTGCCAGTATGAGCCCGGCAAGGGCATTGTTCTAGCCTCCGTAATTATCTGCTTATGATTTGTTGTTTTGGGTATCTGAGATGTTTGCTATCTATCATTAAAATTCTCATATGAAAAGTATTTGATACTGGTTATTCTACTTTTGGGATTCAGGTTTTCTTCAGGTCTAGATCATTGAGCAGAGAAGAGCACAGTCAACACGTGTCTGGGCAATATCAGTGACGGGCAGACTCTGTAGGGTACCTGAATAGCTAACTGAGCCAGCTGAAATGGCAGAGAATGAGGTGAACTTGACAGCTCTAATGAGAGCCATTACTAAGATACAAAGAGCTGTGGAGTAGCAGACCCAAGCTCAAAATCAGTGTCAGGTGCAGGTTCGAGCAATTCAGGCCCGTATGCTTATTGTGAATGGACAGCCGGATAACACAAATGAGAACGTCAAGGACTTTTGGGATGAAAATTAGGTCCCCGATGGACCGCAAGTTATTCCACCACCACCACGGAATCCTCGACAGGTGATAGTTGAGGAAGAAAACACTGCTCAGTCCAGAGAATCTGCATTAGTTGAGAAAATCGACCGGATGGAGAAGGTCCTAAGAAAGGCCAAGGGAATTGAAGAATACATGCTAGATGTGGGAGGGCAATGTTTGTTCCCAGATGCTAAGCTACCGAAAAAATTTTAAATACCAGATATGAAGAAGTTCGATGGAATCGGAGATCCCAGAATTCATTTCCGAATGTATGTTGGTACCCTGTCGCCAATGAAAATTGATGACCAGTTGAAGGCTCAGCTCTTTCACCAATCTCTTTCTGGGGCAGCCCAGAAATGGTTCTTCTCCCTCGATGTAGCAAAGACCAAAACTTGGGAGGACATAGCGACGGCATTTGTCAGTCAGTACAACTAAAATATCTAACTGGACGTCACCACCCGAGAGCTCGAAACAACTTGACAGGAGAATCGAGTCTTTTGTTGATTTCTTGATTCGGTGGAGGGGTAAAGCCGTTAAGATGACAAACTGACCCACTAAAAAGGAGCAAGTGAGGATCGTGCTTAAGAATCTGCAGTCTCCACTGAAATGGTATCCTATTACTCAGTGGCTTTCTACCTTTGAACAACTGTTTGATGCTGGGGTACAGATTGAAGATGCCATTCAGACTGGGAATATCGAGAAAATCGAACTGAGCCAGAAACCCAGGAGGACCTTCCCTATAAATAACCAAAATTAGTCTGCCGCCACCAACCTCGTTTCTCGCTCAAACGAGGTAAACTTGTTGAACCCATCCTCTTCTACCCGAAAATCCAACAATACCCAACAGTCAGACAATGGGCAACAGCAACAAAGGCCGAGGAGAGTTTTCACTCTCCTTAACATTTTTTTATCCACCGCCCTGAGTCGACTTGTCGAGAAAGGGCTTATCAAACCATTGGACCCCATGCCTGTACCCGATCCCTTATCGCCAAGATTTAATGCTTCTCAATACTGCGCCTTCCACCAAGGTCACGGGCATTTGACTGATAGATTATGAGGCTGCGTCATGAGATCTTGAATCTCATTGACAACAAAGTGATCCCTCCTCCATCTACTACTCTAAAGCCGAATGTCACGACTAATCCTATGCCAAATCATGCCAGGCAGGCTGGGGAGAATTACATGTCCCTAGGACAATCGGAGGACCTGAGTAAATATATCTGTTCGGTGCATCTGCAGCGCCCTCATGTTCCAGTGATTGAGGATCAGACAGCTTGGTCATTTATCGTGGTTAGAGGTAGCCGAGACAGGATGGTGAAATGAAATGATGGTGCTTGGGAGTGGTATCAGACAACATTCCCAATTATCCAACAGGAAGAAGAAGAGCACAACGAAGAAGACGATTGGCCTTTGGATTACCTAGCCTGACCGTATGGGTTTGGCCACGTGCTCGACCGCATTATCCTTCCCCAACTTTTTGAGGAAGAGGTATATGTGGATGAAATGCAATCCTATTGGCTGGTAAGGGTTGTGCTGAAATCAGATGGGGCTGAGTGGATAGACTTCTGGACCGCTCGGGAACAGCAGGTGGACTTTATCGAAGAGGACATATGGGAAGAAATTGATAATACATGGGCTATTGAGGATGATGAGAAAAGAAGAGGAAGAGCAATGGTTGGTGGGTTAGATGATTTATAGGCATTTGAAAGCCCTCCATGCATAGACGAAGTAAGACAGACTGAGAGTACAATACCGGGATTGTGGGATCTTGAGGACGGAATAGAGCATCTGACTAGAAGTGGGCGGCATTTCAAGCTAGCCCAGCTAGAGAAAGCGTAACCAAGCGGAAAAGGGAAGGAGAAAGAACAAGAAGAAGAAGAGGATGCAGTGCTAAAGCAATTACAGAAAACGCAAGCCAATATCAGAATTTTGGGGCTACTGATGGCCTCGCATAAACATAGATAAGCTATGCTAAAGTTTCTGAATAAAGCCAGCATTTCGATAGATGCTACCCCTGAGCAACTGATTGGACTTATTCTGCCGGCGGTAGAGCCAAAAATCATTTCTCTTTCCGACAAAGATCTGCTAGCAGAGGGAAGGAATCATAACAAGCCGCTACACATTACCATTAAATTCCTGGACAAGTGGGTCCCCGTGACTCTTATTGATAACGGGTCTGCATTAAATATATGCTCAGAACAGCACTCTGTTTAGGGCTAAAGACGAAGCACTTCACGTCGAGCAATCAAGGAGTCCGGGCCTATGACAATACGAGGAGGGACGTATTAGGACTTGTATCATTCGCAATATTAGTAGGGCCCTTGGAAACATCGGTCGAGTTCTATGTACTAGATATGCCAGCATCTTTTAACTTGTTGTTGGGTAGACCCTAGTTGCATGACCCAAGTGTTCAGGCTGTACCATTGACTCTCCATTAGAAACTAAAGCTGATGAAAAATGGGGCAGTTCTAACTATTCACAGAGAAGACAGCATTCATCCCGCAAGAGGAGGAGAGGGCTCAACTCTGTTGGAGGTTCAGCATAGTGAAGATGATGTATCGCTTAGTAGTTTCTGATTTGATGAAGCACAGGCTGTCCAAATGCTAATGAATGAGGAGTAAAGGTACATCAACCCAAGGGCAATCACGATGATGAGGCAAATGTCCTACTTTTCGGGCATAGGACTAGGGCGTAAACAGTAAGGAATCCCCAAACCTGTTCAGGTATTGCCAGCTTCTCGCCATTTCGATCTTGGATACAAATCGACGGAGGAAGATTTGGAAGGGCCTAAGAAGGGACAGAAGGTCGATTATTTAAGAACTCTCAATGGGTACTTTGTCAAAGAGGGGGAAGATTTCCCGTACTACGGCTTTCTGGAACCATGGAATGACAAAGAAACCAATCAAAAGCTGCCAGGGCTAGAAGTCTTTTTCGGCCATCAGTTGTCTGATACAGAGGAGGAAGTGAAAGAGGAAGAGGAGAAGATTCAAGAAGAAGATTGGGCCGACAAGCTTGACGGAATTGACATGGGGGCACTGTTCAACGAAAAAATGGCACAACTGCAAGTAGCCAACTCAGACTGCTTCATGATGGGCTTCAGCGCACCAACTGACTGCACCAAGCTCATTGTCAACGCGGTTACAAAGGAAGTGAAGAACTGGACCTTAGAGTCTTGTGGTGTACATGATGTCTATTCCGAGTCCAAGTCTGAGTCTGATTCTGTGGTTGAGAGCACGCCTGTTTATGCACCTTCCCTTATTTATGCTTTCGAGTTTGTAATTCTTTCTTCTTTCAATGAAATGAACGAAATTTCTGGATACTCTGCTTTGTTTGATTTATTTCATACGCCTTTCGACGATTTTGAGTCCGACGGGGATATCCCCAAAGAAATAAAATTTTTAATAAAAAGAGAAAAAGAAATGCGTGCCCAACCCATAATTGAAGAAACTTTGTCAATAAATATAGGTAATGAAAATAATCCGCAAAATGTTCAAATTGGTTCTTCTTTATCCTTAGTTGAACAAGAACAATTAATAACTTTATTAAAAGAATTCAAGAATGTATTTGCATGGTCTTATGAGGATATACTCAGAATTGATCCTGATATTGTCCAGCACCATATCCCTTTATACCCTGACGCTAAATCGGTCAAACAAAAATTAAGACGGATCCAGCCAGAATGGGATCTGAAGATCAAAGAAGAAGTTGTCAAACAGATTAATGTAGGATTCCTCATGGTAACTAAGTATCCAAAATGGGTAGCCAACATCGTACTAGTTTTAAAGAAGGACGGACGTATCCGAGTCTGCGTGGATTTTTGGGACCTCAACAAGGCTAGCTCGAAAAATAATTTTCCGTTACCACATATCGATGTTTTAGTAGACAGTACATCGGGGCACACCTTGCTGTCATTCATGGATGGCTTCTTCGGGTACAATCAGATTCTCATGGATCTTGAGAATAGAGAAAAGACAACCTTCACCACGCCTTGGGGCACCTATTGTTATCGTGTAATGCCATTTAGTTTGAAGAATGCATGGGCAACCTATCAAAGGGCTGCCACTACTTTACTGCACGATCTGATACATAAGGAGGTCGAAGTATACGTGGATGATATGCTAGTCAAATCTAAAGATCGGGATGGTCACATCATAGCACTACAAAAGTTCTTCAAAAGGATTCAGAAGTACAAGATGCGACTCAGCCCGCAAAAGTGTGCCTTTGGAGTTACTGCCGGAAAGATGCTCGGGTTTATGATCACGAAATGAGGCAATGAAGTTGATCATTCAAAGATTAAAGTAATTTTTGAAATGCCTTCTCCGAAGATCGAGCGAGAAGTCAGGGGCTTTCTGGGTAAAATACAGTTTATCAGTCAATTCATCGCAAAACTGACAACTACCTGTGACCGATTTTGCAGGTAGTCGTCAGTTTTGTGATGAATCGACTGATAAACTGTATTTTGGCGCAAGAAGGTGAAATTGGAATTGAGAAGGCTGTGTACTATTTAAGTAAGAAGATGACAGGATCGTAAATACGGTACACACCACTGGAAAAGATATGTTGGGCCTTGGTTTGGGCTTCTCGAAAACTAAAGCTTTACATGATGTCTTTCACAGTGAATATCATCTCCCGGATAGACCCATTGAAGTACATGTTTGAAAAACCAGCACTGACAGGAAGGTTGGCTCGATGGTTGCTACTATTATCTGAATTTGATCTTCAATATATCACCCGAAAGTCAGTCAAGGACAGAGCAGTTGTAGAATTTCTAACCGATCAACCCGTTGAAGGAGGTGAAGACATAGAGTTTCAGTTTCCTAACGAATAGCTGATGAAAGCTGGGGATGACAAGTGGACTCTATATTTTGATGGCGCATCCAATCAGTATGGCTATGGAATAGGAGTCTTTCTTATCACTCCCGATGAATCACACGTTTCGTTATCATTGAAGCTAAATTTTGAAGTTACCAACAATCAGGCTGAGTATGAAACATATTTAGCTGGATTAGAGGCAGCCTTAGAACTAGGGGCAAGGAAGCTGGAAGTCATCGGAGATTCAACACTGGTAGTTTCGCAAGCGAGAGGAGAATGGAGGGTCAGGGACTTAACCTTGATTCTCTATCATCAAGAGCTAGAGAAACTAATACCATGTTTCAAATCAGTGATATTTACCCACGTGCCAAGACTGCAGAACAAGTTCACTGACGCACTGGCCGCCTTAGCATCCATGATTGGCATACCATCTAGGGTTCGAATGAGGCCTTTGATTATTGAACAGAAGAGAAAGCTGGCATACGAGGTGACAGCTGCAATCGAGAAAAGCATTGACGACCATCCATGGTATTTTGATATTTAGAATTTCGTGGAGAAAAGAGAATACCCCAGGTTTGCTAGATAAAAGGACAAAAGGGCGATACGACGTTTAGCCGCATAGTTTGTCATTTGCGGTGGTAAACTATACAAACGAGGACATTTTGGGGTCAACAAGCAGTGTGTCAACAATGAAAAAGGTCAAGAATTGATGAAAGAAATCCACGCAGGAGTTTGTAGACCACACATGAGTGGGAATATGTTTGCCAAGAAAATCCTACGACAAGGATATTTTTGGATGACGATAGAGACAGACTGCATACAGTTCATGCGGAGGTGCCACAAATGTTAGATTCACACAAATCTCATGCACGTTTTCCCATCTCAGTTGTATAACCTGACGTCACCATGACCTTTCTCAGTATGGGGCATTGGTGTGATCCATAAGGTAACACCGAAGACGTCAAACGGGGATGAGTTCATCTTAGTGGCCATTGACTACTTTACCAAGTGGGTGGAAGCAGCCACCTACTCGATATTGAAAGCCTCTCATGTCGCTAAGTTCAAGCTGAACATCATTTGCCGGTACGGGGTCCCCCATGAGGTCATCTCAGATAATGGCTTGCATTTTCAAGGAGAGGTCTTGGATCTTTTCGAAGAATACTGGATAGTGGCCCACAAGTCCTCACCATATCGACCGCAGACCAATGGAGCGGTTGAGGTAGCAAACAAGAACATCAAGAAAATTTTACAAAAGACGATCAACTCACATAAGGATTGGCCGAAGCATCTACCGTTTGCACTTTGGAGATACCGAACGTCAATCAGAACTTCAACTGGAACTACACCATACTCTTTAGTGTACAGGATGGAAGCCGTTCTTTCCATCGAGGTGAAAATCCCTTCACTACGAGTAGTGGCCGAGGCCAGTATTTCAGAAACAGAATGGCAGAGGAACCGGATGGAAGAATTGCTCTTGTTTGATAAAAGAAGAATGCAGGCTCTGTTTCATGTACAAGGATACCAGAGGAGGATAGCTCGAGCGTTCAATAAGAAGGTCAAGACCCGGGACCTTAGAGAAGGAGATTTAGTTCTTAAGGAAATCAGAGCTCCTATCTTTGACCCAAGAGGCAAGTTCAAGCCAAACTGGTCCGGACCGTTTCTCATCAAAACCATCATGATCGGTGGTGCAGTCATCATTATGGATTTGGATGGCAATGTGTTCTCCACCCCAGTTAACCTCGATCAACTCAAAACGTACTATCATTGAGATAAAAATAAAGATAAAATAAAAACTCGCTGAGTTGAAAATAAAAAAGGCAACTCAGGCAAAAGTTAGAGCAGCCCACAAGGCCAAAAACCTGAAAGGGCGACCTTGGCAAAAGTTAGGGCAACACAAAAGGAGAGTGTTAATACCCGAGAATAAACCAAGTCCGAACTACGTTATGGCCTGATTCTATCTTTTTGGGATACGTAGGTAGTTTCTTTTAAGAAGTCCGACCACATTCTTTTCTTTTAACCATCTTTGAATCCAAGTAAGACTAATGCAAATTAATTTCTGGATTTCGATAATAAAGTCATAAAAAAAAAACTTTGGATAAAAGTTATATCCAAAGTTTGATCATTACTTTGATCAAAGTTATAAAATTTGATCATTTTCCTTTCCCTTCTTCCTTGTCCTTCTTCTTCCTATCCTACAGCAGCCATGTTTTGTACTCAGCAGAAAGCTCGGGACATTACAGCACATGCTTTTCCATACGTGAACGAGAAGGCCAGGCATCCTGAGACAGTGTTAGAAATGGAGCCCGCAGCGTAGATAAAAATAGACCACCTCGAATACTGAGAAAGATGATCTGATTGCAACCGAACTGCCGCATGATCCGATGCGGGTAATAGAAAGTAGTCTGACGTAGAGCAATCAACAGAACACTAGGGTGATCCATGGTAGTTAGAGTCATGGCAGGGATCCACCACCAGGGGCACTGCTAAGTAATATCTGGGCCAGTCAGGGATGAGAAGTACTGTTGCCAGGCTGTCTCGGTGTTACATATGTAATAACAGGGGCGGTAAATGAAAACTGTAGCACTGTGTATATCAGTAGGTGATTTTTGCACAAGATTTACCTACTCCATCAACCAGATCTATAGCAAAAGTTAGAACAGTAAGAAGAGAAGCCTTGCAGTATAACAAAAGTCTGATAAAGGGAGAGGTTTTGAGCTTACCTGAAGTAGTAAGGGGCTGCAAGCAAAAGTAGTGGTCTCACCGCGATAAACAGCGTCTAGACCCAGCAGTGTCTCGGTTAAGACAAGTGGTACAAAGTCCTTCCCCATCCACATCTGACCCACGATGTCAACCAATGAATAGCTAACTCGTCCACATAGGGAATAAGAAGATACTGGGCAAGAAGGCAGAAGCAAAGTGTGTACCGTCGCCACAACTGAAAACCAAGGTTGCTAAGGTCACCGGTAGGACGAAATGTATTAATGATCCAGGGTATGTCAAGACAGTCATCCTGTGCCAGAAGAGAGCCCTCCATCTTAGATTAACCATAAAGCTGTATCACCTGCTTACGAGTTGAAAGAAAGAAAGTGGGAACCGCAATAGAGCTTCGAGGGGACAAATCTAAAATGGCAGCAAACTCCTCCATGGTGGGGCATTGCTCTTCAAGGCCAAATGGGAAGACGTGGGATTGCGGGTCCCACAGCTGAGCAACTGCTTTCAGCAAAGGCCCGTTAATCTTTATGGCATGAGAGGAAATAAGGAGTTGATATCGAAAGGGGCAAAGGTTAAACGTTCGATATGAGAGAATGTCTCAATCCATGAAAAAAGGGGATTTGCCATCTGAGCAAGAACAACAGAAAATGGAACCTCCAAGGCTGTATTTATAAGGAAGGAAAGGGTGGAAAATTAAAATTTCGACAAAAGGCATGTTCAATGTGGCAACCGCCACTTTGGAGCTAGTGATCGCCAACTCTAAAAAGCATAGTACAGTGACATCAGCCCTTTCACTAGGTAACCACCAGGTTATAAATGGAAACCACCATGTCAATCTCCTTGGAGGTGGCGGCCACCATGTTATGTTATGGCGACTGCCATGTTTGAACACGCTGGGTGTGTGTCAGTTTATAGTTTGTGTGATTTGTATAAATTGTGGCATCTGAATTATGCATCCAAGACAATTTGAGCAGTAAATAAAGAAAAATCATGCAACAGATAATAATGTAAAGTAATGGATGGCGCGAAGGCCCAAAATGCGTCAGAAAGAAGTAGAGTGTATAAAAAATGTAAACTAGGGCACCCAGGCTCAATAAGTAATGACAGGGGCACGCAGGCTCATAAATGTATCAAATTGGGGACGTAGGCCCATGAAAATACAAAACAAAGTATCTAAAAGATAAATAAAGCTAGGAAGGGGAAGCTCTCTCTCTCTCAGATATGCCTCGGGTGGACCCGGCGGGAGGAAGGATCAGCCTCATCCGAGCTACCATCCTCAAAGAGTTGCTCAATGTCATCATCACCGTCACTACCGAAAGAAGAAGACACAGCCCTAGAGCGACTCTAAGCGGAGGAGACGGACCCTCTAGAGCGAGCTCGAGAAGATGCCCAGGAACCACGACCACGAGCAGGGGCAGAAGGAGGAGCAGGAGCACGTGGTGGTACTATGCCAGTAGTTGGAACTGGAGGCTGTCAAAAGAAAAGTAAGACTCAGAACAGGATAATGACAGAAAGTGCCAAAAAACTAAAAAGAGCATGCAGGATACTCACAATGGCCACTAGCGTAAAAGCAACGCCGGCTGCTCGCATCGAGGCGTCCATCTACCGGACCAGTGCCCTAAGGCCGGTGACCATCAGCACCGTACGGTCTAACTAGGCCTGGTCAATCTGTAAAGAAGAGAGCAGTTTAAGGAAAATAGACTAGTAAGAAGATTAAGTAATTGAAGGAAAGGAAAAAGCCAAACCCTGCCGATGTCAGCGCTGAACTCTAGTTCTGGCAGAACAGGGACCGGCAAAGGAAATGGGAAGCCATATGCAATGGTCTGAACATCCCATGGGATCTCTGGGCCCCTCATCCCACCAGCATCATCAGTAGCAGCTCCGACAGCAGCGGCTCCAGCAGCACCGGCATCAGCATCCTCTGGTGCCCATCCCCTCCTCCTGCCACCAGGGGCAGTCGGACAAGGTCCTAGCGGTCCAAGCAGATGGGCCTGGGCCCAGGCCATGTAGTCCCCCTATGGCACTAGAAGCTCGGCAGCATGTGTCCCTACCAGCTTTAGGAGCAGGTCGACCTGGCCTAGATGATCGGTTAGGCGCATACAGGCCGAAGGAACCACTAGGATCCGGAAGTGATCCAGGCCGAGCGACTGGCAAACCACTCGCTGTCCTAGATAGTACTCCCGTCCAAATGAACCCTCCAGCAGGATCCGCCTAGAAGCGATATCCCGGTTGCGCATCAAGTTTGCGCCAACCCGATCCTCTATGCCCCTCCAAACATCCCAGTGAACCTGCAGCAGTTCAAAGTACAGTACAATGCAAATAACAGTAAGTCGTGCAGTATGATGAATAGTATACAGCGCAAAGAACAGTGCAGTAAATAGTGCAGTAGGTAGTATAATGAAGAAAGCAGTGTACAAAATAGTAAGCAGTAAATAACGATACATGGTCAGGGGTCAGCCGGTCCAGTGATACTCGAAACCAGTCAATGTCCTTCCCTCCAGCCTTCTTTCCCTTCAGGCGTCAGGACCACCGGGCCGTTCGGGGAATGACCAAAGGGTCTGCCGCAGAGTTCGTCGGGACGTGAAGCCTGAGGAACTCATAAGTCCACAACTGCAAAGAAAAAGATGTCAGCAAGCAATAACAGATAACAGAAATGAAAGGAGAACTCCAGAAACTAAAGCATACCACCCAAACCCTTCGGTATCCCCCGATGCTGAGCTCTTGGGGGAACCAGTTCAGTGTCCGCATGAATTTGTAGAGAGTGGCGAGAGATGCTCCTTCCCAATTGATTGAAGCGATCCGGTCAAGACGAGCCAGGGGCCCAAGTAATGCAAATGGACGGTATTCTCCTTGTTCGAAAACAAGGAGGTACCGAACATGTACATCAGAAAGCCCCGGGTGACCCACTCGAAATAACGGGGCTCGGTGCACTGAAACTGTCTGAACTGCTCAAAAAACCAGGCATACCGAACCCCATCGCGATCCATCTGCGCAGAGATAGCTCCAAGGAAATACAGCAACATGTCGGGCGACTAGGCTATGAGGGGATCAAATGGGATGGGAGCTCCTCCGATTCGAATGCCGGTGATGAGTGCGAAGTCTAGAGGCATCAGAGTAGCCTCAAAAGTGGTAAAATGGAATGTGTTGGTGGTATCCCACCACCGCTCGGCTAGGGCTGTCAACCAGACCCGGTCGTTGCTCGTCCTACCAAACAGGGGTATGAATCGAGCAAAATCGGAGGCATCGATTTAAGCCCGGCTAGGAGCAGGGAAGGCATCATACCACTCCAACACCTCTCCAGAGGCAGAACCTTCGAAGCCACGGACATAGTGACCAGTCTGAAAGAGAAGATAAATAGAAGATATATAAATAAGCAGATTAAACACATGAAACAAGCAGCTGATAACTAAAAGCAATAAAAAATCCTAGGTTCGTGTGTAAGTGGCGACCATTCGGTTCTTTCAAGCCTTAGAAAATTAGGCACCCTAACCCTAGGTTCGTGTGTAACTGACGACCTTTCGGTTCTTTCAAGCCCTAGAAAACTAGGCACCCTAACCCTAGGTTCGTGTGTAACTGACGACTCTTTTATTCTTTCAAGCCCTGGTAAACTAGGCAAATCTCCCAAACCCTAGGTTCGTGTGTAAGTGACGAGCCTTCGGTTCTTTTAAGCCCTAAAAAATTAGGCACCCTAACCATAGATTCGAGTGTAAGTAACGACCTTTTGATTTTTGTACATCCTAGTAAAAGACAAGGAACCCCAAGCCCTGGGGCACCGGGCAAAATCTTTATTATTTTTGTGTTAATAAAAAAATAAAATTAAAAAAAAACATAATAATAAGAAAAAAAAATCTTCCCTTTAATAATTGTGTTTTGCCCTTTTTTCTAGGATTTTTTAAAAATTTTCTCAATTTTCTAGAAATTTTCTAAAAATTTTTAGGATTTTGAAAAAAAAAATTTCTAAAAATTGCCAGGATTTTCTTAAAATTTTTCCAATCTTCTAAAATTTTAGCATTTTCTAAAAATTTTCAAAAATTATCCTCAAAATTTTCTGGAAGTTTTCCTCAAACTTCTAGTATTCACTAAAACTTTTGAATATTTTTCTTTAATTTTCTAAACTAAAAAAAATTCATAGGATTTTTAAAAATTTTCTTTAATTTTTTAGAATTTTTAAAAAATTTCCTTAATTTTATAAGATTTTCTTAAAAAATCTTCTAGGATTTTTCGAAGACTTTTGCTTAAATTTTCTAGGATTTTTAAAAAAAATTCTTCTAGGAAAACATTTTCTTAGGATTTTTAAAAATTCTTCTTAATCTTCTAAGATTTTCTGAAAATTTTCTAGGAGTTTTCTAAGAATTTTCCTTAATTTTGTAGGATTTTCTAAAATTTCTAGCATTCTTCTAAAACTTTACTCCATTTTTCTAGGATTTTTCCAAAATTTTCTAAGGGTTGCCAAAATTTTTTCTAATTTTCTAGATTTTTGAAAAAAAAAACCACTTATATTTCTAGAGTTTGTGATTTTGGAAAATTTGCTTTATTTAAAATTTTTTTTGACAAAATTGCCTCTAATTTTAGGATTTCTGATAAAAATCCCTTAAAATAAAATAAAAATTTGCTTTATTTAAACTCCCTTAATTTGTTATGTTTTCCTAAAAATAAAAAAAATTCAAACCCTTTATTCTGTGATTTTCATTAAAATAATCACCCTTTTTTTCATTATTTGTTCAAATCTTAAGTGTCCCTGCTGTTTTAAATTTCCATAGCAAAGGTACCTAAATTAAGTTTAAATATCAAAGCATCACACTATTATCAAAATAAAACATCATTCATCATCATTCATCATCATATCAAAACACATTATCATATCATCTGGGAGATCCTAGGTAAGTGTTTACGTTTGATATATAATGCTTTGGTATTTAAAACAGTATGGATATGGTACATACCGAAGGTCGCTGGCGAGAAATATGGTAGTCAGGCTCCCGCAGAAGAACATCGGCAGCAATAGCATATATGAGAGGCCCGTAATGTCTCATCCCGCGTGGAGCTACGCGATGAGGTACCGGCGCATATGTGTGCGGGTCGAAAGGTGCCGGATGACCCTCCCCGGTGCCGAAATCCAAGAAATCAGCCACCTCCGCCTCAACAGCAGCATCCACAGCTGCCCATGCCTCCTCCTCAGCAGCCCGGCGGGAGGCACGCTCTACCTCGAGAATAAGGGCGTCCATCGCAGTAGTGGGCTGCGTGGAGGTGACCCCACCGGCAGGAACACTGGAAGTCGTACCTCTAAAAGTCCCCATGGAAGAACTCTCAATAGCAAAGAGGCCTTGTCGTGCCCTCAAGTCATCGTCTCCATGTCCCTGGCCCGCCATGAAAAGAAACGAGATCACAAAAAGTAGAATAAACATCGTGTGAGAGCTAGGAAGCAAGAAAGAGCAAGAGGAAGTTTAGAGAGAAGCGAGAGTGTTTAGAGGCTAGAGAGAGAAAGAGATATGGGCAAATGAACTCCCATGCGCGCCTCAAGGGACCGTATGCGCACTTGGAGATGGCGGTCGCCACTTCCAAAGTGAGCGACCGCCATGTTTTTGAAACGTCACATGGCGACCGCCATGTTGTAAGGGTTTTAGGTGGGCGGTCGCCATATCAGAGGGGTTTGGGCTTGGCGACCGCCAGGTTGTCAATAATCAAGTCAGGTCGGTTCGTTCATCATGATTTTTTAGGGTTTTATGGAGCCTGTTTGGGTGTTTTTTGTGTATATGATTATGTGATTTTCTTTTTGTGCATACTGATTTCATGAATGTTATAAAATAAAAAATAAAAAAATATTGTTGTTAGAAAAAACAATTTCCATAAATAATAATAACAATAATAATTTTTCTTATTTTGTGTGCTTAGAAATAATTTTTTTTAACTTACGTTTTTTATTCCAAAAATAATTTTGCGTTATAATTTGTTTCCGATAAATTTAATTTTAAGATTTAATTATTTTTATCTCGTGCCTCGTCTCGAATTTTTAGATCTTAACTCAACCTATTAATTCGTGATTATCATTTCTGATAAATTTAATTTTAAGTCATAATTTGATTTTTAATTATTTTTGTCTCACGTCTCATCTCGAATTTTTAGTTTTTAACTCGACCTATTAATTCGTGATTATCCTTTTCGATAAATTTAATTTTAATTCATAATTTAACTTTTAATTATTTTTATCTCGCGTCTTGTCTCGAATTTTTAGGTCTTAACTCGACTTATTGATTTGTGATTATCCTTTCCAATAAATTTGATTTTAAGTTATAATTTGACTTTTAATTATTTTTATCTCGCACCTCGTCTCGAATTTTTAGATCTTAACTCGACCTATTAATTCGTGATTATTCTTTTCGATAAATTTAATTTTAAGTCGTAATTTGACTTATAAGTATTTTTATCTCGCGATTCGTCCCAAATTTTAGATCTTAACTCGACCTATTAATTAGCGGTTATCCTTTCCGGTAAATTTAATTTTAAGTCGTAATTTGATTTTTAATTATTTTTATCTCGCGCTTTGTCCCAAATTTTTAGGTCTTAACTCGACCTATTAATTCGCGGTTTTTCTTTCCGGTAAATTTAATTTTAAAGACGTAACTTGGCTTTTAGTTATTTTTACCCTGCTTTCATCCTGAATTTTTAGGTCTTAGCTCGACCTATTAATTTGACGTTTTCTCGTCGGTCCTCTTCATGACTCTAAAGTGACTCGTCGGTCCTCCTCATGACCCTAAATCGTCGGCCCTCTTCATGACTCTAAACAGACTCGTCGATCTTTCTCATGACCCTAAACTGACTCGTCGGTTCTCCTCATGACCCCAAACTTACTCACCGGTCCTCTTCATGATCCTAAACTGACTTGTCGGTCTTACTCCTGACCCTAAACTGACTCGTCAGTCCTCTTCATGACCCTAAACTGACTCGTCGATCCTTCTTATGATCCTAAACTAACTTGTCAATCCTTTTCATGACCCTAAACTGACCCGTCGATCCTTTCACGACCTAAAACTGATTGATATTTTCTCGGTCTGTGTTACGACCTCAGAACTTTCTTACACTGTACGTGTTTTTCATTACATCATACCAGCATCTGCATCATGTTTCTTATCTTGCATCATTGCATTTTGCCCCGTGAACTACGTTTTTGGTCTGATCCCTACCAAGGGGTACGTACGCAACTCGATGAAATTTTGGGTAAGATCAACATTATACACATGCTTATATGTTTTTGGCCTAAGATTGACGGCTCGGTCAAATGGCTGTTGTCTCTGGATCTTTGATATAACTTGCATCACTCGTTGCTTTGCAAGTTATACAAAGAGGGGCAACTGTAGACAACCCAATTTGACCTCGTCCAATCTTAGGTGAATCTGATGATGAAAACAGATGGAATGGTACTTCAGTTCGATCATCGGAAAGTGATCCAAACTCGGTATTTGAACCCGGAACCTTCAAACTAAAGAAATTTTGTCAAACTTTTGAAACTTGCTGTCCAAGTAAGGCGACTACCATGTTCATTGTGGCGACCGCCAATGGAACCTCTTGGAAACCCTAGTTAAAAGTGGCGACCGCCACCTCCAAACCAGGGACCGCCAACTTGAATTGTGGCGACCGCCAATAGGACCTTGTGGAACCTTTCAAAAATATGGCGACCGCCAACTTGCATTGTGGCGACTGCCTACTCCAAATGGCCTGACATATCTTAGAACGTGGCAGCATCTCATTGGTTGAAGAACTCTATAAATACCGTACCTCTTGTACATTTTCACGGATGGAACTTGAGTGAGGGGTTTGGTGAAAGAAGCGTTGCCAAGTTGCCGAGCAATTCCGAGTCTCGACGCCGAAGGCTTGTCGAAATATCGAGATCTGAACCTCCGACGCCTATATTGAAAGTCTTGCTTGGATCGTCACCAGAGGATTGGACCATTGAAGCACCATTCCACCGACTTGAGGATTCCTGAGCAATTCAGGTACCTTGTTTGGACTCCCGATCTTTCTAGCTCCATTCCTTCTCTTTTGGAGTGATCGGGTTAAATTCAATTTCAATTCGCGCATTTCTTTCATTCGTATAGTTAACCTTGTGTCTTATTTAATCCGTTTCATTTAGTATTTTTATTAATTGCTTAGTTCACACATCCATACTAAGTACATTGTCTTTTTCTTTAATTTATTCATTAAATTAGTGCTAACACAATTTGACGATACGACTAAATAATGTCGTTATTGCTATAATATAAGCACTTACATAAAAATTGTTGTAATTTTCAATATTACACCCATTTAATTCGAGTATTTCATTTCTTCTCTTTTCTTTTTTTTTAATGTTAATTTAATATTATAGCATTTATTTTATTTTATTTTCTTTTAGTTAGTCTAATTTTTCATTTAATAGCATTCTATTTTATTTTTTTTTATTTTCTTGTAGCATTAGTTTAATACTCAATATTATTTTATTTTTAGCTTAACATTTCTTTTCTAGCTTTCATTTTTTTCTTTTTTTATAATAATGTAATTTCTTTTTCTAGCATTTTTTTTTCAATACTAGTTTTAAATTTTCTTATAATATCTTATTTTCTTTTTTTTTTCTCTTAATATTAATTTAATCTTCTCTTTATTAGTATTTATTTTCTTTTAATGTTAGTACTTATTCTTCTTTTAAAGCTCAATTTTCTTTTTTATATAGTTTTATTTTCTTTTTATAACACTTATCTCATCTTATTTTTCTTTTTCTTTATTTTTATTAAACCTAAAAAATTATAAAAAGTCTTTTAATCTAATTCTTATTCTTTAAGTGTAATTTTCTTTTCTTTTATTTTTTTTTCCTTTATTTTCTTTTTATCTCATTTAGAATGTGAATTGCTAGCTTTTCTTTCTTTTTTTATTAGTTTAATAGTATTTTCAAGGTGTTAAAAATATTTTTCAAATATTTTTGAATTTTTTAATTTTTGAAACGTTTTTCAAAACAACCCCTAAAATCCCAACGCTACATACGTACAATATGCTCATCACACAGTTATCCAATTTTGGAGTAAAGGTTGATGAAAAGGATAATGCGATCCTCCTCCTGGCATCACTTCCAATGTCCTATGATCATCTGGTGACAACTTTAATGTACGAAAAAGACACTCTAGAGTTAGAAGAGGTTACCGGGGCTCTTTTATCGGATGAGAAGATGAAGAAGGATAACGAATCTGATGCAGAAAGTGTGCTGATGGTTAAGTCTGAGTCAAGCAGAGGAAGGGGTTGATCAGGTGAACAGGGTTCCAACAGTGGCAGATCTCGATCCAAGTCACGTGCAAGATGGGATGTAGAGTGCTTCTATTGTTACAAAACTGATCATTACAAGTGCCAGTGCCAATAATTGAAGCAACATTTAGAGGAAAAGAAGAAGGGTAAGGGGATTGCAGAAATCGTCAGTTTTGTTGAAGAATCGTCAGACGGTGACTCGAAGGTGAAGTACTCCCACTTTCCTCATATTTAAGCTTTCTATTAAAATCATGGATTTTAGATTCAGGATGCTCATATCATGTGTGTTCAGTTAGAGAATATTTTCATTCATATAAGTCTTGTAACGGGGGTACAGTTATAATGGGGAATGACTCAGTGTGTCAGTTAGTTGGAATTGGTAAGATCAAAATCAGGATGTTTGACAGGGTTGTAAGAACTTTAGAGAATGTCAGGCATGTTCCGGGGTTAAAGAAAAAATTAGTTTCTTTAGGAATATTTGATTCTCTAGGCTATGACTTCATAGAAAAATGTGGAGCAATGAAGATCAGCAAAGGATCCTCATTTATCATGAGAGGGCAGAAAGTGGATGGTGGACTCTACAGATTGGTAGTGAACAAAGTGACATGTGGAGTCACCATTATCACACAGACTGATTCCAGCAGGGACGACATGAGACATAGACATTTGGGGCTTGATTAAGTTAACGAGTAGAGTATGTCAGAAAGTTAGAAGAAGAATGCAGTAGTCAAGGTGGAGTTCAGTCAGAAAAGTTCATCTAGAATAACGTGTGATAGTAGTTCAAGTCAACAACAATATGAGAAATCAAGTGGAGAACTTTCATTTCACAAGAAAGCTACATGCAGCACAGGAATGGTTCAGAAGCGAGTAGTAGTGTCAGAGAAGATGGAGTCTTCACAAAAGGATGAACTGATGGAATTTGGAAGATTCTCCAAAGATGAGAAGTTTGTTGATTGCAGAAGGGTCAAATTCAAGTCTAGTTTGGATTTGATCCAAGTCTATTCAAGTTGAAGATCCAGAAGGGTGGAGCGACCATACCCAAGAAAGGGGTACAGGTCGAGGATTGTCGATTGTTCTTCAAGATGGCTGAAAGATTTGAGCCAAAGAGGAGATTATTGGGATTGACTCGAATCTCAACATCATATTTGGGATTGACAAGAATTGTCAAAAATTAGATTTGAGATTGAATCGAATATCAACATCAGATTTGGGATTGACCAGAATCGTCAAAAATCAGATTTGCGATTGACTTGAATCTTAATATTAGATTTAGGATTGACCAGAATCGTCAAAAACCAGATCTGAGATTGACTCAAATCTCAATATCAGATTTAGAATTAACCAGAATCGTCAAAAATCAGATTTGAGATTACTCAAATCTCAACATCATATTTGAGATTAACCAGAATCGTCAAAAACTAGATTTGGGATAGACACAAATTCGGACGAACAGTGGCAGACAGCTGAAAGTCATACAATTTTAGGGTTTCCTTTGAAGTCTATATAAAAGGGGTTATAACTTTAAAACCTAGAAAAGTTCATAAATCTTCAAAAAACTCAGAGAGGCTCAGGTTAGAGGTTAGAGAGAGTATAGAGAAATAGTGAGAGACTCAGTTTGAGGCAACAGATATTGTTAAGAATGGAGCGAATATTGTAATCTATGTTAAAGAGTATAGTGGGTTGGTTCTTCTCTTCTGTAAAGGTGGGCAGTTAGCCGAACCACATAAATCTTGCATATTTTTTTGTTGTTCTTGTTCTTTCATGATTGCTATTGTGGATTGAAACTTACTTGGATTATCATTTGGTTATCCAAATATATTGATCTTATTTTTGGGATTTAAGCCTAAAATTTCCAACAAATTCCAATATATTTACCAACATTCAGTCACAAAAAAGAATAAACGCAGTCTAATATTTGGAAAGAAAAAAACTCTTAAAGTTCATGGAAGCATATACGTACATTTTATTCATCAAATTAATGACATTTCTTCAGATTTACTTATTTTAAAAAAACACATTTCTCAAGATCGAGCCTCTCTATTGATTGGGATCCAATTAAAAGATGGCAGATTTCTTAGAAAAGCATGCAGTAAATATGGTGAAAAGTTTTAGGGCAACTCCTTGGGAAAGTTCTGTTTATGCCCTGTTTGGGCTAAATGTGAAAAATTTTGTTTATTTTTGTTTTTTGGAATTTTTTTTATTTTTGACTAATTTTTTTTTTACTTTTCCGAATTGTTTCGATGAGATGAATCCAAAAAGCAAAAAATTTTAATCAAAAGATGAAAAAAGTTCACTAAAGACAAAAGTAAATAATATAAAATTTGGCTTATTAGCTTATTTGGATTTTTTTATCTTTTCTAATTTTTTAAATATTTTTATAAAAAATAGTTTGACTAAATGATGAAAAAAATTCACTAAAAATAAAAATAAATAAAATCAAATAAGTAAATAAGCAATTATCTCAAACATGGCCTATGTTTATTCTTTTCTTATTTCCTCATCATTGGATTGTTCCTTTTAGATTGATTCCTTTAAATAAACTACAATTTGTTACAAGAGAAACAGCACATACTGAAATTGTCACACCTCCAAAACTTGAAGAGAGAAGAAGGGGAGGGACTTAAGAATAATCGCAAGACCAACATCTTTTAAAGCCAAAACGGCTTTTAATCAAAGAAGATTTCGATATACGAAATAAATATTTAAAAAGTAAACTTTTAGGGTTTTAATTTGAACATGAGAACATTCCAAAAAGGGTTAGAAATGAACGAGATATACTGGTTTGAAAATAGAAGCAAAAATTTGAAAACTTGAAAAATGCCACAGTAGATAGACCGCTTGAGTGGGACCGTTCGATCGGTCAAACGTTGTTGGCAATTTTTTTAGCCTGTTACGAAAGAACTGCGACCTTGTATTGACTGCTTAAGCAATCTAAGGACCGCTCGATTAGTCTGTCTTCTATACACTTTTATTTTTCACAAATTTTGATACCCCACACATACCCAAATGTTTTTATGTAAAAGAGGTATACAAGAGCCTTAGAAAATCATAAGATTTGATAAGAAAAAGAATTCACAACCTTTACTTAACAGAATTTCATATTCTTATATACATTCTTAAAATTTAATTACATAAGATCCAAAAACCTTCCTTTGAAAGTATATATATAGCCATTACATCCATTCAAAACATATGAAAAATCATGACCTTATGACCTTACAATCCAAATGTTCAAGATACAAGATAATTTAACATACAATTATATTTCTCAATCAATTATCAAAACATAAACAAAGGCAAGGCCTTCCAAAAATAACCAATCTAAACTACCCTAAAATGAATCATGCTCGATATGCGTTAATCAATTCCATGTCATACAACCCAACCCAAAGAAGCCAAGTTCCCCACATAATAATCACAATCATAATTCAATAACCCAATCAATATCATAACGGTAAATAACATGTTACCACTATAAGACCCGATTTCAATTATAATATAATAAATAATGTGATGTGTTCATTAACTACCTTGGGTTGATTATAAAGTTATTTAATATATATAGATTATCATATGTGTGGTGGCCAGCGGGCCCGGTAACTTTAATTTTAATTTTGGGGAAATTCACTGATTTGCGTAGAAACCCGTGAATTTTAGTATGGAGATAATTTTAAATTTTAATAATTTTTGAAAGAATAATTTTGAATTAATATAAATTTAAAAATATTAATTTTAATATTATTAAAGCATATAAGTGGATTAAAAACACATCATAAATTAAAATTTGAATTCTTCTCAAAGAAGCTAGCTAAACAATAGGCTTCTGATCTTTAAAACGTTAACCAGAGAAAACAAGAGTTCGGGGGTTAAGGTACGAACCAGGAAAGGGGTTAGGCACCTCATTCGTCCAACCATAATGTTGGCCTCTACTAATCATCATTGGATCTTAATTAGATTTTTTAAATGCATGCAAATACAGAAAATTGAAAAAAAGAGAGAACATTCAAAATCAAATAAAATAAATGCATAATATATATATATATAACACAAAAATAAAGTAAATCAGAAAAGAAAATTCTAAGTCTTACGACATGCAAATTCTAACTAAAGAATATATGAGGCAAACCCGCATAGCATAATTCAAATAAAAAGAACAAAGATATGCTAAAAATCACTAAATTCAAATTATACTGAAAATAAACATGAATTTGCTAACAATATCATCAAATTACTAAAATAACCTATACTATTCTAAACATGATTTCAAATGAAGTAAACAAAGCATACTTTAAAATTATCATACTAAATATGCATATTACCAAATAATTTATAATTATACTAAACATGATTTTAAACAAAATATAAAAAAAACTTCTACTAGAGAGAAAAAATAAACTAAATAAATCAAAATTAAAAGATTTTTGAGAAAGATAAAGAAAAATGCTTCTAAACTAAAACTGAAGGATTAAAATTATAACAAAAGACAAAGAAAAAAACATAACTATTATCATAGATTTTATAGGTTTTATATGAAAATCAGACAAAATAAAAGAAAAGTGAAAGAAAAGCTACAAAAAGGAAAACTATGATAAAATTAAGAGATTTTGTAAATTTTGATGTTAAACAAAATTTAAAAAAATAAAGTAAAAGAAATGCAATTAGAAAGGATTTAAACAAAAGATAATATATTAAAACAATAACTATTATGTGATGTCATAGTAATTATTTAATTAGAAAATATGGATGTAATATTGATAACTACAACCATATGAATGCAAGTACATTGGTTATGACAGTAACAACACTGTAAGTTGTAATTGCCAAATATGTTAGCACTACTTTAATGAATTAACGTGTTAGGTATAAATGTGCAATGCGGGTAAAATAAACATGAATTTAACTAGTTTACCCTAATCTAAATATGTTTAGCATAAATTAATCAAAATTTATTATCTAATTGAATAAAACAGGATAATTGAACCAACTATGCAAGTGATACTAGTAAAGCATGCAGAATAAAAGGTTTAAACTAACCCAGTCACTCCAAGAGAGAGGAAATGGAGATAAAAAGATTGGAAATTCAAACAAAATACTTGGATTGCTACAATCCGGGTGAGGCCTCAAATCGGGAAATGGTGGTCAACTGTCCAATACTCGGAAAATGCTCCAACTCTAGGCGATGAATCAAGAATTCGGCAACGTAACGGTGTATTGAGACTCGTACTTCGACAAGGCGGCAGAGTATCGGCGTCAAGACTCGTACTTTCTCGGTACTTCAACAGAGTACCTCTCACTCAAAATTCTTGTCTTGAACATTGTACCAAAGGTACGGTATTTATAGAATTCATCAACCAATGAGATGTTAGCACATTTTGGGACACGTCAGGCCATTTGAAGTTGGCGGTTGCCCGGTATGGAGTTGGCAGCTGCCACAAAATCAAGTTTATAAGGGTTTCTTATGGAGGTCACCATAATGAAGTTGGCGACCTCACGGTTCAAATGTGGTGGTCGCCACCTTAGCTAGGGTTTTCAAGAGGTTCTTATGTAGGTTGCCACAATCAAAGTTGGCGGTCCCATAGTCCAAAGTTGGTGATTCAAGGTGATTTCACTAGTTTGAAGGATTTGATCATTGGGTTCAAATCACTGAGCTTGGATCACCTCCCAAGAATTGTTCAGAAATATCATTCTACTTGTTTTCATCACTGGATTCACCCGGATTAACCTATGATTGGTAGAGTCAAATTGAAGTGTCTACAGTTGCCCCCTTTTGATGTAACTTACATAGCAATGCGTGATGCAAGTTATATCAAAGATTCAAGGACAACATCTATTTAACCGAGCCGTTAATCTTAGACCAGAAACACACAAGCATGCATATGATGTTAGTCGCACTCGAATTACTTTCAAGCTTCCAACGTACCCCTTTGCTAGGGATCATACCAAAACGTAATTCTTGGAGCAAATAGACAGATGCAAGATATTAAACATGATGCAGATGCTATCATGATGCAAACACTGGTATGATCAAACAATACCCTAAAAATCGAGTTAAGATCTAAAGGGAGCACAATCAATCAAACAAGTCAAAGATCAAGTCAAGATAAAAGAGTTTGACTGGGGATAAAATAATTAAAAGGATCGAGTCAAGATCCTAGAAATTATCTCAACTGGAAAAGCAATAACGAATTAACTAGGTCGAGTCAAGACCTAAAAATTCAAAACAATAACAGGATAAGGATAATTAAAAGTTGAGTCAAGATTTAAAATTATTCTCAACGGAGAGTAAACCACAAATTAATAGGCCGAGTCAAAACCTAGAAATTCAGGACAAGCACGGGACAAAAATAAATAAAAGTCGAGTCAAGGCTTAAAACTATTTTTATCGGGAAAGAAACCACGAATTAATAGGTCGAGTCAAGATCTAAAAACTTGAAATGAAGCACGGAATAAAAATAATTAAAAGCTGAGTTAAGGTTTAAAACTAATTTCATTGGAAAAGAAACCACGAATTAATAGGTCGAGTCAAGACCTAAAAACTCGAAACGAATCATGGGACAAAAATAATTAAAAACGAAGTCAATGCTTAAAACTATTTTTATCGGAAGGAAACACCACGAATTAATAGGTCAAGCCAAGACCTAAAAACTTGGGACTAGCACGGGACAAAAATAATTAAAAGTTGAGTCAATACTTTAAAATTATTTTTAAATCCCAAAAAATAGGCAAACAAACAATCATAGGGGCATTAAAAACACATAAAAAGCAATTTTGATATAGGTGCCTGGGGAGCAAGGCTTGAAAAACTTAAGATGCCTTCTGGACTTAGGGTGCCTGAGAAGCGAGGTTTGAAACATATGATGCCTAGCGCACTAGGATTTGGAAAACCTAAGACGCCTTCTGGACTTAGGGTGCTTGAGAAACAAGGCTTGAGAAACCTAAGACGTCTTCTGGACTTAGGGTGCTTGAGAATCACGGCTTAAAACATAGGATGCCTAGCGTACTAAGGCTTGGAAAACCCAAGACACTAAGACGCCTTCTGGACTTAGGGTGCCTGAGACGCAGGGCTTAAAATATCGGATGCCTAGCATACTAGGGCTTGAGAAATCTAAGACGTCTTCTGAACTTAGGGTGCCTAAGAAACAGGGCTTGAGAAACCTAAGACGCCTTCTGGATTTATGACCTAGACGTCTTATGAATTAGGATTTGAGAAAACCCAAGACACATTTTGAACTTAGGACCTAGGCAATGCTTTGCATATTAGTAGGATTTGGAGAAAACCCAAGACACATTTTGAACTTAGGACCTAGGCAATACTTTGCATATGATTAGAATTTGGAGAAAACCTAAGACACCTTTTGGAGTTAGGACCTAGACGTCTTATGGACTAGGGTTTGGAGAAAACTTAAGACACCTTCTAGACTTAGGTCCTAAACGCCTTATGGACTAGGGTTTGGAGAAAACCTAAAACACCTTCTGGACTTCAGACTTAGATGTCTTGTAGACTAAGATTTGGAGAAAACCTAAGATACCTTCTAGACTTAAGACCTAGATGCCTTATGGACTAGGGTTTGAAGAAAATCGAAGACATTTTTTGGACTTAGGACCTAGACGCCTTATGGATTAGGGTTTGAAAAAAATCTAAGACACCTTCTAGACTTAGAACCTAGACACTTAAGACACCTCCTAGACTTAGGACCTATCCACCTTATGGACTATGGCTTGGAGAAAACCTAAGACACCTTATGGACTTAGGACCTAAACATCTTAAGGACTAGGGTTTGGAGAAAACCTAAGACACCTTTTGGACTTAGGACCTAGACGCTTTATGGACTAGAGTTTGGAGAAAATCTAAGACACCTTCTAGACTTAGGACCTAGACGCCTTATGGACTAGGGTTCGGAGAAAACCTAAGGATCTTCACTCACACGTGAACCTAAGGATGGGTTTTCCTTGCGCATCAGGGTTTAAAGTGCCTAGCTCAATAAGGCTTAAGAAAACCTAAAAATGGTCACACACACATAAACCTAGGGTTGGGCTTGTCTGGTGCACAAAGGCTTAGGATGCCTAGTCTTCTAGGGCGCCTAGTCTTCTAAGGCTTAAAAGAACCGAAGGATTGTCACACACACATGAACCTAGGGTTGGGTTTGCCTAACGCAGCAGGGCTTAGGGTGCCTAGCTCATTAGGGCTTAAGAAAACCTAAGGATCGTCACATACACACGAACCTAGGGTTGGGTTTGCCTGGCACACCAGGGCTTATAGTGCTTAGCTCACTAGGAGCTGGATCAACGAGCCATTGCTGAGGGCTGCTACACAGTTTTTAGGATTCATAGATTTATGTTTTCTACTTTGGCTTTGAAGAGTTATGTCCCATTGTATAAGAGTTCACTGACATTCTCGATCTCATCCTACGGGAGTTCGTGGTATTACCTTCCATGTTCATCTTTGCGAAGAAGTAAATCGTGTGTCTTTGTGGTTTGACTAGCTTGGAGGTTTCTTTCTTCGTCCATGGGGATTCACTAAACACAAATTCTGCCCTACCTGTTACCTTGGTGACTTCAGCTTCTAATTGCGGCCCTGTTATGTTCTGTGCATCTGTCTGCTTGCCTGGCACCTTCTTGTTTCCTGTGACGGCCAGGTTAGCACTATTTTGGTGGACATTGCTAAGCAAAAAAGGGCAGAAAAGGACTTCGTGCCCCTACTTTTGGCTGAGACCCTGATTGGTCTAAATGCTATCCATCGGGGTGTAACCACGTTTTTTGTCGGTAGTTCTCTGCTTCTTCAAGCAAAACTCAAATCTCTCATTTTTTTGTTCTTTTCTCCTTTAGCTAATTTTTCTCTATTCTTATCTCTTTCTCTCTTTTCAGATATGACTGATAGAGATGGTAAATCTTATGTAGAAATTGGCTTCGGATGGACACAACGTTGCTACCTTTGTTTATCGTCATTTTTACCCGATATGCACTATCGAGGCGGCTTGGACATAGTATCTTTTTTCGCTTACTAGAAGAGACTTCACTTAGCAGTGCTTCTAATGGCGGATCCCTTTAATGACTTTGGCCACTATGGACCATCCAGATGTCTTGCTGATTGGCTTGCGACTGTTCACATTCTATTACCTACACAGGATCATAAGACAATTTGGTCGAGGTTAGATTATATTTCACGGCATAAGGGGTCGTATGTATTCATTTTTCCTTCATGCCCTATTTCTAGCGCGGTATCAAGAGGTTTGGCCATCTCATTTGGTGATAGAGATACAGGAGTTGTCCCACACTGAGCTTCCCGAGGAGTACAAGACGTGGTTGGTTTAGGAAAAAGAGAGCTAAAACAAAGAAGATGAAGAAGAACAAGTAGCAAAGAAAAGGAAGATCTGAGAGATCTTTTTTACTTTTAGGATTTTGCAGCCTTCTTCTTTATTTAGAGTTTGAGATTTGCGTGCTCGTTCTTTATTTTCAAAACCTTGTAAACGCAGCTGAAATAATGAAATTCTCATGTTTATCTGAAAAAGGTTCCCAATTATTTAAAATTTTTCGATTCTTGCAGTTAAACAATTTTATTATCAAAACTCAAAGATAAATTTGCACTGATCATTGCTCAAATTCAAAGATGGGTAAAACAAAGAAGGTGACCGAATTTCTTAAAAGAAGCAGCGTACATATGAAGAAAGTGAAATTAGGCCATGACGTAGTTCGGGCTCGATTTACTTTCAGGTATTAACATTCTTCTTTTATGATGCCCTAACTTTTGTTAAAGTCACCTTTCGGATTTTTAACTTTGCGAGTTGCTCTAACTTTTTCCTGGGCCACTTTTTTAGTTTTCAACCCAGCGAGCTTTTCTTTTTCTTTTTATTTTTCTCTCAAGGATAATACTTTTTGAGCTGTCTAAGTTGATCAGAGTAGAAAACATATTACCATTCAAATCCATTATGATTACAGCACCACCGGTCATAATAGTCTTGATCAAATACGGCCTGACCCAATTTGGCATGAATTTTTTCCTTGGATAAAAATTAGGAGCCTTGATTTCCTTAAGAATCAAGTCACCTTCTCTCAGGTCTCGGATCTTGACTTTTTGTTGTTGAACGCTTTGGCTATCCTCTTTTGATACCCTTGTATGTGGAACAGAGTTTGTAGTCTTCTTTCATCAAATAAGGGAAGCTCTTCCATCCGATTCCTTTGCCATTCTTCTACGGGTTGAGCCACGTCTTATACTTCTTTGTTCTTTCAAAAAATTTCTACAACACTATGATATAGCCGTCTTGATCTTTGGACTTAACAATCAAGTCGCCCACATACACCTCAACATCTTTATGTATCATATCATGCAACAAGATAGTGGCAGTCCTTTGGTAGGTTGCCCTTGGCATCACGCGATAGTATTAGGTGCCCTATGGTGTAGCGAATGTCATCTTTTCTCTATCTTCAAGGTCTATTAGAATTTGATTGTACCCGAAGAAACCATCCATAAATGATAAGAGGGCGTGCCTCGCTGTACTGTCCACCAAGACGTCAATATGTGATAGTGGAAAGTCGTATTTGGGCTGGCCTTGTTGAGATCTTGAAAATCTACACAAACTGTGAGACGCCCATCCTTCTTCAAGACAGGTACAATATTAGCCACCTACTTTGGGTATTCGGTAACCATGAGAAAACCATCGTTGATATGCTTGGTGACTTCTCCGAGGATTTTTAGAGCCCAATCTGGTCGTATTCTTCTCACTTTTGTTTGACCGGTTTGGCATCAGGATACAAAGTGATATGGTGTTGGACGAATTTAGAATCAATACCAAGCATATCCTCGTATTTGACCATACAAATGTCTTTGAATTCTTTTAATAAAGTTATTAATTATTCACGTTCAACTAAAAATAATGAAGAACCAATTTGGATAATTTGTGGGTTAATTTTATTACCCAGATTTATTGACAAAACTTCTTCAATTATTAGTTGGGCACGCATTTTTTCTTCTCTTTTTCATTAAAGATTTTAATTCTTCGGGGATATCCCATTCGAATTTAAAATCATCAGAAAATGTACAAAGTAAATGAAGCAAAGCAGAATAATTAGAACCTTCATTTATTTCATTGATATCAAAGAGTGCAGGAATTACAAAATCGAAAGAAAAAGATGAGGGTGTACAGATAGACGTGCCCTTGGACTCGACATCCAACTAATCTGAAGAAAACAAAAATTGGCAAGACTCAGACTTTGACTCGAGACTTGAATCATACAAATTACAAGAATCTAAAAACCAGCTGTGACATTCGGTGCAGATGGAGGTGGGATGACCTTTTGGTCAATGAGATCCTGAATGTCATGGCGAAATCTCAGACAGTTGTCGGTTGGGTGTCTGTGGTTCTGATGGTATGAGCAATATTGGGTGGGATCGTAGCATAGCGGTAACGGGTTAGGAGGCGGCATTGGGCCAAGAAGCTTTATCAGCCCTTTTCTGACAAGTCGATTCATGGTGGTGGCCAAAGAGATATTAAAGGGAGTGAAAACTCTCTTTGGCATTTTCAGCTGCGACGCTTGGTTATTTCTGGGAGGAGGTGATGAAGGTGAAGAATTCAGTCGATCTGATTGGGGGTTTAGCGAATTCACCTCGTTAGAGCGAGATGCAGGATTAGTGGAAAAGGTGGGATGGTTTTGGTTGTTGGATGGGTAAGGTCTTTCGGCTTTTGGCTCTGCTCGACCTCCAAGATATCACTAGACTGGATTGCATCTTCTATCTGAACCCCGTCATCTAACAACTGCTGGAATGTAGAGAGCGGCTGCGTGATCAAATAACCCTTTAGAGAAGATTGGAAATTCTTAACTACAATCATCACCTAATCTTTTTCTATTGGTCGGTTTGTCATTTTAGTCGCCTTTTCCCTCCACTTGGTCAGAAAGTCCACAAATGACTATCTTTTTTCTTGATGAGTGGTCTCCAGCTCCCGAGTAGTTACATCTAACTAGACGTTGTAACTGTATTAACTGATGAAGGCAGTGGCAATGTCTTCCAACGTCCTGATCTTTGTAATATCTAGGGAGAGAAATCATTTCTGAACTGCCCCAAAGAGTGATCGGTGGAACAACTGAGCCGTCAACTGGTCATCGACACCCATGGGAGCAAGGGTACCAACATACATTCTTAAATGTATTCGAGGGTCTCCAGTCCCGTCGAACTTCTCTATATTCGGCATCTTAAACTTTTCAGGTAGCTTGGCATCTAGGAACAAACATAGTCCCCCCATATTTAGCATGTATTCTTCGACTCCCTTGGCCTTTCAAAGGACCTTCTTCATCCGGTCAATCTTCTCAGCCATTGCAAATTATCTGGACTGAGCGATGTTTTCTTCCTCAACTATCACCTAACGAGGATCCGTGGTGGTGGCAGAATAACTTGCGGTCCATTGGGGACCTAATTGTCATCCCAAAAGTCTTCTCTGTTACCATTTAGCTCATCATGTTGTTCATTCAGTATTGAAAAACGGGCCTAAATCGCTCGGATCTGTGCCTGACATTGCACCTGAGCTTGGGTCTACTACTCAACGACTCTTTGCATATCAGTAATCACCCTCATTAAGACTGTCAGATTCAGCTCATTCTTGGCCATCTCAAATTGTTCCATGATCTGCTCCAAAATTCTGTAAAGCCTCCCGATTTCTGACCGAGCCTAAATTCGCACTAGATGCAAACTTCCTGACTCAACGATCTAGGCACTGGTGTCTGATACTTCTCGAAAAGAACCACAATAACAGGTAGCAAACACTTCAAATACTAAAATAGCTGACCACGAGCAGATATAATCACCGGAATAGAAATATGCCCTTGTTGGGCCTATACTTGCAGCATAACGACTAGAAACCCCAATATCTAAGGACTAACATGAAAACCAAGTGAGGGACCAACAAAACTCAAAAAAAAAAAAAGGTTTACCCTAAGATTCTATAGGAAAAGTGGGCAGTACTCTAGAAAGAAAACAGCTCTAAGCTAAACGAGATCGGTTTACCCTGAGATTTTTAAGGAAAAACGGATAACACTACGGCAAGAAAATAGCTCTAAGCCAAACGAGACCTCAAAACAAGAACCTGAACGGGGGCTCAAAAAGACGAGCCTAAACGGCGCCGAGTGTACAGAACCAACAAGCAAGAAAAACCTAAGAGGGAGAAAATTATCCTAAACCAACAATGAGGCATAAGCTAACAATCGGGGTAAAACTCGAGATTCTAGACCAATAGATCAAAAATTGGGCAACAACCTGAGAGGGAAACTATTTTAAAATGAAGGAACACGAAAGAAGAGGTGGGTCAGAACCCGGGAAAGAGATTATCTTAATCCAAATAAATAAACAAAGGTCCTACACAAACACAAGAAAAACATATAATTAAATAAAATAAATAATTTTACCGTGTCAATACCTAATGGAGGGTTCTATGCTATTATATACAGAAAAGACCAATTTTGGTCAATGATCGGGGTACCTTCTAAATAGAACCGAGTATATACCTTTCATGCCTGGTGTGGTGCAGGACATGGTCAAATGATACGCAAGAACTCTTTTATTGCACCTGTGAAAGTGAGCAGCCAATAAGGCTTACCCGTCCTTCCAACATTGTCCCGAGACAGTAAACTAACCAGGGTATCGGGTCGACCAGACAGGGGACTGAGAACAATACGAATGCGTGCGAGAATGCAAATGAGAAAGTCTTATTAAAAACCAATGACGTTTTCAAGTCTAGCTCTCTTATTTGATTTTATAAACCAGTCCTCAGTAGAGTCACCAAAAAATATTGTGGCGCCAAAATTTGGGATTTTTTTGTTTCAAAAATAAGAAAATTTAAGAAATATTTTGAAAATACTTCAATACATTGAAAACCAAATTTTAAAAATCTTTTTTGTTAAAAAAATGGAGTCGCCACTTGATTTTTTCAGAAAAATTAAGAAAAACAAAAATAAGCTACTGATCTTTAAATTGTTAACCAGAGAAAACAAGAGTTCGGGGGCTAAGGTACGAACCGATGAAGGTGTTAGGCATCCGTTTGCCTAACCATAAAATTGGCCTCTACTAATCATCATTTGATCTTAATTAGATTTTTTAAATACATGTAAATACAGAAGATGGGGGCAAAGAGAGAACATCTAAAATTAAATAAGAAAAATACATAGCATATGTATATAAGACAGCAAAATAAAACAAATCAGAAAAGAAAATCCTAAATCTTACGGCATGCAATTTTTAACTAAAGAATACATGGAGTAAACTCGCATAGCATGATTCAAATAAAAAGAACAAAGATATGCTAAAAAGTCACTAAATTCAAAATATACTAAAAATGAACATGAATTTACTAACAATATCATCAAATAACTAAAATAACCTAAATTATTCAAAACATGATTTCAAATGAAATAAACAAAGTATACTTTAAAATTATCATACTACATATGCATATTACCAAATAACTTATAATTATACTAAGCATGATTTTAAATAAAATATAAAAAAACTTCTACTAGAGAGAAAAGATAAACTAAAATAAATCAAAATTAAAAGGTTTTTGAAGAAGACAAAGAAAAATGCTTCTAAACTAAAACTGAAGGATTAAAATTATAACAAAAGACAAAGAAATGAACCTAACTATTATCATGAATTTTATAGGTTTTATATGAAAATTAGACAAAATAAAAGAAAAGTAAAAGAAATGCTACAAAAAGGAAAACTATGCTAAAATTAAGAGATTTTGTGAATTTTGATGTTAAACAAAATTTTAAAAAAAAGAAAAATAAAAAAATGCAATTAGAAAGGATTTAAACAAAAGATAATGTATTAAACAATAACTATTATGTGATGTTATGACAACTATTTAATTAGAAAATATAGATGTAATAGTAATAACTACAACCATATGAATGTAAGTGCATTAGTTATGACAATAACAACATCGTAAGTTGTAATTACCAAATATATTAGCACTACTTTAATGAATTAACGTATTAGGTGCAAATGTGCAATGCGGGTAAAATAAATATGAATTTAACTAGTTTAGCCTAATTTAAACATGTTTAGCATAAATAAATCAAAATCTATGATCTAATTGAATAAAGTATGATAATTGAATCAACTATGCAAGTGGTACTAGTAAAGCATGCGGAATAAAATGTTGAAACTAACCCAGCCACTCCAAGAGAGAGAAAATAGAGATAGAAAGGCTAGAGATCCAAATAGAATACCTGAATTGATACAATCTGGGTGAGGCCTCAAATTGGGGAATGGTGGTCAACTGTTCAATCCTCGGGAAATGCTCCAACTCCAGGCGATGAATCAGGAATTCGACAGCGTATCGACGTATTGAGACTTGTACTTTGGCAAGGCGGCATGGTATCGACATCAAGACTCGTACTCTCTCAATACTTCAGCAGAGTACCCCTCACTTTAAATTCTTGTCCTTAAAAACGTACTAGGGATACTGTATTTATAGAATTTATCAACCAATGAGATGCTGGCACGTTTTGGGTCACGTTAACCAATTTGGAGTTGGCGATCGCCAGGTATGGTGTTGGCAGTCGCCACAAAAATCAAGTTCCAAAAGTTTCTTATGGCGGTCGCTACAATGAAGTTGGCAGTCGCCTAGTCTAAAGTTGGCGGTTCAGGGTGATTTCACTGGTTTGAAGATTTTGATCATTGGGTTCAAATCATTGAGCTTGGATCACCTCCTGAGATTTGTTCAAAAGCACCATTTCACTTGTTTACATCATCGGATTCACTCGGATCAACCTAAGATTGGTGGGGTTAAATTGGGTTGTCAGCAGGTTTTCACCCTTGGTGCTAAAAACATGATTGACTGGAGGTTGGGGTTTTAAAATAGCTTGAAAAAGTAAAGTGTTCAAGGGCCAGACCGACCGATCGAGCGGTCTTTGTAGCCCCTCGGTATCTCCTCAATAGATTCGAGAAACTGCAAGTAGTAATAGACTGATCGATCGGTCTTCTGACGGATTAGCGGTCAGTCTGTGTGGTCAAATTTTTTGATTTTTCAAATTTTGTTCCCATCTTGAAACTATTGTATCTTTTTCGTTTTAAAACCTTTTTGGGTGAGTTTTATGTTCAAATTGAAATCCCGAGAGTCTTCTTTTCAGTGGTTAAACTTTTCTTTCAAAATCGTTTTGATTCAAATGATTTTATTGGGAATAAGGGAAATAACATGAGTTTTATTAAAAGGTTTTCTTTGTGAGTTGTTTTATCTTGGTGGGTTTTCATTGGTGGTTCTGTTGGAAATTTTAGTTCAAATTCAATAAGAGTTGGTATAGACTTCTAGTTTATCGTGGTTGCTAAATTTAATTTTTTGATGAGTTCTGAAGAATGTGAATTTATAGTTGTTTAATAAGTCTTGAACTCGACTAACACAAGTTTTATTAGATTATATCTTTTTTTATCTTCTATAAATATGAATGTAGTCTCAGATTATTAGTGTACAACTTGTTTGAGAGGAGAATTTGTAAGAGTTTAGTGATTTGTAATCGTTTATCTATATATTAAATTTTGCTGCAGATGGACGTAGGTAAATTGTTGAACCACGTAAAATCTGTCTCTTTTTGTTTGTTTATGATTATTTTGGACCCTTATTGCACAACAAGTGGTATCATAGCTTTGGTTAAAACTATTTTTTACTCTCTGCTCAGAATTTGAAATGGTCAAAAACTACTTTTGAATATACTAGAAGCTTCATCTCGTCGAGACAATTCTAAAGGTATATTATACGTTAAAAATCGAGTTCAGACACTCCTGCACACTCCAATTAAGTATTTGTAATATTTATGGTTGGCCAACGCGTCCTTAGGCTATTGTTGAAGAATTGCTGCGGTTGATTCTTGATTTGATTTCTTTGATTGCTCCACATATGATCAACGCGCCTCAGCAACTGCGCCACTTGCTCTGATTCGGTCTAATTTTTTTCTTTTTTCTTTTGCTATTTTGATGTAATATTATTTTGCTCAATTCTTTTTAGTTCTGTATTTTTTGTGTCATTTTTTTGGGTAAAAAAGGTTCTAATTGTTTTGATCGTTCCAGATTTAATCAAAATATCAGTTTTAATCAGTTTAGTTTTTTTTTAAAAAAAAATTCGATTTTGTCATATTTACAAAAAATAAATAAATATATTTTTAGTCTTATTCAAGCGCCAAATATTGTTTGTGGTGGAACATAAGCATTCTGATGGCCGAATCTGCTAAAGGAAAGAAGTTAAAGGGTTTGAGTAATTATTTGCAGAGAACTATGGTGTCCAACACAAAATTTAAAGTTTAAAAATTTGGTAGAATCAACAACTTTGGTATGTGGCAATGCGAAGTAATGGATGCTTTGATTCAACAGAAATTGAATTTTACTTTGAAAGATAAGCCAAATGATATGCCTTACAGAGAATGGGACAAGTTAAATCGACAAACTTGTGGCACAATCCGTTTAGGTCTTGCTAAGGATTAGAAATATTTTGTAATAAAAGAATCGAAGGCGAAAGATCTTTGAAAAAAATTAGAAGAGAAATACTTATCGAAAAGCATAGAGAGCAATCTCTATTTGAAGAAAAAGGTTTTTCGCTTTCAGTTTCAATAAGGTACTTTTGTGTCCGAACATTTGAATAATTATAATAAAATTCTTGCTGATTTGCAAAACTTGGATGTCGATATCTAAGATGAAAATAAGGCTTTATTGCTATTGAATTCTTTACCTGATTCATAAGAACATCTGATTACCACACTTTTATACTGAAAGGAAAAGATTTGTTTTAGTGATGTATCCAGTGTTTTGATAAACAACGAGTACTGCTGTGGCGCCGGGATTTGCGATTTTCGTTCAAAAAGAAGAAAATTCAAAAAATATTTAGAAAATACTTTAACACCTTTAAAACTAAAATTTAAAAACTCTTTTTTGGGAAAAATTGAGTCGCCACTTGATTTTTGAGAAAAACTAAAAAAAATGAAATGAGTCACTCATCTTTTAAAACAGTAACCAAAGAAAATAAGGGTCCGTGAGCTAAAGTATGAATTGAGAAAAGTGTTAGGCACCACATTCATCCAGCCGTGAAGTTAGCCTCTACTAATCATCATTGGTTCTTAATTAGATTTCTCAAATGCATACAAATACAGAAAATAGAGGCGAAGAGAGAATATTTAAAATCAAAATAGAAAAATACGTAACATATGTATATAGAACGTCTAACAAAATAAGTAGCAAAAGAAAATCCTAAGTTCTACGGCATGCAATTTCTAACTAAATAATACATGGAGCAAATCGCATGCAATATCACCAAATAACCTAAAAATTATACTCACATGGTTTTAAACAAAATAAACAACATGCTCTAAAATTTCTTAAACTTTAATCAAATGTAGATTTCATGCTGATTATTAACATAAGGATGGTATTAAAAAGAAATTAAACTATGAAAGATCTATCACGAATTTCATCAAAATATTGTAAAATATAAGAAAAGAAATTAAGCTAATATCAAGGATTTATTATGAACTTCATATTATTGATCAACCAAATATAAAAGAAAAGAAATAAAATTAAACCTATGAAAATAACAATTACTACATAAGGATAAAATAGTGGCTATTTAACTAGAAAATATTAAGATACGGGCGAAATATTAATGATTATGACCGTATGAATGTTAGTGCACCGAATGTAACAATTACGATATCATAGATCGCAATTGTAAAAAATATTGGCACTATTTTAACGAATGGTGGAATTAACAATATACTAGGTGTAAATGTGCAATGTGGACAAAGTGAAATTAAGATTACTCGGATCGTGACAAATATCAATCAAATTAACCTAAACTAATCATGCTTATCATGGGTAATTACATGCATACAATTCAATAAACTAAATAGAATAGCTAGATCACTACACAAGCATCATAAATGACTGAAGTTAATCTGACAACTCCAAAAGAGAATAAATAAAGAAAGAAAGGTCGGGGATCTAGACAAAATACCTAAATTGCTACAATCCGGGTGAATCCTCAAGTTGGAAAATGGTGATTAATCGTCCAATCCTCGGGAAATGCTCCAAATTCAGTAGTTGAATCAAGAATTCGATAGAGTATCGGTGTACTGAGATTCGTACTTCGGCAATGCAGCAGGGTGTCGGCGTCCAAACTCGTATTCTCTCGGTACTTTTGCAGAGTATCTCTCACCAAAATCTGTCCTGAAAAAAGTACCTGGGGTACGATATTTATAGAATTCCTCGACCAATGAGATGCTGACATGTTTTGGGACACATCAGGGTTTTTCAAGGTGGCGGTCGCCACATCATAAGTTGGCAGTCGCTACTTCAGGAGAGTTTTCACAAGCTTCTTATGGCGGTCGCCACAATGCAAGGTGGCGCCCCATGGCTGGAGTTGGGGTGTCTACAGTTGCCCTTCTTTGATATAACTTGCATAGCACGTGTGATGCGAGTTATATCAAAGATCCAATGACAACATCCATTTAACTGAGCCGTCAATCTTAGGCCACAAACAAACAAGTATACATATGATGTTGGTCGTACTCAAATTTTCATCGAGTTGCCTGCATACCTTTTTGCTAGGGATCAGATCAAAATGTTATTCCTATGAAAAATGCACAGATGCAAGATGCTAAATAAGATGCAGATACTAACATGATGTAAATACTAGTATGATCAAATATTACCCTAAAGATCGAGTCAAAATTTAAAGAGGTTACAATCAATCAAATAAGTCAAAGATCGAGTCAAAATCTAAAAACTCAGCCAGGGATAAAATAATTAAAAGGATCAAGTCAAGATCCTTGAAATTATCTTAATTGAAAAAGTGACAACAAATTAACTAGGTCGAGTCAAGACCTAAAAATTCAGAAAAATAACGAGATAAGGATAATTAAAGTCGAGTCAAGACTTAAAATTATTCCTAACAGAGAGCAAATCACAAATCAATAGGTCGAGTCAAGACCTAAAAATTCAGGACAAGCACGGGATAAAAATAATTAAAAGCCGCGTCAAGACTTAAAACTATTTTTATCGGGAAAGAAACCACAAATTAATAGGTCGAGTCAAGACTTAAAAGCTCAGAACAAAGCACGAGATAAAAATAATTAAAAGCCGAGTCAAGGCTTAAAACTGTTTTCATCGGAAAGAAAGCACAAATTAATAAGTCGGGTCAAGACCTAAAAACTCAGAACGAAGCATGTGACAAAAATAATTAAAAGTCGAGTTAAGGTTTAAAACTATTTTTATCAGAAGGAAACACCACGAATTAATAGGTCGAGTTAATACCTAAAAATTCGGGACGAGCACGGGACAAAAATAATAAAAAAGTCGAGTCACGACTTTAAAACTATTTTTAAATTCCAAAAAACAAGCAAACCAATAATCATAGGGGTATTAAAATACGTAAAAAGCAATCATGACATAGGTGTCTGGGGAGCAGAGCTTGAAAAGCCTAAGACGCCTTCTGGACTTACGGTGCCTGAGGAGCAGGGCTTGAGAAACCTAAGACGCCTCCTGCATTTAGGGTGCTTGAGGAGCAGGGTTTAAAACATAGGATGCCTAGCGCATTAGGGCTTGAGAAACCTAAGATGCCTTCTAGACTTAGGGTGCCTGAGGAGCATGGCTTAAGGTGCCTGGGAAGCAAGGCTTGAAAAGCCTAAGGCACCTTCTGGACTTATGGTGCCTGAGGAGCAAGGCTTGAGAAATCTAAGACGCCTTTTGGATTTAGGGTTATTGAGGAGCAGGGATTGAAACATAGGATACCTAGCGCAATAGGGCTAGGAAAACCTAAGGCGCCTTCTGGACTTAGAGTTTCTGAGGAGCAGGGCTTAAAAAACCTAAGACGCCTTTTGGACTTAGGATACCTAGATCATTAGGGTTGAAAAGAACTGAAGAATCGTCACACACATGAATCTAGGGTTTGACAGATTTGCCTGGCTCACGAAAGCTTAGGGTGCCTAGTTTTCTAGGGCTTAAAAGAATCGAAAGATCGTCACCCACACACGAACCTAGGGTTTGAAAGATTTGCCTAGCTCACCAGGGCTTAGGGTGCCTCGTCTTCTAGGGCTTGAAAGAACCAAAGAATCGTCGCACACACACACGAACCCAGGGTTAAAAAGATTTTCTTAGATCGCTAGGACTTAAAAGAACAAAAGGATCGTCACACACACACGAATCTAGGGTTAAAAAGATTTGCCTGACTCGCTAAGGCTTAGGGTGCCTAGCTCACTAGGGCTTGAGAAACCTAAAATGCCTTCTGGACTTAGGGTTTGGAGAAACCCTTAAGATACCTTCTGGACATAAAACCTAGACGCCTTATGGATTAGGGTTTGGAGAAAAACTTAAGACACCTTCTGGACTTAGGACCTAGACGTCTTATGGACTAAGGTTTGCAGAAAAACCTAAGACACCTTATGGACTTAGGATTTAGACGACTTATGGACTAGGATTTAGAGAAAAACCTAAGATTCCTTTTGGACTTAGAACCTAGGCGCCTTATGGACTAGGGTTTGAAAAAAAATCTAAGACACCTTTTGGATTTAGACTTAGACGCCTTATGAACTAAGTTTTAGAAAAAAACCTAAGACATCTTCTGGATGTAGGACTTAGACACCTTATAAACTAGGGTTTGAAGAAAATCTAAGACACCTTCTAGACTTATGAAGCCTGAGAAACAGGGCTTGCGAAACCTAAGACGTCTTCTAGACTTAAGGTGCTTGAGAAGCCGGGCTTAAGAAACCTAAGACGCCTTCTGGATTTATGGTGCCTGATCACTAGGGCTTGAAAAACCTAAGACGCCTTCTGGACTTAGATTTTCCAAGACATCTTCTGGACTTAGGTTGCCTAAGAAGCAGGGCTTGAAAAATCTAAGACGGCTTCTAGAATTAGGGTACCTGAAAAACTGGGCTTGAAACATAGGATGCCTAGTGCACTAGGGCTTCAAAATTCTAAGACGCCTTCTGGACTTAGAGTGCTTGAGAAACATGGCTTGAGACGTAGGATGTGTGAGACCCTAACCCATTTCATTTTTTAAAAATGATCAAGTGTTGACAGGAGTAAGAATTAAAGTTTGGTCTTGCTTCTTTGGTTCACGTTTTCACCTAGCGATGATCGCTCAAGCGGTGGGTGCGCGCTCGAGCGGTCTGGTGGCAGAGTGTGGGTCGGTGAGGTGACTTCTTGAGCGGTGGTCGTCCGCTCGAGTGGAGGTGTGGCAGAGATGTATGTCGATAGGGGTCCGCTCGAACAGTGCCATAAGCGCTCGAGCGATGACAACTTGGCGCAAAATTCTATAAATATCAAAGGCCTGGAGATATTGTGGAAAACTTAACTTCTAAGCTAAGTTTCTGTTTTCTCTGCCTACTCTCTAGATTTTGATGGGATCGGGGCTCAATTTTCAGCGATCGAACAGTAGGTCTTTGTTATTGGTGCTAGGGGCTTTGCATCTATCTGGACAGAATCCCATTTCGTTGAGGTTTAATTTTCGAGACGTCAAGCTTTTAGCTCAACGAGGTAGGATCCTAGACTATATTGTCTTTAAAGGGTGCAACGTGTAGTTATATACGTTTTTACCGGTTGAAAATGTTCTAAATGCTATGTTTTATGTATAAACCATGTTTTGTTTGGGTAAAAAGTATATTTTGCGCATTTCTTGGTTTTATACATGTTATGGTGAGAGGAACCTTTGGGGTTGGACGTGCAGTGTTGTGTGGGTTTGGTGAGAGGAACTGTTTGGGTTGGATTCACGCGAATATGTTTTAAAAGTGACAATAAAAAAGGACCGAGCAGAGATCTTCGGACCTAGCAAGTTTGGGCACGATGAGTTGCTCTATGGTGAAAGACCAAAATACTACGCATAATGGGTGTCTCTCCCCGCCGACTAGTGAACCGGGAAAGGAAGCAGGTCGTGTTGGAAGTATAGGGCGTGACAGTTACTTCACAGGCCTTGTATGACCGGATGGTTGTAACGTGACGGGGTTTATATGCCTGTCCAGTAGCGGTGCCTTATTTTAGACCACGAGTTGGTAAGATCACATGGATGTGATCTATGTGAGTGCGTGTGTGTGTGCGCATTGGGTAACTTGAGTTGTCTGAAGGAAAACAGTTTTAAGGCTTGTGTCGGCCTGCTGGAAAACTAGTGGTTTTCAAGATGAAAAATCTTTGAGGCTCATGTGATTAAGTAACTTTATGTCATATGATTGCATATCCTACTTTATGACTTTATAGCCTGTTTCTATTGGGGTTCGGCTCACGTTGTAGGATTTGTTAAAATCATTTTCAGGTAAACGTTGTCCTATAGGTTGATCTTGAGATGCCCGGAGGTGGATGATGGCAAGACTTTTGTTTTGTCTGGATAGGTAGTTTATACCGCTTTGTATATGTTTCATGTTTGGATGTAACATGATGTAAAGCATATGTAATTTTTATGGATGTATGCATGAATTATTGCTTTCGAGAGAACTATGAGTTGGTTGTTGTTTTTTGTAGTTTCTTACTACGTTTTTCGTTGGTTGGTTCAACGGCTTATAAAAAGTGATTTTCAAATGGTTTTTGTTTCATTTAATCTCTTGTACTTCGAGGGAGATTTTAGAACGGCTTACACATCTTTTTAAAAGATTTTCTTACAAAAAAATGTAAGTTTTGTTTTAAAGGTTTGGCTTGTAACCGTTGTCTCTTGGGCTACTCTTTTAAATCAAATAAACCATCGGTAGTGCTTTTTACAAAGGTTTTTGCCTTGTTTAGCTTTAGGTTTTCTCATCGGGTTGTGGTTGGTCAGTTTTGGTGGTTGTTGTGACTTTTCGTGTGACCCGAAAATGTGACAGAATGCTTAGCGCACTAGGGCTTAAGAGAACCTAACGATCGTCGCCCACACACAAACCTAGAATTTGAAAAGGATTTTTCTAGTGTATCAGGGCTTAGAGTGCCTGCTTAGTAAGACTTGAAAGAACCAAAGGATCGTCAGACACACACGAACCTAGGGTTTAAAAGATTTCCTTGGCTCACCAAGGCTTTAGGTGCCTAGTTCACTAGGGCTTTAGAGAAAACCTAAGAATCGTCACTCACACACGAACCTGTGGTTGAGTTTTCCTAGCGTACTAGGGCTTAGGGATAGGAAGTATCCGTTTGAAGCAACATGATGGAACTATCAAGGTTGTTTCAGAAGTTCGATATGTACCAGACTTGAAGAAGAATCTTATCTTACTTGGAGTTCTAGACTCGAAAGGGTTCAAAATCAGGATGAATGGTGAAGTTTTCAAAATTATGTTGGGGGCTCGTGAGAGTTTGAAAGGTACTATCAGTGGTAATTTGTATTTTCTGCATAGGCATTCTTTTCATAGTAGTGCTAACACAATTTGTAAGAAGTCTGGTAAGAGTAAGGTCAAGTCCCAATATTGTTTGAATTGGACCAAAATGTCAAAGTATTGAACACCTAGGGTGTATAGCGTCTCAAGACGCTTCTAGTGGCAGCACTAATATGTCAATATGTTTGATTTGAAACTTTAGTCACCCTAGGTGAATTTGGTGTCAGAAAGCACATTTGGATGAAAATTTTATCTGTTAATTTGTTTGATTCAGAAATTTGAGCACTTTTAATGCATTTCGTGGCAACTTTGGTATGTTGATTTGTTTAGGATATGAATTATGGCCAAGGTAGAGATTATTAAAAATTTTGGCTTAAATCCAATTTGAGTTGGTATAGACTTATAGTCTATCATGGTTACTAAATTTGATTTTTTGAAGAGTTTTAAAGAATGTGAATTTAGAGTTGTTTAATTAGTTTTGAACTTGACTAACACAAGTTTAATTAGATTATATCTTTTTTTTCTTTCCTTTAAATATGAATGTGGCCTCAGATTATTAGTGTACAAGTTGTTTGAGAGGAGAATTTGTAAAAGTTGAATAATTTGTAATCGTTTCTCCATATATTGAATTCTGTTGCCCGTGAACCTAGATAATTGCCAAACCACGTAAATCTATCTCTTTCTGTTTGTTTACGAATATTCTGGGTCCTTCTTGCACAACAGGTTCACATTTCTCGAGTTTGGGGATGTGACAACCACACAAATTGCCACCTTTTCGATCACATCGAAGGATCGGGGCACCTCCACTACCTTTTTGGAGATTAACCTGAGGGAACACAGCATTCATTCTTGCGCAAGTTTTCGATCTTTCATCAAGGAGCTAGTCGAAGCCACATTAATTTCAAAAATTTCTCAATAATATTATCTCAATAATATTGGTCCCTCAACCATTACCCCAAGGTTTTCATCTACACAATTTATGTATTCTCTACATGATTATCAATCCAACTCTCAACATTCACCATGAATTACTGCAATTTCCATAACCAACATGATTATATGCAAAATTTCCCAATTTAACATATTTTTTCAAATATAGAAACGAAATTACATCCATGGATTAAAACACTATATAAAGCCCCAAATTAGTTCAATTTCACAATTTCTCAACGATATCATTTCATCCAAAGAGAATATTTCTCCTCTAAACTAGGGTTTTTCACAACTCAACGAAATTCATAATGTTTCCATGGATTTCAAACCAAACTCTAGTCTCAATTCCTAACCATACAAGAATTTCATTCTTTTATCCAAGAGAACCCATTTCCCAAAAATCTAGAGTTTTCAATAACTCAACAATTTTCATAATATATAATGGAATTAATCACATATACATCACATATATTCTTATAGGAATTAGAATCCTACCCAGTGAGTCGAAAATCACAAGATTTGATCTCTTTAGGAAACCAGACACATCAAAATTAAATTTCGTTCGGTTGTAGTTAAAGCTCTTAATAGGTAGAACAAACTCTTCTTCTTAGCCGTTGATCGATTCCAAGCTTAGAGGCTTCAAAATGGTAGAAAGAGCTTTAATCTTTGTCCATGGAGGTTTGAGAGGAGAGAGAGAGGGAGAGAGAGAGAGAGAGAGAGGGGGGGAGAAGAGAAGACAAGAAATGAGGGAGAGAGTGTGTGTGTGTGTTGGCCGGCCACATGGGGATGGGGAAGGCTCCCCCACAAGCCTTGCTCCAATCCCTAGGCCACTAACTCAATGGGTGTTTCAAAAATTTCCCGAAGCCTCCACGATGTATTTAATTTATGCATATGCGTTCAAATCATACCAAAATTAATATTTTAATTTTAAATTAATTTAGAAATTTATATTTTCAAAAATTATTAAAATTTTAAATTATTCTCGAATTAAATTTCTCATGCCTCCGCGCACACAAACGGTTCTAACGAAACTCGTTAAAACAATATCGGACCCACTAGACACTCATATATCATAAACCCACATGTTCAACATATAATACCACACAGGTAACTCATCACATAAACGTTTAATTACATAAATTAAAAGGGACCATGTTTCACAACTTTCTTTCACTTAAGAAATTTTGTCTCCGAAATTCAACATACGTTAAAATGAAAACAAGTTCGAATATTTTGAACGAACTTTCGACTCGAGCTCCTACGTGACTTCCTCGACCCCATGATGAAGTCATAACACTTTGACATATAGAATGGTTTGTCCTCGCAACACTTGCTCTTTGGTATCTAAGATTTTCACCGGTTATCCTTCGTAAAAGTTATTATCTTTAACTCGCAACTCGGCCCAATTAAGAACATGCGAAGGATTCAGTTCATACTTTCGCAACATAGAAAGCTGGAAAGTGTTGTGCACTGACGATAGCTGTGGAGGTAAGGTAAGACGATAAGCCATCTTTCCAATTCTCTCAAGGATCTTAAACGGTCCTATAAAACATGGGGACAATTTCCTACTCCTACCCATTTTCAGTCCATTACAAGGTTTTTTTACTTTTTGTTTTTGATTGAGGATGGAAGGTTCAAAAGAAGGCAGCAAGCAGCGCAAAATGAAAGTGTACGTAAGATACATGCAATTATTGGAGACAGCCCTACACCTACATGACCCTGTGCCAACATTATCTTTAACAGCAAATTAAAATCAATTAACAAGAAGAGCAAACACAATTAATGCTAGTTATTAAGAACAACAATAACATGACTATTATAGAAGGAAAGTACCTTATATATGAAGTAGATAGCCAATGGAAGGGTGGCATCAGTGGCCAAATCTAAAATAAGTAAATAAACAAATAAATAAATAATAATATTTCTGTTCACCTTTAGTCATGTGGCTGTAGACCTACAAAATCAAAGAAAGGTCAACGGCACACTAGTGCCATGCTGACCAACGATCCTCCCACGATCAAATTAGATAACTTGGGGAGCAAGATAACTTGGACGTATGTGTCATCTTTTCGAACAAGATTAACCGGTAAGTCGAGATTGAAAGGCTTAACAAATTGACCAGAAGATTTTACATCCACAAACTTAATGGTTTAATGATGGAGAGAAAACGTAAAAGAAAAAAAAAGATAAGATGAACTTGAGTTTGTTAATTCGAGACTGAATATCGAAACCAAGAACCTTGTTTAAACATGTTGATTTTCTATGAATACTAAGATTAAATGCATGAAAATCTTTACTGATTCACACAGAATACCAAAGAATCTGAAAAAAAATTACTTTTGAATTTTTATTAATCAACATCTGAATAGCTGTAAGACCGTTACAACTTATTTATAATAGTAAATTTCTAAATAAAATGAATCAACCCATTAAGAAAACTAAATCCTATAAAATTTCTAATTGGAAAAAATTAACCTAAAACATAAATTTAAAATAAACTTAATTTTGACTACTAAAAATATATAAAAACTTATCAAAACAAGCAACACTAAAAAAAAACTTCTTAAAAATTTTATTACTAAAATTAAACTTTTCTAAATTATTACCAACAACCAATAAGGTGTTGAACATGTTAATAAAGTTTTCATTCACCGTTGTGCATGAGAAAAAGAAGCTGGACATCATTATGGTGCTTATTTGCTTAGCTAGTCGAAATCACAAGATAAATCTCTTTAATTAAGGCCCCATTTAGGATAATTGCTTATTTGCTTACTTTATTTAGCTTAGTTTTGTTTTTAGTAAATATTTTTTCATTATTCTATCAAATTATTATAATTTTTGACTCCTATCATTAAGACGATCCAAAAAAATAAATAAAATTTGATCAAAATATAAAAAAAGTTTAGAAAAGACGAAAATAAGTCAAAATAAGTTAATAAGCCAAATTTTATGTTGCTTATTTTTGTTTTCAGTAAACTTTTTTCATCTTTCGATCAAAATCTTTTATTTTTTCAATTAATCTTATCGAGATGTTTCGAAAAAGTAAAAAATTCTAATTAAAAAATAAAAAAGATTCAAAAAAACAAAAATGAGCAAGATTAACGAAATTAGCCCAAGCAGGGCTTAATTAGAATTTTAATTAGAATTTTTTACTTTTATTTTGTTTGTATGAATTATTATTGGACAAGCAGCATGGTAGGGACAATTATTCATGATAAGAAATAATAATAATACATAAAACTCCAATTCATGCCTATTTTCTTTTTGGGATTTGATTTGTAATGTGGATCAAGATTGTTATTTTAACTACAAATTATAATTTTTATTAAATACTTATAATTTTTACTTTAAATTATAATTTATAAACTACTAATTTCAACAATAAAAAATAAAACTTCGCTGGAAAGAAAAGTGTTCCAGAATTCACACTCGCTGGAGAATTTCTTTTCTTTTCAGGCTGGCACGCAATACGAAGATGCCCCGCCCCGCGTTTGGTTTTAGAAATCTGAAACCTCTCGCTCCATCCATAAAACAAAACACTTCTTTGTGGCCGTCGACATACTGCGGACTTAGGTTATCGATCCGATCCGATATCATTATTAAACCATAAATGATCTTCACCGGCCCCTCAACTGCCCCACCCCTATTCCTAAATGTCACTACCACGCAACACTGGATAACCTTCCATTCCCTATTTATTACGTCCCCTCCTCCCTTCATCTTCAACTGTCCATATCCAGTAACAGTAAGTATCCTCCTCCTAAAGGAAAACTCCTAATCCTAATCCCACCAAAATATCTAATATCAAAATCTCTGTTGTAATGTATAAGCTTCTCTCATCCTCTCCCCTGCCTATTATTCTCTCTTCACCAACCGCTCTAACCTAGTTGGCAACCACAGTGCTTGACTACTCTCTAAATTTCAAGCTCCCCAACAAAGAATGTACTTCACACGGTCCTTGCTATTTCTTCCGGCCCACTTCTCCTTACTCCTTAGTCCTTAGAATGAATATACATAGTGGTGTTTTGCTCGGCAAAGCCACCCAATTGTAGAAACCAAACCAATTAACCAATTAACCAATTTTGAGTACCCATCTATATATATCCCTGCTTGCATTTGATCACTTCTCTCCTTCAAAAACAACGTATTATTATATGGCTCCTCCTTCACGTCTCTCCCTCTGCTTCTTCTTGCTTTCATTACTATTCGGTAGCTCTCGTTCCGACTTCCTTCAGTCCGAATGCTTGCAGGTTCCCACTTCGGAGTTTGTGAGTTCACTCAAGTCCACCATCGATGTGGTACAACAGGTCACCTCCCTGCTCTCCAAGTTCGCCACTGCGTTTGGTGATTTTCGCCTTTCTAATGCCATTTCCGACTGCCTTGATCTGCTTGATCTCTCTGCCGACGAATTGAGCCGCACTCTCTCTGCTTCTCAGAATCCCTACGGTACGTACATCTTTTATCTCCTTTTTATTTATTCTATTCAACCACTTCGTCATCCTTTTCAGATCACTACCCTCTTATTTATCTTGCTAAACAGACAACAACAAAGCAATTAACAGACTCTCGGGGCGGTGCTTCACTAATTTTGTTTACAGAGATGGGCTTCTGACGACCTCTGTATATGCCGTCCTTGCGTTTTTGTTCACACAATTTTTCCCCGTTTCCTGCCTTTTCCTTTCCTTTAGAGCAAAGCGTGTTGAGGTACTCGCCTTTAATTGGATATTAAAAATCAATTTGTGTGATGGCCGACACTTTGTCCTTAGTCATTGAGCGTGCCAGCTGGGTAATGTAATGGTCCTAACTTCCTACACCCGGGATGTTAATCATATTTAAAGGTGTAACTTATGTCCTGCCACCGGTCCGAGAGCCAATTTCGCTGTCCTTTCTTAAACCTTCGTATATTACTGTTGCATCTCCGTTTAGTGCTCTAGGTGGTTGCATTATATCTTTCCAGTTGTACTGTCATCGTCTCTCTCAATTGTCATTGTCAACTTGAAGAGAAAATATAAGCATTTTAGTGTTTAATTTTCAGGTAAAGATAATATCACCGGTAATCTGAGTGCTGATCTCAGGACGTGGTTAAGCGGGGCATTGGGTAATCAAGACACATGCATAGAAGGATTTGAGGGTACCAATAGCATCGTCAAGAACTTGGCGGCGGGGAGCCTCAACCAAATCAACTCATTAATTCAAGACATGCTCACCAATGTACGCCCAATTCCTCACTCCAATGCCAACAACGGCCGCATAGGTGGTGGCAGCCATCCGCAGGGGAGGAAGCTTATTAGGAGGGATGACCATTTCCCTTACTGGCTCAAACCAAAAGATCGGAAACTCTTGCAATTGCAAGCAAATGGGGTGTCAGCGGATGTCGTAGTGGCGGCAGATGGGACTGGTAACTTCACCAAAGTCATGGATGCTATATCAGCATCACCTGAAAATACCACACGGCGCTATGTCATATACGTTAAGAAGGGCGTGTACAGTGAGTATGTGGAGATCAGCAAGAAGAATTGGAACATCATGATGGTCGGGGATGGAATGGACGTTACAGTTATATCCGGCAACCGAAGTTTCATTGACGGTTGGACCACCTACGGGTCTGCAACATTCGGTAAGAATCATTTATTTGTGCATGTAATTAGCACGATATATATATTGCCCATTCAGTTTGTTAGAAAAATAATGTAATACACACTTCTATAAGGTCCACCATAATAACTACATCATTTTTAGTCCCACTCTAGCGGAAAATTATTAGATACTCCAAGCCTATCATGTAGGCGATGCCTAGTAATATTTTTGGCAAATAAATAATCGTAACCTACACAATGTGGGTCACCTTTTATCTTTTAATCACCCTATAAAGAGGAGTCATTATGTTCTTACCGTAAAATTTGTCGTCACCATATTAAATGGGAGCACTACGTGGACTTGCCACTTAGAACTCTGGGTGCACGAAATAATTACTCTTTTGGTTTAACAAATATTCCATAGTTCCCACCCAACTGTATTGAATGCGACAGTAGGGTATTATTAATGTTTTACTGACATCCTACCTCAAATTTCCCGAAACTAATGGCTTGACAAAAAGAACATATATATTGGGAACAGAATTGAATTGCTCTTGAGAATGTGTCATTTTTTTGGTTGTAAAATGGCGGGTTCTACTTACTACGACTAATTACTAAAAGTGATTACATTATTTTGGCCATCAAAATATTTGACTCAAAATTATTAATTACCAATCTCTATTATCATAAATCATATGAGATGGAATAAATAAATTAACTGATTTTGAGAATATTATTTTATATTACGGGATTAATATGTATATGCAGCGGTTAAAGGGCAAGGATTCGTAGCGCGGGATATGACGTTCGAGAATATTGCAGGGCCGCAGAAACACCAAGCAGTTGCATTCCGATCAGACTCTGACTTATCTGTTCTGTTTCGATGTGCAATAAGGGGGTACCAGGATACGCTCTACGCACACTCCATGCGCCAATTCTATCGAGAATGCCATATCACCGGCACTGTGGATTTCATTTTCGGCGATGCAGCTGCTGTCTTCCAAAGCTGCCAAATCCTAGCGAGGAAAGGCCTGCCAAACCAAAAGAACACCATCACTGCCCAGGGACGCAAAGACCCAACTGAACCCACTGGCTTCTCTATCCAATTCTCCAACATATCTGGTGAGCCGGAGTTACTGGCTTCAATGAATTCGAACTCCTCCAGTAATGCTACGGCTACACCCACATACCTTGGACGACCTTGGAAGCTCTGTTCCCGAACAGTGTTCATGCAATCCTACATGAGCATTGCCGTAAGGCCCGAAGGGTGGCTAGAGTGGAACAGGACTTTCGCGCTGGATACCCTCTTCTTTGGAGAGTACATGAACTATGGGCCAGGGGCTGGCCTGGGTACCCGGGTGAACTGGCCTGGCTTCCATGCCATTAATGACTCAGCTCTGGCCAACAACTTCACTGTAGCTCAATTCCTTCTGGGAAATTCATGGTTGCCATCTACCGGTGTCAAGTACACTGCCGGATTGATGGTTTAACCAAAACATACATACCATTATCTTTTTGTCAATGCATTGCTCATCGTTTCATCATCATCTCCCTCTTTATATTCTTATAATTTCTCTACTCTATTTACATATTAATTGTTTTTTTCTTTTTTTCTTTTTTTCTTCCTTGTGTGGGAGTGGGCAAGGACTAGTTAGTTTGATGCAGTAACAGCGGAAAGTTTGTGTCCAGCAGGAAGCCATTGATTTTGGACTTAATTCTCTACACTTGCTACTTTGTTTAGTAATTTGGTTAGCTGGCGATGCATGCCCTTGCATTAAAGTTAATTTTTAGGAATGCAACAAATTATAATGAAACTAACACATATTTTCACTTATTCTAGCTAGGACGATGCCTTCTGAAAAAGTTAAAATCGCAAGATTGAGTCTGGAAGGGTGAATACGCCAAATTAAAATTTAACTTTGATTTTTAAAAATGGTTTAAAATTATTTCTAGATTCTTTTTAACTTATTCGCACTTTATCAAGATAAATAATCTATATGCATAAATACAACCACTACTAGAAAACCGTTAAAACATCACGTTTTAAAAACATGACTATAAGGTTATAATTATGCTTTTCCAAGCAAAACAAGTAGAGAGACAAGACGTTTAACGTGAAAAATCTAGGAAACATCTTCAAAATAAAAATCACGACACCAATACACAAAAACTTACTAAGAAACAAAAAGGGTTCAAAACACAAGGAATAGAGGATTTACAACTATCACCCGATGTAGACCCAATTTCGCGGCTTGACTTAGCTCCCTAGGCTCCTTTTTGATTTCATAGTATCCCTGAGCTCTCCGTCTCAATCTCTGTTGAACAATCACTCTTATGCAAATTGGCATGTGTATGAGTGATAAAGTGAGAGTATTGTATGAAAATATGTGATTTCAAAAATACACAATTTAAGGTTGAAAAGACTCTAGAACATGATTAAAGACGCTTAGATTGCTACAAAAGAGAGCATAAATTCAATGATTAAATGATGTCTCTTTGAAGACCCTAGCAACCCTCTTGAAAACCAACTACTCTCATCAAACCCTGTTGAACGAAATAAAAGGTTGTATACACCAAAGTGGACTATATTATAATTGGTTTAAAAATGAGTCTCGGTGCTAAAGCGCTATACGCGTTCAAATAAGCTCAAGAAAAGCTCAAGCACTCAACTTGTGAGGGCTCGGTTATAGATTCCGTAGTTATTAGAATTAAAGGGGTTTCAGTTAAAGGTCTAAAAAAATAAATTTTAATGCGCAAGGTTCATAAACAAAATTTTTAACACGTGAGGTTTAATCGCCTACAACACAGATAAAATTAACGCAAATAAATAAATCTATATGTAATGCATACAAATAAATTTATCTATCATTCATTTCTAGCATTGACAAATATTAGACAGATAAATTTATCTGTTAAGTCAAATAAACACAAGTCCTAAACAAATAAATATAAGTTTTAGACATGTAAATTTATCTGTTTCGTAAAATAAATACAATTTGCTAAACAAATAAATTTAACTGTTTAGTAAAATAAGCACAATTTGACAGATAAATTTATCTGTATGCTTATTTATGCAAGACAGATAAATTTATCTGTGTGCTTTATATGTGTTTTGAAAAAATACAGTATTTTTTATACAGATAAATTTATCTGTATGCTTATTTATGCAAGAAAGATAAATTTATACAGATAAATTTTTTATACAGATAAAATGCACAGATAAATTTATCCATTCTAGAGTTTAACTGGACCTTGCGCGTTAAATTTTTTTATAGTGGATGAAAAATAAAACTGACGCTACTTTAAAGATCTAAGACTAATTTTTCGTAGAATAATTAAACCAGTAGGAATCATATTAATCAAATTAAAATTATATTCCAAATCAAATCCCTAGAAACTAAAAACCCCAGAAAAATCAAAATTCATAACTGAAAAAAATAAATTCAAACCCTAGAAAATTTTAATTTTTTTTTCTACAGTTAATAATAATATATATATATATATATATATATATATATATAATAAAAAGACAATAATACCCCCTCATGGCCGGCCAACCCCACTTAGTGCCAAGTATCCCACTTCAAAATTTATTTTAAATCAAGTCCCATGATGCCAAGTCCTATTTAATAAATCAAATCTTGAAAATAATTGTCTACTAACCATCTTAATTAAATAAATTAAAGAATAAATATTGTAAACAATTATAAAATAAGTGAATTCTACCCAATTATATTAAAACAATTAAAACTATGTACACCAAATCATAAATTGAAGTTCAAATTATAAATCTTTCTAAAAATACTTAAATTGACTTACACATCACTATAATCGTAATCAAATCTTGTTAAATTAATCCTAAACTATAAAAATAATGTACTAACCTTAAAATTAATAATTTAACAATTCTATAAAAAAGTGAATAAAAATATATATTAAGTTAATTTTTAGACATTTTTTTCTTAATAATATAATATAATTATAGCATCATGAACCCATTAAAATACAAAAAAAATTGCAAAACCACCAAGACCATGGTTTTATACCCATGGCCAGCCACCCCTCTTCCCCAAGCCCTCACATGCAAGCCATTGTGTTGTCCAGTCAAGAGCAAATGCATGCGTCATCCTTGGTTGTATGTCTCACACCATGAGCCTCTCATTATTTCACTCTACTATCTCAAGGTCACCAAATACACATTACCCTTGGCCGAACCACCTAGCCTTCTCTCTCTAAAAAAAATCCTACAAAATTTTTTAAGTGATTGAGAGAGTAGAGAAAAGAGAGAAGTGACAAGAGAGGAGAGAAGAAAAGAGAAGGAGAATAATAAAAGAAAAAAATAAGGCTCCAAACATCAAAGCTAAGTTCATAAGTCTTCAACCTTCTAGACTCAAACCTAAGGTAAGAAAACTCTTTTAAACCTTTCACCTACAAATCAAATCTTATCTTTCTCCCTCCATTCTTGAAGATTAAAAATCAAATAAAGGAAAAGAATTAAGTTAAATAAGCCAGAAATTAGGATTAAGGTTGATTTTGAGTAGCTCTTGATGTTTGATGCCTCGCATACATGTAGTTTCTTTTAATTTATGCACCCATGATAATTTCAATATTTTGGAATTTAGATATTTAAAAATAAAAATGAGCCATGCAATGAAAATTAAAAATTTAAGCCATGCATGAAGTTAGAACAAGTTAGGGGTACTTAGATTTAGTTTGTTGGTCATTACTTTAAAAAATTATAATTTGTTAGTCTAAGGATTTTTTAATTATATTTTGATGATTTTAATAATTTATTTTTTTATAATTAAATTAATTTAAGATGATTATATTTAATTATTTCTAAAAAAGTAAGTGTTGACATTTCATGACAAATAAGTCGACACCTTAAACCATTTGTATTGACTCTTTACATCAAATGAGTTGACACTCAGTTTTCTGAATAAGAACGTTTTGTGTCGACACAAATTGATATTTGAGTCGACACCTTAAGGCAAAGTATGCTTGAAACTCTTAAGTGTGTTGACACCATTGAGAAATTGAGTTGACACCTTAACATTTTTGTCTAAGACATTTCAGGAACTCCAATGAGTCGACACCAAATAATTTTGGATTGACACTTTCAGTATTGGACCATGATTCATTTTGGGTTGACACCAAAGTATTTTGAGTCAACACCAAATGATCTTTCGAGTTTCAGACTTCGGGTTTTTGGGTTGACACCAAATTCACATGAGCCGACACAAAAACACCATCCGAAAAATAAAATGAGTCAACACCAAAGAGAAATGGGTCGACACTAGAGCTACAAGTCATTTTTCGATTCCAAATCAAAAGGGTCGACACCAAAGCTTTCTGAGTCGACACAAATGTTCCTTTTGAAAACAAAAGTTTTGGGTTGATACCAAACGAAGTTGAGTCGACACTGAAACAACCGAGACTGTCTAAAAGTTTCTAAGTGGATACTAAACGAATATGAGTTGACTTTAGAAGTCCCGAAGCTGATTGTAACTTTCTAAGTTCACACCAAATGATTGTGAATCGACACTAAAATCTCATCTGGAAATTTGAAGAAATGCACTGGGTCGACACTAAATGATTTATGAGTTGACACCACTGTGTAGGTGAGGTAAAAGCAGAAATTGAGTCAATACCAACAAAGATCTGAGTTCACACAACCACTTGAAGAACCAAGCCCTAGATATTTTGTGTCGACACAAAATAGTTTTGAGCCGACACCTACGACAGATTTCAAATCTCGCGCTGGTTCCAACGGTTGAATTTCAAAGTATTAATTGCCTCAACCAACCCACTAACGGTCATTTATTTCAGATGGCTATATAAGGAGTAAATTCTTAGAGCTTCAAACATCTAAACATTGTTCTATTGCTCAAGATCAAAAGTCAAATTCTTGAGAAAGCATTTACTGCTATTTAATACTTCTCCAGGCGATTATCTCTTTATTGTTCATTTAGTTCTAATCATTTGTAAAGAAAATGAGGTAGTGAATCTTTGATTCTCTTATTTATTGTAATAAAAGGTGAGTCACCATTAATCCTTTAAGAGAGTGAGTGATTCTCTTTAAAGAAGAGCTCAAAAGAGATTAAAAAAATAGGAGAATATTTAGTAGAATTTTTTTTAGGCTGTAAAAGGCTTTTAAATGCGTATGTGAAGCATTTTATCCTAGTGGATATTCTCAAGGGGAGTTTTGAAGAGTAGACGTAGACTTGGAAGAAGTCGAACCACTATAAATCTTGGTATTTGGTTCATTTTCTCTCTCCTTAACCTCTTTAATTTTCTTATTACTTTATTACCTATCATTTTAGCATGTGAAATTAAAGATTTTTTAAAAGGTTTTTAAAATTGTATTATTATTTTAAAACCAAATTTATCCCCTATTGGGATTCCTGAACTAAAAATTGGTATCAGAGCTTGGACTCTTGTGTTTGACTTAACCGTCTAATAGTTTCTATGGCAACCACTAGTATTGGACCTATTTAGTCAGAAGGTCAGTCCACCAACAGACCTCATTTATTCAATGGAACAAATAACAATTATTAGAATGTTAGAATGAGAATCTACATTCAAGCCGTAAACTACGACCTTTGAAAGGTTATTATAAATGGATCCAAAAGACCTACCAAGACTGTTAATGGGACAACTATCCCTAAATCTGAGAGTGGATGGACTGAGACTGATATAAGAGAGAAACAAAAAAATGCTAAGGTAATGAACCTTTTCTATTACTCTCTTGACCTAAATGAGTTCAATAGAATCTCCACATGTGACACTGTCAAGAAAATTTGGGATAAACTTGAAGGAATCTAAAATAAGCATGTTTGTTCATAGTTATGAATTGTTTAAAATAAAGCATGATAAAACTATCTCTGAAATGTTTACTAAATTCACTGATATTATCAATGGACTAAAATCTCTTGACAATGTTTACTTTAATGCAGAGATAGTGAGAAAGATTCTAAGATGCATGTCTAAGAGTTGGAAAACTAAAGTCAGTGCCATTCAAAAAGCAAATAATCTCACTATTCTTAGTTTAGAGGAGTTTCTTGGTTCACTCATGACTTATGAGATGAATATCAAGATGGATGTTGAAGATAATAGCAAAAAGAAAAAAGAAATAGCTTTCAATTCTTTCATTCTTGATGAAGACTCCATAAATGATGAAAATGAAAATCTAGCCCTCATTACAAGAAAGTTCAAAAGGTTTCTTAGAAGTAAGAAATAAGGAGGAGAAAAATTTTTCAAGAAAGATTGATACAAAGGAGAGCCTAACAAATTTAAGGGTGAGTCAAGCAGATTCAAGAACGATCACAAGAAAGATGAGATCATTTGTTTTAAATGCAAGAAACCTGGACATATGAAAGCTGAGTGTCCCAAACTCAAAAAACACTTCAAGAAGATATTCAAGAAAGCAATGTTGACTGCATAAGATAAGAGTGAAGATAGCAGCTCCGAGGATGAAAATGAAAAAAATAAAGTTGCTAACCTTTGCCTAATGACCAAAAAAGACAACGAGGTAACCAATGAGTATTTTTCTCTAGAAGAACTTCAAGTTACATTTGAATAGTTGTATAATGAATTAAGAAAAATGGGTGCTAAGAATGTTCTTCTTAAAAAGTTGGTTCTTTCCTCATCTTGTAAAATTAAAACTTTAAAAGAAGAAAAATGTTTGCTTTCAAACCAAGTTTTGTCATTGAAAAATAAAAATCAAGTTTTAAATGAAAAGGTTAAAGACCTTACAAAAATTGTACATAGATTTACTCTTGGAAAAAAAATTAGACAAACTTCTTAGAATGCAAAAATGTTTTTTTTATAAAACTGGAATTGGATACAACTAAAGAGGAAACAAAAGTTTTTAAGTAATATTTTTGTTAAACCATCCTCAAATCATTTCGATGCTATTTGCTTACATTGTTATGAGTATGGACACACTGTTACACATTGTCCACATAGAAAATCACATACTTTGACTGCAAAAAGGGTTTAGGTTCCAAAGGGAATGCACCTGCATGGAACTAACACCGAAAGACTCAAGAAAGTTTGGATACTAAAAATTAAAACTTAATTTTTTTTTGCATGTGTGTCTCAAGTCTTCATTCAAGGAAGGGATATGATATCTTGATAGTACCTACTCAAGATACATGACAGGTTGCAGATCAATGTTTGCAATTCTCAAACCTAAAGATGGTGAATTTGTGACATTTGATGATAATAGCAATGGCAAAATCATAGAAATTGGTTGTATCGGTAAAATTTATTCCCCTTCTATTGAAAATATTTTGCTTGTTGATGGTTTAAAACATAACATTTTTAGTATAAGCTAACTTTGTGACAAAGGCTACAAGGTTACCTTTGATCATGCTAAGTGTGTTATTAAAAACTCAATTGACAATAAAATTATTTTTGAGGGTCATAAACATGAAAATATTTACACTTTTAATCTAAATGACCTTTTCAAAAATGACACAAAGTGCTTAGCTGCCTTAAGTGATAATAGTTGATTGTAGCATAGAAGACTTAGAAATGCTCACATGAACTTGATTTTAAAATTTTTAAAAAATGAATTGATGATTGGTTTGCCTCAAATCAAATTTAAAAAGGACAAGATTTGTGATGCATGTCAACAAGAAAAACAAGTTAGAAGTTCTTTTCAATCCAAAATTATAATTTCAACTTTTAGACCTTTACAACTATTGCACATGGATTTATTTGGTCAAACAAGGACTTTTAGCCTTGGAGGCAAGATATGTGCCTTTGTTGTTGTTGATAATTTTTCTGGATACACTTAGATGCTATTCTTAGCTTATAAGAATGAAGTCTTTGTCTCTTTTGCAAAACTGTCTCGAAGAATTCAAAATAAAATTTTTTTTTAAATCACAAGTATCAAAAATGATTATGGTAGAAAATTTAAAAATAAAAATTTTAAAAAGTTTTGCGATGAAAGTGGTATAGACCATAACTTTTATGCTCCTAAAACCTCTCAACAAAATGGTGTTGTTGAGAGAAAGAATAGGACTTTGGAAGAAATAACTAGAACCATGCTATGTAAAAACATTCTTCCAAGATACTTTTGGGTCGATATAGTCAACAAAGTTTGTTATATCGTAAACAGAGGCATGATTTGAGTTTCTCTCAAAAAAATTTCATATGAGCTATGAAATGGAAGAAAACCTAACATCAATTATTTTCGTGCCTTTGGATGCAAAAATTTTGTTTTAAGTAACAACAAACAACTTTTGAACAAATTTGATGTAAAATCTGATGAATGCATTTTCTTAGAATATTCTATATCTCATAAAGCTTATAGAATTTTTAACAAAATGACCCTAGTTGTTGAAGAATTTATTCATGTTGTTTTTGATGAAACTAATCTCAGTTCTTTCAAGGAACTTTGTGAATATAATTTGATTGATATAGAAAAAGGTGTTGAGAACATCTTCATCAAAGATCAAGAAGAGCCAAACTATGAGAAAGTTACAAATGCACAGCAAAATGAAGTTCAACAGGCTGCTGGTACTTTAAATCAAGAAAAATTAGATTTTTCTAAGAAATAGAAGTATGCTCATGATCACCCAAAGGATTTGATTATTGGTGACCCATCTCAAGGTATCAAAATTAGATTCTCTCTACATAATATTTGTAATAATTTAGCATTCCTTTTCCAGATTAAATCAAAATATTTTGAAGAAACTGAAAATGATGAATTTTAGATCGTGGCTATGCAAGAAAAGCTAAATTAATTTGAGAGAAATAAAATTTAGACTTTAGTCCCAATACCTAAGGAACACTCTATCATTGGTACAAAATAAATTTTTAAAAATAAAATAAATGAGAATCGAATAGTTTTTAGAAATAAAACTCAATTGGTAGCCCAAGATTACAATAAAAGAGAATGAATCAATTTTGATGAAGCTTTGTTTATGTGGCTAGGTTTGAAGTTATTAGGATATTGCTTACTTTTGCATGCTTTAAAATTGTCAAGTTTTATCAAATGAATGTCAAAAATGCATTTCTAAATAATTTTATTTCGAATGAAGTTTTTGTAAAATAACCTCCTAACTTTGAAAATTCTGATTTTTCAAAACATGTTTACAAACTCACCAAAGCTCTTTATGGTTTGAAACAAGCACCAAGAGCTTGGTATGAAAGGCTAAACAAATTCTTGATTAAAAATAAATTTTCAAGAAAAAAAATTAATACAACTTTTCTTATCAAGTCTCAAGAAAAAGACATGTTTATTGTCCAAATATATGCAGATAATATTATCTTTGGCTTAACTAATAAATCTCTTTTTAAGAACTTTGTTATGTGCATGTAGGGAGAATTTAAAATGAGAATGATAAGAGAGTTCAATTACTTTCTTGGACTTCAAATCAAACAATCACAAGAAAAAATTTTCATTAATCAATCCAAGTATACAAGAGATTTGTTGAAGAGGTTTGATATGTAAAGTGCAAAACCAATGGAAACTCCAATGTGCCCTTCAACAAAGCTTGACAATGATGAAAATGGTAAAGCAGTAGAAGAAAAGAGATATAGAGGTATGATTGGATCTCTACTTTATTTAACTCCAAGTAAACCTGACATCATATTTAGTGTATGCATGTGTGCTAGATATCAAACTAATCCTAAAGAATCACATGTAATTGTTATTAAGCGAATCTTTAGATACCTCTTATGTACACAAAACCTAAGATTATTCTATCCTAGAAGAATAGTCTTTGAGTTATTTAGCTATTCTGATGTAAACTTTGCCAGTTGTAAAATTGATAGGAATAGTACAAGTGGAACATGTTAATTTCTAGGACACTCTTTAATATCATAATTTAGCAAGAAACAAAACTTAGTAACCTTATTTTCCGTTGAGGCAGAGTACATTACAGCTGATAGCTGTTGTGTACAGGTTCTTTGGATGAAACAACAACTAGAAGACTATGGTGTAAGATTAGATCATATTTTCATTAAATGTGATAATACTAGTGCCATTAAAATATCCAAGAATCCTATACAACACTCTAGAATAAAGTATATTGAGATTAGACATCATTTCATTAGAGATCATGTTCAAAAAGGTAACATAGAACTTGAATTTGTAGGCACAGACCACCAACTTGCTGATATATTTACCAAACATTTAAATGATGAAAGACTATATTATATCCGAAGAGAACTTGGTATGTCATGTGCTATAAATTGATGTTAAATTACCATACTAACAATGCATGTTCAATGTATATCAAATGCTTTTCATGCTTTATTTTTTGTGTGAAAAGTGTCGACTCAATAATAAAAAGGGTCGATACTTGTGTGAAAGGGTTGACTCAAAAGTGTTGACTAAAAAGGCACAGACCACCAAAGTGTTGACTCGTTTCGATATCTTGCTCTCAGTAATATTTGGGTCGACTCATTCCATGAAAAGTGTCGACTCAATGATCCAAAAGTGTCGACACCATGCTAAAAAGTGTCAACATAATTTCTGTCTTTGGACACCCCCATTGTCGCATGAAAAGGCTAAGTACATTGTAGGTGATAGCTATTGTACACAGGTTCTTTGGATAAAACAACAACTAGAAGATTATGGTGTAAGATTAGATCATATTCTCATTAAATGTGATAATACTAGTGCCATTAAAATATCTAAGAATCCTATACAACACTCTTGAATAAAGTATATTGAGATTAGGCATCATTTCATTAGAGATTATATTCAAAAAGGTAACATAGAACTTGAATTTATAGGCACAAACCACCAACTTGCTGATATATTTACCAAACCTTTAAATGATGAAAGACTATGTTATATTTGAAGAGAACTTGGTATGTTATGTGCTATAAATTGATGTTAAATTTCCATACTAACAATGCATGTTCAGTGTATATCAAATGCTTTTCATGCTTTATTTTTTATGTGAAAAGTGTCGACTCAATAATAAAAAGGGTCGACACATGTGTGAAAGGGTTGACTCAAAAGTGTTGACTAAAATGGCACAGACCACCAAAGTGTTGACTCGTTTCGATATCTTGCTCTCAGTAATATTTGGGTTGACTCATTCCATGAAGAGTATCGACTCAATGAACCAAAAGTGTCGACACCATGCTAAAAAGTGTCAACATAATTTCTGTCTTTGGACACCCCCGTTGTCACATGAAAAGTGTCGACTCAAAAGGAATTAAGGTCGACACAATTCATAAAGCTTATATATATGTAGTTTTTCTTTTTCCCTCTTTTTCATTTGCGCTCTAAGACCGTTCAGTTTCAAAACGACTGTTCGTCTCCTCTTTCTTCGTTCTCCTCAATCGAACCCTAGAGTCGACTCCCCCTCTCTCTCTCTTCGTCTCTTCCCCTCTTCCCCTCCCTCTCTCACCTTCAATGGCGGAAAGAACCATGCACCCAATGGAACTAACACCGAAAGACTCAAGAAAGTTTGGATACTAAAAATCAAAACTTGATTTTTTTTGCAAGTGTGTCTCAAGTCTTCATTTAAGGAAGGGATATGGTATCTTGATAGTGCCTACTCAAGATACATGACAGGTGACAGATCAATGTTTGCAATTCTCAAACCTAAAGATGGTAGATTTGTGACATATGATGATAATAGTAAGGGTAAAATCATAGAAATTGGTTGTATCGGTAAAATTTATTCCCTTTCTATTGAAAATATTTTGCATGTTGATGCTTTGAAACATAACCTTTTTAGCATAAGTTAACTTTGTGACAAAAGCTAGAAGGTTGTCTTTGATCATGCTAAGTGTGTTATTAAAAACTCAATTGACAATAAAATTATTTTTTAGGGTCATAGGCATGAAAATATTTACACTTTTAATCTAAATAACCTTTTCAAAAATGACACAAAGTGTTTAGCTGCCTTAAGTGATAATAGTTGATTGTAGCATAGAAGACTTAGAAATGCTCACATGAACTTGATTTCAAAACTTTTAAAAAATGAATTGATGATTGGTTTACTTCAAATCAAATTTAAAAAATATAAAATTTGTGATGCATGTCAACAAGAAAAACAAGTTAGAAGTTTTTTTTAATCCAAAATGGTAATTTCAACTTTTAGGCCTTTATAACTATTGCACATGGATTTATTTTGTCCAACAAGGACTTTTAGCCTTGGAGGCAAGATATATACCTTTGTTGTTGTTGATAATTTTTCTAGATACACTTGAATGCTATTCTTATCTCATAAGGATAAAGTCTTTGTCTCTTTTGTAAAATTGTCTCGGATAATTCAAAATGAAAAAGATTTTTAAATCACAAATATCAAAAGTGATTATGGTAGAGAATTTAAAAATAAAAATTTTAAAAAATTTTGCCATGAAAGTGGTACAGACCATAACTTTTATGCTCATAGAACCTCTCAACAAAATGGTGTTGTTGAGAGAAAGAATAGGACTTTAGAAGAAATAGCTAGAACCATGCTAGGTGAAAATATTCTACCAAGATACTTTTGGGACGATATAGTTAACACAGCTTGTTATATCGTAAACAGAGTCATGATTTGAGTACATTGCAGCTGATAGCTGTTGTGCATAGGTTCTTTGGATGAAACAGCAACTAAAAGACTGTGGTGTAAGATTAGATCATATTCTCATTAAACGTGATAACACTAGTGCCATTAAAATATCCAAGAATCCTATACAACACTCTTGAATAAAGCATATTAAGATTAGACATCATTTTATTAGAGATCATGTTCAAAAAGGTAACATAGAACTTGAATTTGTAGACACAGACCACCAACTTGCTCATATATTTACCAAACCTTTAAATGATGAAAGACTATGTTATATCCGAAGAGAACTTGGTATGTTATATGCTATAAATTGATGTTAAATTGTCATACTAACAATGCATGTTCAGTGTATATCAAATGATTTTCATGCTTTATTTTTTATGTGAAAAGTGTCGACTCAATAATAAAAAGGATCGACACATGTGTGAAAGGATTAACTCAAAAGTGTTGACTAAAAAGGCACAGACCACTAAAGTGTTGACTCGTTTCGATATCTTGCTCTCAGTAATATTTGGGTCGACTCATTCCACGAAGAGTGTCGACTCAATGAACCAAAAGTGTCAACACCATGCTAAAAAGTGTCAACATAATTTCTATCTTTGGACACCCCCTCTGTCGCATGAAAAGTGTCGACTCAAAAGGAATTAGGGTCGACACAATTCATAAAGCTTATATATATGCAGTTTTTCTTTTTCCCTCTTTTTCATTTGCCCTCTAAGACCATTTAGTTTCAAAATGACCGTTCGTCTCCTCTTTCTTCGTTCTCCTCAATTGAACCCTAGAGTCGACTCCCCCCCCCTCTCTCTCTCTCTCTGTCTCTTCCCCTCCCTCTCTCACTTTCAATGGCAGCAAGAAACATGGGTAGGGAAAGTAAACGCTCCGACGAAGGGCCATCAAGCCCTAGGGCAGCAAAGAAGCAAAAGAAAATGAAGAAGAGTAAGGTCGGACCGTCAACCGTCGCTCCAATCGAAGCATCATTGAAGTTTCAGTTCACCAAGTACAAGAATCTGTACTTCCAATCCTTCGTAAACCAAAAGATAATCCCTGAACGTTCAATAGATTTTTATTTTTTTGGTTCAATCGAAATGAACTTCTCCAGATGGTTCACCGACCTCGGTTGGATGGATCTTCTACAAATCTATGACATTTATTATCCTACTCTTGTCAAACTTTTTTATGCTCACTTTAAAATCACAGACTCATCTGACAACACCATTACCACTTGAGTGAATGGTATAGACATTGTTCTGACCTCCAAACTTCTCAATAAAATTCTCGGTCTGCTTGAGGGTCAACTCTTTGTTCTCTGCAAGCTAAAGAGGAAACTCATCGAAGGTTTCTCATTTTATGATGCTGTAAAACAAATTTTTGCTGTGGATGTTGTTGACCCATCCAAGCCTTTAGAAGCTAACTTCTTGAAACCTGAGATGCAATCTTTGCATTATTTTGTTAATCATATTTTTCTTCTCCAATCTGGAAAATTCGAGGATGTAACCTTCATGCACATTTTTATAATGTGGTGCATTCTTGAAGGCAAACAACTTGATCTTGGCGACCTGTTCATTTCTGACATGTTATAGTCCCATTCTAAGTCTAATTTCTCTCTCCCACATGCTTGTAGTTGACTATTGTGTTTCGACATTTTGGTGTTGATTTGTCCACTGAGAAGGGAATTTTCTTTTTAAAGCATGACTTGTATGAATAATCCACCTTAAAACACATGCAAATTTCGAGAGTTGATAGAAATTTGACCACTCGACTTACTCTAGAGATGACATACCAAGACCCTCCTCCTCTTCTATTCATCCTCCTGTTGTTAGTTTTTCTTCTGCTCCACCAGTTGGTGCCTCCGCCCAACAAATTGCTGAGCTAGTAACCCTTGTTCAGGGTTTGACTTCTTCCATGGCATGCCTTCGTGAGAAGGTTGATGTGGATCTTTACGACAAAGGTTGTAAAGTATCCTCTATTTCTGAGTCAATCACCTCCCTCGAGAAGACCAATTGCATTCTTTGTATAGACATCGAAAATGCCTGTAATGTTGGCAAGTCCCTCAACAAGAAAATGAAGAAGCACCTTAAGGCCATTGTGGATGCGAGTCTCCAGATTCTCCAGTAAGTTCGCAAGGAATATGATGAAGGAGTGGCCATTGCTGTGCAATAAAACTCGTAGAAGGTTAAAGAACATCTCACCTTGATTAAGAAAGCTTGGGGCAAGCAATTCAAGTCCAATGAATCAAAAGAAGAGAAAGAAGCTCGGCTTAGACGAGAGGCTAACTTGGCTTCGGTAGCCACTTTTGCAGCCTTGAAAGAAAAGAAAAAGAAGGAAGAAAGGGCACACTCATCGAAAGAAAGAGCTTATGAGAGAAAGAAGAAACAAGAGGACAAAAAGGCTTTCAAGAAACAAATGGATGAACCTTGATGAAATCTTTTTTATGATTCCAAAAGGGGAGAAAGAGAAGAAAGAAAGAAAGTGTGAAAGTTTTTTTTTTTTTGATGTACCTTAAACATAACATTTACATTTATGTTTTTCCTTTTTGGTTGTGAATGCCGAGTGGATGAAATATGTCTTCTATTTAGTTGGTTTGTGGATGAATGATAGAATATGTTGTTTTGAAAACATTTAAGCTATTGTTTATCTTTTATGAATGGGAAATAAGTTTACATTAATTCTTATATGGTTGCTTGAAATTTCTATTAAATGTTGATAGTATACCATATTGTGTGATTGATGCTTGGACTAGAAAAAATTTTGTTTAGACTGCAAGTGCTTGATGCTTTGGATATGTCAATAGTTGCATATGTATGCTGATTAAACTGCTATATTAAAACCATTGGATGCTTGAGCTTGTTTTGATTGATGCACAAGTTTATAATGAATTCAGAATGCTTCTTTTGAAGCTTAGAAAAGATATTATTGATGAATGCCATAATACTATGCCTGCATAATTTGTTTAAGGCATAAAGATAAGTGGAGAATTCTCGTTAAAAAATCTTTTAAAATTGTTTTCTAAAAAATATTGTAATCACAAAAAAATAGAAGATTGTTAGCCTAAGGATTTTTTTAATTAGATTTTGATAATTTTAATAATTTATTTTCCTATAATTAAATTGATTTAAGATGATTATATTTAATTATTTTGAAAAAGGTAAGCGTTGACACTTCATGACAAATGAGTCAACACCTTAAACCATTTGTGCTAACTCTTTCCATCAAATGGGTTGACACTCAGTGTTCTGAATGGGAACGTTTTGTGTCGACACAAATTGATATTTGAGTCAACACCTTAAGGCAAAGTACGCCTGAAACTCTCAATTGTGCCGACACAATTAAGAAATTGAGTCGACACCTTAACATCTTTATCTAAGACATTTTAGGAACTCAGATGAGTCGACACCAAATGATTTTGCACCCTCCTGGAAATAAAATGAGTCGACACCAAAAAGAAATGGATCGTCATCAGAGCTACAAGTCATTTTTCGATTTCAAGTCAAAAGGGTTGACACCAAAGCCTTCTGAGTCGACACAAATGTTCCTTTCAGATATAAGAAGTTTTGAGTTGACACCAAACGAAATTGAATTGACACTAAAACAACCGAGACTGTCTAAAAGTTTCTGAGTCGACACCAAACAAAGATGAGTTAGACTCTAAAAGTTCCGAAACTGACTATAAAAGACCTTGGGCCACGCGATGAGGGCATCGCGTCTTTAAGTAGGTGATATTGTGATACTTTATCCCACATCGATGGAAAATAAAAATTAAATCTGATATATAAAAAAAATTGTGGGCTACTACCAATAACTTAGCTTAAATATTTTGGATCGTGTTGCTAAGCTTTTTATTTAAGTCATTAAGTCAGTGGTCTACCTAAATCGTTACATAATTATAGAAAATAAATGATCAATAATGATACAAGCACCAAAGCAACAATTGAATTTTTCTTGCATCCAACAGACGGAATGCTGGGACGTGTGCTTTGCTCATGCTTTCCAAGGTCGATCATGATATCGAATCGACAACTGTCTTGGGATGGGTCTACAGTTGTGATGGCTGACAAATTAGAGAATTGGCATGCACCTTTCTGTTGATCCAAAGTTTGGTAGTATATGTTGAAAGCGTAAGAAGCATTGCTCCTAGCATCCAAGCCACCACAAGAGGATCCATATCCAAGACTCGTGCAGTCTGCATAAGTGCAAGCATCCTTGATGCGGATTGGCAAGTTAGGGTCCAAAGCACTCGCTTCTGGAGCCATTATACACCATTGCCTTGCCAAATATCGAACACCCTTGGCCGGCGTGAGAGTTCGATTGTTACCTAAATCCAGACGGTATTTAATTGTTCCATCATAGTGGAAAATACCCCAATGCCGCTCAAAATTCCCAGGTTGGATGCTCTTGGCATCCTCGTCAATGAGTGCAAATACATAGATTTCGGGTGGGGTTCTCCGTTTTGGGGTTCCTTGGCCTTGAATTATGCGGTTCATTAGGCCTTGGTTGAACTTATGGGCGTTGTCATTGTTTGCATTGACATCACCATCCGTTGGCCATCCAACCTCCCCAACAATAACGGGCACGGATACGAAACCATTTTTCTCAAGAGCCCAAATGAGGGTGTCATAGTTGGCATCGAATACATTGGTATAAGATATAGGACCATCGACAACAGGGGAAGAAGAGCCCGAGAAGAAGGCGTAGTCAATTGGGAAATGGGGGTCGTCGTACAGGCTAAGGAACGGGTAGATGTTAACGGTTAAGGGAGAATCATTGTCACTTAGGAACTTGATAATGGAGATCATGAGATCATGGATGTCAGATCGGAAGTTACCGCCTGAGGGTACACCACTCTCTGTTTGGTAGATATCTGCATTTAGCGGGATGGTAACCTTCACCTGTCGGCCCAAACCGGCTTTGATCAACGCCGCTTGAATGTTTTGAAGTGCTGGAAATGTTGAATGAAGGTAAGTATCTTTATAGGTCTTGAGGAAAGGTTCGTTTCCAACAGCTATGTACCTGAAAAATTCCATATGATAGAATGGGGTTCAGCTTGCTTATTCTTTTTTTTTTCATTTTTTTCTTTTTCAGTAATATTAGGAGTTAGGTGTTTCAGGTATTGCTAATAAAGCAAATTAAGCAAGCAGAGGAGAGGACGAAACGTTTTGTAACCTTCACCTGTCGGCCCAAACCGGCTTTATTGCTAATAAGCTAATAAAGCAAATTGAGCGAGCAACCTATAGCTATAAACAATGAAATTAACTAATGACGCACCTTATATCCACCCCAGTTTGAGATATATAGGACGAAACGTTTTGTGACACCCAGTCCTCGGCAGCACGAACACTGGTTGCAAGTGGTGCTAAGAAGTCGTTGGGTATCCCAAGCATAACCTGAATGCCAGAATTCCGGAGAGCCTTCATGGCCCCAGGATCAGCTTCAAAGAGCTTCACTTTGTTGAACCCGTTGTCCTTCAATAACTTGACCACTATGGTTGGCGGGAGCGGATGTGTTGATTGAAGTCCCCAGTTGCATGCCAACCCCACCACGTCGGCCAAATCCTCATGAGCAATAAGTATTGTGTAGAACAAGAAGAACCTGATGATCAACATGTGGTGGAAATATTCCATATTGTCCCTTAATTAAGTCCCGGCCTCCTCTCTGCCTGAATGCATGCAGTTGCAGTTGCAGTTGCAGTTGCAGTTCGAATATAAGGAAGGTACTAGGTTGCTAGGACAATGTGAAATGTCCTTTCCTTTTGTGACAGGGATCGGAGAGAGAAAGGAAGGAATTACACTACATATTCAACAAAGTACTGGATTAGTGGATTCCAGGGTTAACCCACACGAACCAATTTCAGTGACTTGTTGGCAACTATTTGGGTTTATATTCTCTTATGGAAAATTCATGCAGAAGGGAAGCATGAACCTTTTCAAACTTGTTGCATTCTTCTCTAATGTATAGATCTGCAAGGAAAGTTCCTCACTTTCTTAGCTTTCTGGCAAATTTATATTCCTACAGTTATGCTAAGCTTTTATGTGACATCAACTATTATTGTTATTGGTTTTCCCTTCCCTCTCCCCTCTCCCCCAAACAAAAAAAAAAAAAAAACCTATGCCACCATTTTTTTTTGTTATAGTCCGTTTCAACCGCGACAAAAGCCACTAAATGATCCGCATATAAAAAAATCAGCCGCAACAAAAGTCTGTTGGATGCCAAGCAAAAAAAAAGTCGTCGGATAGGCAAAAAAAAAAAGAAAAAAAAGCCCTGTTGGTTTAAATGCAGGTCTTGACCTAAAAAATTAGCCCTATTGGCTATAATTTAGTCTCCATTGGTTTTTCTTAAATATGAGTCTCACGGCTTTAAATCTATAGTCCCGTGACTTAAAAAAAATTAAATAATCAAAAAAATAAAAACCCCAGATTCTGGAATGTCAAGATCATAGAATCTGGGGCACATTATCAGTCAACACATCCAATTTGTTAAAAGTTAGCAATTTTATATTAAAAAGTCAACATTTTAAAAGTCAGCAATTTTATATAAAAAGTTAGCAATTTGTTAAAAGATCATAGTATCCTTCCTTGAGCTCTGTTTGGACTATTTAAAAGTTAGCAATTTTATATAAAAAGTCAACATTTTGTTTTTTTTTAAAACTAATTACTTTTTTTTTATTTCTTTTTTCAAAAAAAAATCTATACATATTCTAAATACACTAATTTTTTTAGTACGTGTTTGGCATGAGTTTTTTTATACGATTTTCTTGTTTTTAATAAACTTTTTTTTAATATTAGCTCAAATAAGTGTATTTTCTAGATTTCTAACGTTATCAGAAAACATAAAATAAGTTTTTTTACAAAAACCTAAAAATGTTCATATAAGATGAAAAAAACTTAATAGGATTTTTTTTTTCAAATTTTGCTCGAACAAACATACTTTATAAATTTCTTCCGTCACAAGGAACCAAAAAATTAAAAAATCTAAATCAAAATATATAAGAAATTTAGAAAGGATGAAAAAACTTTTAGAAAAGCAACTAGACTTTTTAGTCCAAACATAAGTCGAATAAAATGAATATAATATCTTTAATTAAAAAATTAATTATACTCTCAATAATTAAGAAAATCGTGATAATGTCTCAAATATTATAATTTAAAAGCAAAAATATAAAAGTATATTAAATATTTTAAAAAATATAAAAACGAAAAAGCAGCTACCATAAAAAAGTTATTACAAACACTTGAACTATTTTTTTTTTTTTTTAAAAAAATTAAACTTCATAAAAATAAAAAAAATTATATGTTACAAACGGGGACTTACGGGGTGGTGAAGTGTACCTCCCCCATTTGGAATCAGATTATTAACTTCGTGGCCAAACGCCCACAATCAACTTAACACGCATCATCGTCCCAGTGCCCGCGCGCCCTACCTTTTTGAACTCAAAAGCAAATTTGTATGATCGAGTTTTTTTTTTTTTTACAAATTAATAAATAGCATTTTTTACAAAAGAAAAAATTATCAACTTAAAAAGAAATAACAGAATAATTTCAAAAAATAAAATTTAGTGTTTTTGTTTCAGACTTTAATGAAACCCAATTTGTAATAAATGCAAATAAAAAACAAAAACTAAAACTATATTACTCAAAAAGTTAAACGTGTCGCAGCAATTAAAATAAAGGACTCGTTTTGTTTAAAGTCTAAAAAGCTAAAAAAAAATTATTTTTCAACTCAAAATTTTTTAGCTTTTTTATTTTTCATTTTTTTGATTAAAGTCTTTTTATGTTTTTGATTATTTATTTATATATTTTACTTTTTGAAGTCATAGGGATATAGATTTAAAGCTGTGAGACTAATATTTAAGAAAAACTAATGAAGATTAATTTAGGATAAATTACACTGACCTCTCCTGAGATTTTGGTCAAATACAATTAATTCCATTCTTTTAGACAAATTACATTGACACCCTTTAGCAATTAACGCCGTTAACGAAATTGTTAAAAAGACAAATTTATCCCTAAGTCAGTTAGGGTTAAAAAAAAGTGAGAAAGAATAACAGCACCCAAACACCCCTCCCCACCACGCTGCTGCTCAACACAGTCGGCGCTGTTGTCGTCGCCGGCTCCATTGCCCCCCCCACCATCGCGCCGGCCACTGCCGGCACCGTTGTCGCCACCGTTTACATCGTCATTCATGCCATCCACCGACGTTTTCTCTCTCTCTCGCTCTCTCTCTCTCTCTCTCTCTCAAATCGCAAACCTCCACCCCAACGCTGCTGTCAACACCGCCGGCGGTGCTGGCGCTGTTGTCGCCGCCATTCACGATGGTGCCTGTTGCTGTGGGTATATATCTATATATATATAGAGAGAGAGAGAGAGAGAGAAGGAATGGAGGGGAGAGTCCGGCGATGACGAACGACGGCAGAGGCGGCGACGATAGGTGTAGACGGCAGTGGCGGTGGCGACAGAGGTGGCGACGGCGTGAGTGTGTGCAGCGGTTGAGGGGTGCGGCGCCGGTTCTTCCTCTTTCTTTCTTTTTATTTTTTATTTTTTTTGAGCTATTACACTCACAATCAATTGTAAAATATAAATTATTTCTCGATGGACAACGTACACTACCTTTTTGATGACCTAACGCTACTAGTGAACGGCTTTGATCGTCGGTAAATTATTCTGAAAAATTCAAATCGAAATATTATCGTTGTATAAACTTCATAAAAAAAACGAAACATAATTCTGTGTTGAGGGGCAAAATGGAAATAGAATGATCGACAACGTTCACTACCCTTTTGACGATCTAACGCAGCTAGTGAACGATTTCGATCGCCGATAAATTATTCTGGCGAATTCAAACCGAAAAATTATTATTTTAAAAACCTTATAAAAAGAAAAAAGAAAAAAAAAACGCTGCTAAGAGCAAAATGGGAAAAAAATTTATGACACAAACGGTTACAAATGAAACCCTAACGATTTGGGGTTGACTATAATAATATTTAAGTTGTAAAGGAGATCAATGTAATTTGTCTTAAAGAGTGGAGTTGACTGTATTTGACAAAAATTTTAGGAGAAGTCAGTGTAATTTATCCATTAATTTATAACCAATAGGGCTAATTTTTTAGGTCAAGAGCTGCATTTAAGCCAACGGGGCTTTTTCTCTTTTTTTCTTTTTTTTTCTATCCTATGACTTTTTTTTTCTCGACATCCGACAGACTTTTGTTGTAGCTAATTTTTTTATATGTGGATCATTTAGTGGCTTTTTTTGCGGTTGAAAC
>JAULJZ010000020.1:37321-66074 GCA_032270985.1 Heliamphora pulchella | reverse complement strand
CCTCTTCCTCTTCTGAGACCTCAGAGCTCCTGGCTCTGCCTCTTCATCTGGCCCTTTCATTTATGGAGGGTTTTTCCCTGGAAATCAATAGCCACTCATGGCTGTTGGTTTCCAGACTTCAATTGCAATTCAATTGTAATTGATTGGCCAATTCAATTGTAATTGATTCTGCTATTGAAATCTGAATTTCAATGGCCAATGAAATTCACAGATTCCAACATCTTCTTCTTTGACAAGATTAGATATAGATGGTTGTGACACTTGTTGGGGAGTTGAAGTATTTAACGATTTATGTAATTGTTCAACAAATTCTTGGGATGTATTTTGTAATTTATATTTGGGAAATGGTAATGGTGTGACAAAAAATGGATGTTGTTGTTGGAGATGTGGAGAATTTGGTATAGCATCTTTAAAATTCAAATTTTTTACTAAATTATAAAGAGCATTAATTTTTGAACCAACAGTGGTAGTAGCATTATTTTCAAGTTTTTCTATTCTAGTTACCTATTCTCCCAGGGTTTAAATATACATATTAGTATAATTTAATTGTTAGGAAATATTTTGATCAAATTTAGAGAAAGGAAGAGCTTTAATACCATATCCTAAAATAATTGTTCTACTTAGAGGTTGAATAGATTGAGATTCTTGTCCATCAGTAGTAGTCAATTTCTTTTCAAACATATTAATTTTATTTGATAAAAGTATTTGAGAAACTTTAATTTGGTTAGAAGGACAATAAATATGAAAATATCAAGGGGACAATCTAATATAATTTTGTATATGTTGTAAAAATTTCATATATGCATTTGGAAAATATCATTAATTTCTGTTTCATCATGTGTAGACATAAAAAATTGTCTATTGGCATTATTATACTGTTTTCTATATTCATCATTAATGGTAGCAATTAAATTATCATCAGATTCATTATCTGATTCCTCATTAGATTCATTAGTCATAATAGTGTATTTAATGTTGTTAAATGTTTTCTATTTACTTTTTCCATTCTATTTACTGTTTTCTGTGTGTATATATATATATATATATATTTATTTATTTATTTATTCCTTTTTGAGAAAATTACTGGCCTTGGCAAAGGGTAATATGGGCAAAGGGTAATATGGGTATTCGTGAATTTTTAAAAATGTAAAATTAAAAAATATTTATTTTAATCATCTATCTTCATATCAATTTTCACACATTTTTTTTGAAAAAAAACAAAAAATGGTATATATATTTAATTAAGAGGAATTCTATATCCACTTTTATGTTTAGAAGTATTCTATATCTTTCTAAAAAATCAATCAGGCCCAAAGGTCTTAATGTTTGCGTTACTCAAGCTGACATTCTCGCTTTCACTTTGTCCACCACTGCTCGCGCGCGGGTGCTTTTTTTTAATGCAGAACGCTCCTCTACTAATGTATTTTTATATCTCATACCTTTTACAGATCACTTAGCCTTGTTCATATTTGGTGTAAGAGTATTTGATCAGTGAGCTATTACGCATTCTTTTAAGGGTGGTTGCTTACTGGTTGTCTCTACACCCCTATCTCCTTTATCACTGAGCAGTCATATAAGAGTTTTAGTTGGTGATTCGAGCTATTTTCTTCTCGACGATGAAACTTAATCTTCATCATCTTACTGGCTAACCTTGACTCATATTATTTTTAGGTCATATCTAATATTCAGAATTTGTCTCAATTTAGTATCGCCTTGATCTCTATTATTTTTAAGCTATATCTAGTATTCAGAAGTTGTCTCAATTTAGTATCGCTTACACAGTCCGCACCGAAACAGTGTTTTACTCCTAGATATCCAAGTCACTTGGTTTTTTAATTGGTTTTTCATTCTTCAATTAGCATCCCTAAAAAAAAAACACAAACAAACAAAAAAAAAAAACAGCAACAATATTTTTCTCTCCTTTTTCTCAATTACTTAATTAATCCCTTCTTATATTCTTCTGCTTTTTCTCGCCTAAATTGGGAAACGGACCGTAAGAACCGTGAGCCACCAGGAAACTGAGAGAGGGAGGGAGAGAGAGAATAGAGGGGAAAACTGAAGCGGATGCAGACGATGACGGACTACGAAGGAAGATACGAGGGGAACGGAGAAGATCTCGACAATTATGGTTCTTCTCCGCAGCCTAGAGGTAGCAGCCATGGCGGCGCCGATGATTACAGCGATTCCAAGTCCCAGGTATGATATCTATACCTGAGGTTGAATCCTTTCTTTGTTCGTCTACAAACGAGATCGTGTCAGATGGTAAAAGCACGAGAGTGTGAGAGTTATTGATTGTGATATTAGGCATTTCGTTGAATTTGTGATTTTTATGTATTTCATAGCTGCTATTTGGTTAATCGCCTCGGGACTTCTGTCTTTACCTAGGAAAGTCAATATGGTTTTAGGCTTGTGGACGAATTCAGTGTTTTTTGTACATTGGATGCACTAATAGTGTTGCATTAAAATGATTAATAAGCCTCTTTGAGTGCTTTGTAGAAACCATGCCTAAACGATTTGTGTCTAGTCATGTTGGTGATCAATTTACAACATGCTTACCTGAGATTTGCATTTCGAAATTCAATGATTTTTAACTAGCAATAGTTACTCCAAAACTATAAAGCATGCCGTACGGGTACGGGTACGGGTATGGTATGATACGGGTACGTGGGTATGATGAAATCTAAAAACATAAGGTACAAGTATGCTTGTGGTATGGTAAATTTATTTATTTTTTTTATACTTTTTAACATTACATTACATATATGCTAAATATAAAATTATTTTTAACTTACGAGAGAGAAAATAAATATTAAATAATATTAGCATTGTCGTCCCAAGGCTATATCTCTGGCAATTGCTAGTTGGGATTCCAAATAGCGATACTTGTTGGGCTGGACGACAATTGCTATGGCAATCTTATTGGTTGAAAGTTGTTTTCAGCAGTCGCAAACTCTGAGAGAATGTATTAGAAGATATATTTTCTTACACAAATTTAAAATTTTAACATTTTTATTAAATTAAAGAATCTAAATTATGTTACTTAATTTTATCTTTATATCAAAAGAGATAAATTATTATTTACTCTATTACTTTTTTAATTTTCAAAAGTTTCATATACATCCTAACATATCCATTCATGTACAAAAAAATGTACAGCAGCTGTACCTAAAATCATGCCACTGTCGTACCCAAAACGTACCGATGGCGTACCCAAAACATACCGGTACTGTACCCAACAATTGAAAAAGTATTCGATACTTTCTTGGAGTACGGCACCATTTCCAGAGTACCCGTGCTTCATAACTCCAAAATTTATTTGATTGTGAGATTTGATGTGTGTAAAAAGATAGTATCTTTTTCCCAAAAAATGATTTGATTACTAGATGCTTACTTGAGATTTGCATTTGTAAATTCAATGATTTTTAACTAGCAGTAGTTACTCCAAAATTTATCTGATTATGAGATTTGATGTGTGTAAGAAGATAGTATCTTTTTTCCCAAAAATGAAAAAGATAGTATCTTTTTCCCAAAAATGAAAGATAGTATTATTTGATTATGAGATTTGATGCGTGTAAAATGATAGTTGAGTATTATCTAATTATGAGATTTGATGTGTGTAAAAAGATAGTATCTTTTTCCCAAAAAACTGAAATATTGTATTTATGTATCATTTGCAGTACTCTCGGGAACAAGAAAGACAGTTTTCAAAGAGCAGGGAGAAGGAAAGTGAGAGAGGACTTGACAGGGATAGGGATAGCAACAGGGACAGGGAAAGGGTTAGAGATAGAGTCAGGGACAAGGACAGAGATAGAGATCGAGAGAGGGATAGAGACGAAGATCGTGATCGTCATCATAAAGACAGAGAGCGAGACAGAGACCGCTACAGGGAAAGGAGTGAGAGAAGGAACAAGGGGAGAGATAGAGAGGACGACGACTTTCACCAGAGTCGAGACCATGAAAGGTGGTAATATAAGTGTCATGCTGTTTTTGCAGATTTATGTTATTTCACTTCCATTTTGTTTCTAGGCTTTTTTTTATAGTTCCACTCTTGTCGAAATTAAGATCTGTGCTATTTTATTGGTTTGATGGATTTCAGCTTCACAGGTCACTTTTCCTTCTTGACAATATCTTCTTTTGAGGTGTTGATGAAAAGTTGATTTAATTTTGCTTGTAGGTGGAGGTATTATGACGAGGAGATCGAGGATATACATAGACATAGGTCTCTATCTCGTTCTAGAGGTAGATCAGAGCATAGATCAAGATCACGGTCTAGTTCACGGTCAAAATGGTAATTCTATTGTTATTAAGTTAATTTCCGAGAGACCTATCTTTCTTCCGTCGTGGTTTTGATAAAAGAACTGATGTTGTACATTTTGATATGTTTCACTGTCTCTGATTCAAGCTATAGTTGTCGAATTGCCCAATTCGTGACTTGAATTGCACAATTCGATTCAATTCCCATGTAAAACATTTCGAATCTGTAGAGGGAATCACAAATAGAACTAAATTGCGACTTGTATCGTAGAATCACGGCTGAATCTTAGACTCGAACGTATTGATTGATTCATCTGTGCAGAAATGGCGATCATTCTGGTTCAGGTTAATGACGCTTGTCATACCCGAAATGTAAAAAAAAACTGTTTTTTTTTGTTTTTTGCTTTTTCCCACTAGATATAACATCGAAAAGTCATGTAGGGTTATTATATAGTGGTGTTTGGGTTCTTTCAATGATTTTCAATGTTCGACTAACTGAAGTAAGTGTTTGGTGACTTACTAAAAATGAAGGAGTGTTCCATGCTTGCGACTATGCATGTGCTGCAACTGTACTTAATGTTTGGGGTTTGCTATTTGGTGCTTCACATTTCTAAAGCAGAGGGGTTTGTGTTTTGACTATTGTTTGTTTTTGCTTTTATTGACGTTAGTGGAGAACTGTGGAATTTCATTTGGTTGTATTTTTGGCACCGTGGAGAAAACATGTGTTTTATCTTGTTTTTGTGTTGAGAATCGTTGATAAGAAAAAACAAAAGGAAAAAAAGTAACAGTCCTGCATGGGATCATTGTACTTGTGTTAAAGAGAATAATAGAAGGATCATGAAATGTAATTTTTGCAGGGAAGAATAATGCGGTGGGGTGATTCAGATGACACATCACTTGGCGAGAACCCATGATAATATTGGCCCATGTTCTCAAGTTTGGGAAGATGTGAGGCAACTATTTTTTTTTACAACTTTTAGAAGGAAAAGAAAGCAATGATGTTTTGGAGGGTGAATGTTTTGTGGAGGAAGAGGGGAGACTTCAAAGTAAGGGGATCATGAATGAAACAAAAGTGAAAGGGGGAACAACAAACATTGAATAAAATGGTGAAACAAAGGGAGCCCATGATTAGGGATATTTGTACATTTCTCTATGGACATGTATTTACTTTTAATTTAGTTACAAGTAGGTTATTTATGAAAATGTTGATGTCCATCGGTGAATATGGTGAGGGATCAAAATTCCTTAATAATCATGAGGCAAGGGTGCCATGTTTCAAAAAGGAGGTTGATGGTGTGAATAAAGGATTAGAGTTGTAGAAAAAGAGTAGAAAAAAAATGGATTGCACATTGATATCTGATGCATGGATCGATGGGAAGTCTCAGTCCTTTACGAATTTTCTTGTCAACAATCCAAGTGGTACCGTTGTATTAGACCAATAGACACCTCAAGTACTATCAAGAATTCTAATTAGTTGTTTGAGCTGCTAGATGATCTAGTGTATGAAATTGGATAGGAAAATGTTGTACAAGTGGTGACCGATAGTGCATCGGCATATGTTGGTGTTGTTCCATTATTAGAAAAGTATTCAAAATTGTTTTGGGCTCCTTGTGTGACACATCATCTTGATTTGATCCCATTTGCCGTAGGTTATTTGTTGGGCTTCAAAGGTACACTTAATCAAAAAAAAATTACGGTGCTCGTATATAGAAATGCTTGAATACTTCATTTTTATGAAGTTTACAAAGCAGGGAGTTGAAACGGCGCGTGGTTGTTAGATCTGCAGCTACTTTTTTTACATTAAAAGTATCTAAGAAAGAAATAATTAACTTAGCGCTATCTTTGCATTGAAAGATTGGGCTATTACTGCCTATTTTTCTAGAATTCTTGGAGAGAAAATGGTTAGGATAATTTTGGAAGATACTAGATTTTGGAACGCAATCCAATATTGCTTGAAGTGTATGTCTCCTTAGGTCAAAGTTTTGAGATTTGAAGATGGTGATTCAAGATCGGCAATGAGATACATTAATGAAGCAGTAGAAAGAGCCAACGGACAATTTGGTTCAAATTTTTAACAATTTAAAGGGAAGATATTGATGAGAGATGGAATTTACAACTACGTCAATGCCTTCATTTGGCGCCATATTTCCTTAATCATAAGAAGTTCTTCACTCTTTATATATTTGTCGAATAATATCTTTTTGTGTAGTAAATTGTTTACAAATTTATCTTAGTTTCATAGGTTCCATTAGGGTGAAAGTTTTCATGCAGATGTGGAAGTGAAATTTGGGTCGTATAAAACTATTGAGAAGTATCTCAAACAAGAGTTAAGATTGATGAGCAACAAGCAATGTTTAAGAAGGCCGGAGGAATGTTTGGTATGAGCGTGACCATCTTGACAAGAGAAACGAAGCAACCCAGTACACTTTTATCATAACTCAATTTTAAAATCACGTAATTTATTACTCTTTAACATTATATTTTTGTTATAGCTTTCTGATGGGAGAGATTTGAAGACTTCGAAGAACTTCAAATGCTAGCTATAAGGGTCCTAAGTCTTACTTGTAGTGCCATTGGATGTGCAAGGATTTGGAGCACTTTTGATCACGTTCACTCCAAAAACGGAATCGTTTTGAGCAACAAAGCTCGAATGCATTAGGTTTTTTGAAGTATAATTTCAAATTTGAATTAAGACCATTGATGAGACAAGAGGGGTGACACTATGATCCAATTTGTTTTGTCGGATATGGAATCTGATGATGAATGGATTATCTAGATGGAAGATCTTTGCCTACCCATAGATCGAACATGGATGGACATCCAAGAGTACTTATAAGATGAAGTGCTAAAAAGAGGGAAATAGGTATAATGCTAAATTCCAATTTACTTATTTTAGCAGTTCTCCATTCAAGTTAAGGTACTTGCTCTCAATCCTTGTTTCAAATACACGACCTAGAAACTTAAATGCCGATAAGAAAAAAAAAAGCCAAATTAATTGATGGCGATGATAAAATGGTAAGTAATTGAGAGTGATGACATAGAGGAAGAACATGAAGAAGAGTTCAATGAAATGGTAATGGTTGAAGATCAAGATGAGGATGAGGATGATGATGATTCCGAGCTAGGCGTTGATGGTGGCTGATGATTATAGAACTATGATTTGAAGACTTCATCCACTAGGTTTAAATTTTCAACTTCCAAAAGATAGACATTAGACGAAATCAAAAGTTACAACTTTAACTTCCAAAAGATACACATCAGATAAAATCAAAAGTTCCTTTGGCAAGACAAGCCATGGGTAGAGGTAGGTTTTTCTTTAATTATGAATCCGTATCATCTTGTAAACCTTATCGATATTTAAGTTTTTTGGTCTTACATTAAAAACAAAGATTGAGAGTAAGTACCTTAACTTGAGTGTAGAACTTCTAAAATAAGTAAATTTGAATTCTGCATTATACCTTTTTTTCTTTCTTTTGAGCACTAACTTCTCCATCTTAGAAGCACTTTTGTATGTTCATTCATGTTTGACTTATGAGTAGGCATGGATCTTCCATTTTCGTAATCAATTAATCATCGGGTTTCGTATCCAACAAATAAATTGGATCATAAGTGTCACCCCCCTCCATTGTCTCTTCAATTTTCTCAATTCAATTTATGAGAGGCTTCCACATCTAGTGGAGCTACAAGTGTGGCTTAAGACCCTTATAGCTAGGATTTGATGCTCTTTGCACTCTTCACCAAAACTCTTCCACCATAAAGCTATAATAAAAATATAATGTTAAAGAATTATAAATTACATGACTTCAAATTTTAAATTACAACTCAATGAATGACTTCAAGAAATATTTGATTGCTTTTCAAAATCTAGTATATCCCCAAATTATACCAATTACTTTCCTTTCAAGAACACTAGAAAAATAGGCACCCATAGCCCGTTCTTCCGATGCAAACATAGCTCGAAGTTGAATATTTCTTTTTTGGATAATTTTTAGTGTAAGAGAAGCAGTTGCAAATCTAGTAACTGCGGGTCATGTTAACTCCTTTTGCTTTGTAAACTTCCTAAACAAATGACCCAAACATATTTATGTATGAACTTGGTGGTTTCTTTTGATTTAGTTAGTTCATCTTTGAAGACTAGCAAATCAATTATGTCGGATATTATCAAATCAAGACAATGAATTGCACAAGAAGACCAAAAACAATTTTAGATACTTCTCTAATAATTAACCGGGCCTGTATATGCCGATGTACCATCGGGCACTACTTGTCAAACATTCAAATCTAGTAACTGCGGGTCATGTTAACTCCCTTTGCTTTGTAAACTTCCTAAACAAATGACCCAAACATATTTATATATGAACTTGGTGATTTCTTTTGATTTAGTTAGCGCATCTTTGAAGACTAGCAAATCAATTATGTCGGACATTATCAAATCAAGACAATGAATTGCACAAGAAGACCAAAAACAATTTTAGATGCTTCTCTAATAATTAACCGGGCCTGTATATGACGATGTACTATCGGGCACTACTTGTCAAACATTCAATCTCATGTACTGGATTATTAAGCAACTCAAATAACTTATTAGAATTCTTGATAATATCCAAGATGTCTATGAATCTAATAAAAACGATACTACTTGGGCTATTGACAAGAAAATTATTAAGGGACCGAGATTTACCATCGGCCCATGCATCCATCATCAGTGTGCAATTTTTTTTCCCCATTTTATTATACACCTCTAATCCTTCATTCACGCTATCAATCTCCTTTTTAAAAATGACACCCTAGCCTCATGATAAGTAGGGGTTTTTAATCCCTTACCATATTCACCAATGGACACCAACATTTTCTAAATGAAGGGATTTTAATTAAATTAAAAGCCAATGCATGTCCATATAAAAATTTACAAATATCCCTAATCATGAGCTCCCTTTGATTCACCGTCTGGTTCAAAGTTTGTTGTTTTCCCATTCCTTTAGCAACATATGCATCCATGATCACCTTACTTCTAAGTCTCCCATCTTCCTCCATAAAACATTCACCATCCACAACATCATTGCTTTATTTGTAATCTAAAAGTCGTAAAACATATCTTTGGAAGCTTGAGAAGATGGCCAATATTATCGTGGAGTGGGTTCTTGCGAAGTGATGTTTCATCCAAATCACTCCACCCCAATATTTGTTCCCACAAAGATTATTCAATTGCATTCTATTATATTCTTTAATACAGGTACAATGATCTCATGTAGAATCATTATTATTTTTTCCCATTTATTTTTCCTTATCAACCATTCTCAACAAAAAAATAAAACACTTGATGTAGTTTGCTCCACAATGCCAAAAAAAAGTACATACGTATTTTGCATTTAGTATGCTAAATATGTATGTACTTTTTTACAAAAACAAATGAAAATCCACAGTTCTCCACTAATGTTGACAAAGGCAAAAACAAACAATAGTAAAATATTTGACCTCTTCAATTAGTCGAATAATGAAACTCGTTGAATGAACTCAAATGCAATTATACAATAACTCTAAATGACTTGCTAGCGCTATATTCAGTGAAAAAAATGATCGTTGTTCACATTTTGGGTCCAACAGACCCGACCCAGAACCATTGTCATATCTGTCCGGATGAATCGATCCATTTATTTGATTTCTACGATTCATCTGTGATTCAAGTTGCACTTCAGTGCTATTTGTGATTCCCCTACAGATTCAAATCATTTTACATGGGAATTGAATCGAATCGCGCGATTTGAATTGTGAATGATACAATTGTCACAACTTTGATCCGAGCTTTTGGGTGTGCGCCCTTTGGCATTTTGTTTGTAGGAATAATTATCAATAATACAACGATATGCTATACTGTTGTTAGAATCACTGTACTATTTTGTTGGATCATATTAAAGCCTCTTTCAATTTGAAGTTTAAATAGCATATTTTCCCAAATTAAGTTATAGTTACTGTTCAAATTTATGACATTGCGATGTCAGAAGGTGACAAGTTCAATGTGATCTGGAAGCCATACAAATTTTATTAAAATTTTCCTATGTCATGAGGTCTGTGTCTGGATATTGCTGCAGCTGTTGCTAATACTCATTTTGGTAGTGAGTTACTCCTACAGCACGCCCTTGAAGGTCTAAAATATGTATTTTGGTAGTGGGGTGTGTAGCTTGATGATTATGTGCTGCTGTAGTCTCAATTTGAAGTTTTAGTCATTGGAAAGAAAAAGCCTGATATCTGAAATGGGAAATAAATGAATAAACAATTTGAGATAAACAACAGGTAGAATTCTTCAGTCTTCCCCTGGTGGGGACAGTCACTAATAAAAAAGTGATCTGCCCTTTTCACCTCTTATTTGAGCACTTCCACTTTTTAATGCATGGTAGCATAAGTTGCTTTCTGCTTCCTTGCTATTTAAAGATGGAAAGTTAAAAATCTGTCTTAGAAATTCAATTTTATGCTATGAGTACCCCTGTTGTAGGTCTGTTTGAAATAGTGGATTCCATAACTAGCAAATCAATTCGGTACTGCAACATTAGTGCTTCACACATTATGAGATGGCTCTTTGGAACAGCTTGGAAGACTGCAAACTAAAAAGAATATGCTATTTAGTATTTGAGACGAGCATTCCCTGTCTTCTCTTGTCATAGGAACTAGACAGAACTTTTGGGTTATTTCAGCGTCCTCTCCGTCATTCTGTTTCTTCATCAATGTCTGTTTGGATTTTGTGTTTTTTACACCTGTTACTGAAACCCCATTACTTGTAGATTTTCTTTTTCTTCCAAGCTTGATATTAATGGTGTGTACTTGCAGCAAAAGGATCAGTGGCTTTGACATGGCACCTCCTGCTTCTGCAATATTAGCTGGCACTGCAGCTGTTGCAGGTACAATGCCATCTTCCATGATTTTGTTGTCGTATTTTCTTGACTTCTATTTTCTCTTTTGGTTATTGATATAGTGTGGAAAGGTCATACCAAATTTCATGGTGTCATTTTGGTAGGCCGAACTTGTTTGTTCTTTTACTTGCACTTGTTTGTTCTTTGAATTGTTTACTTGGTGAAATAATACTAAAACTGAGAGTTTTTTTTGGTTGTTTCTTGTGTCTGGTGTTTGTTTATTTGGTCTGTCTTATTCTTTGTTGTAAAAAGGCAATGTTGGGCTACTATCCCCACTGTGCTGACAATTGGTATGAGCCGACTTCTGTAGTTTTAATGTACAAGGAGGAATTAATGCACCAGTTTGATGGGTCTTGTTCATCTTCATCTGCAAACTATTGCCCGTTTTGGTAGTTTTACAAAAATTTCCTCCAGTACTTGAATATGATGTATTATTCCGAAAATAGCTTTTGATAAATTTTACTACAAGAGGCTAGGGTTTTTAGTAAAGAATTGAGTTTCTCACAAATTTGAGGTGCAATGTGTTGGCAACTATTAATAATATAAGCGCAAAAAGATAATTCAGCTATAGTTCTGCAATGTAATTCATTTAGCTTTTACAGGTCAGATGCCTGTGACCACCCCAGCTATTCCTGGAATGTTTCAGATCATGTTTCCATTAGTGTCAGGGCAGGTAATTGTTTTCCTCTCCTGTGGAATGAGTACTCATGCATCTTTTGATCCACTCATTTCTATTTTCATTTTCTGCTTATCTCATACTTTGGTTCACTTTTTATTTCCTTATCTTTCTTCTCTTTTTTTCTCTCTCTAAATACCCCTCCCTGTAGCAGTTTGGAGCTCTTCCTGTTATGCCAGTCCAGGCTATGACTCAGCAGGTTGGCAGGATCAAATCATTTGTTTTTGCTAAAATTTCTGTTTCTTTTCTTCCACAGTGTTTTCTATTTGGGCAATTTACATTTTTCTTGAAATATTCACAATAGCAGGCTACTAGGCATGCTCGACGTGTGTACGTTGGTGGGCTTTCCCCGACTGCAAATGAACAGGTTTGTCTCTTCATCCATTAACTGAACTATACCTCCTTTTCATCTTTAGGCTGTATTACATTCATGGTGTAATATTACTGGTGTTTTTCAAATTCTAGGTGACTCTGTTCTGCCTCTCTCGTTCAGCCTTTCCTGTTGGTTGTCTCCTTAATCCACTTGCTATTGTGAACATAGTTGTCAAATTATGAACCGGTCATGAATTGAAGTATTTTTTTTTGTGAATTTGTGAATCGAATTGAATCAAGAATTGTAAGATTGAGAATAAACTGTAAAAGATGATGTGAAACTTTCCATTTGTATGAAATGAAATATATAAGTTGATATTGACATTGATTATACAATAACAAAATGATTATTTCATCTATTAGGGAAGATATATGCTTTCATCATAGATTCACAGGAGATGTTGACTCATATACAACAAATCATAAGATTTCTTAAAAATCATAGTATATTATCTTTGAACTTCGTAAAACAGACCAAGAAATAATTGTGAGTATAATAAGAAAAATTTTTGGCAGGCTCTTTATTTTAAACATAAAATACTTTAAAGCATGTCTTGTATACTTATTGCTAATTAGATTTTGTAGAAAAAGAGAACCCAACTGATACAATCTTTATCATATTAAAGTATTTGTTTTACCAAAATAGTTATGCATAATCTATTTGAAGTGTTATTTTTATCTTAGATATCTTTAAAAGATGTATTTGATTTTTTTCACATGAAATAGAAATATGAGAAAGGATTAAGTAGCTATTAAGCCTCCAGGTTCTTATTAAATTCTCTAATCACCAAATAAGCTACAAAGCATACATGATTATTTCTTAGCTTCACAATACATACCAGGTACTAAGAATTGTATTAATCATAAATTGCATTGAACATAAATTGTGAATTGAGTTTGTACATCGAATTGGAAATAGTAAAATTTGTCATGATTGTATCACAAAATAGGTTCACTAATGGGGTTCGTATTGGTTAAAATAGGTTCACTAGTAGGTTCGTATTGGTTTATACATGAATACTGAATTGAATCATAAACTAAATTGGGATTTGTAAGATTCTGTTATCTATAATTTTGATTAGATCTCTATGGAATCTGTCTTCATAATTTTCGAATTTCTTTAAAAACAAAAATAGAAATAGCAGCTAATGAGAAGCTGGTTGAATTTGATTTATGGTTTAGGCTTTTTATTGGACTTGCTAATTGACTCGGAAATAAGGAGTGGATTCCAAACTACAGCCACATTTCTTCCCACATGCTCATTGTCTTTTTTAAAATCCATGTGATTGATTAAAATGCACTCATCTTGGTTAATATCAACCTTTTATGTAGTCTGTGGCAACCTTTTTCAGCCATGTTATGTCTGCAATTGGGGGAAACACTGCAGGTCCAGGTTAGTCAATGTGCAATTTTGTCTTTATATATGATTAAGTTCCCTGTTATTTTTATTGTGTTGTGTTAGTAGTAGTTTATTATTATTATTATTATTATTATTATTGTGCGTGTGGTTGCGTAGTTGTAGTGATGTTTTTTCGTTTTAATATAAATAAGTATGCTCGGCTATTCAGTTGGATACGACTTTCCATTATTTTTTTTCTAATAACATGAGGTATCAGAGCTATCATGAAACCCTAGTCTCCATGAAACCCTAACCCTAACCCTAGCCTCCAATAGTTGCCGCCAGCCACCCAGTTGCCGGCCACCTTTAATCCTTGAACAGTGCCGACGACCAGCCCTCCATGTCGCCTTCATCAGTACCGACAACCACACACAACCCAGTCGACGACCTCCCACAGTGCTGACAACCTCACCACACCTAGCCGACGACCTCACCACACCCAGCAACAGTGCTGACGACCTCCCGACAGCCACTCTCGACCACCCTCATCCCCTCAACAGTGCTGATGAACCTCCCCTGCACAAGTGTCGACAACCCCTCACCAGCACCGACAGGCCTTCTCAGGCCTCCAACAATGCCGACTGCCTCCCTACGCCCTTCACCAGCACCGACAAAGCCATCCCAGGCTTTCAACAGTGCCGATAGCCCTTGTTTGCCTCCCTCCAGCACCGGCGACCACTCTTCTTCTTTCCAGTGCCAAAATCCAATTCTTTCCTCTATACCAGTGCCAAAAGCCCTTCTCCACTTCTTCAGTCCAGCTGATTGCAACTCTGGACACCCTAGCTTCTCTCGGTACCTCTCTCATTGCTAGCTGATTGGTGTAACACCTATCCGACTCTTTGTTTCTACCTCTACTTGTTCTGACAGCCCAAAGACGAAACCCTAACTGCTGGTTTGAGGGTCTAGGAGCTGCTACAGTATTTGTTTTATGGAGATGAATTGAAGGTGTGTTTAGCGGTCTAGATATGATTGATTGAAGGTGTGATTTAGTTCTATTGCTTATTGGTGTGATTGCTCGTGATTCCTTGAGATTTTCCATTGAAATATTGAGATGTTGACGGAAAGTTCAACAAGAGTTGAGGATTCTCCGGTGAAAACTGATAAACAAGGAGGAATCATGGATGTATTTTCACCATCCACACGATTGGTGGATTCAAAGTTGACTGGACCGCAAACATGTCTTATAGAAGAAGAAGGTATTACTGACAGTTGAAGGTATGGAAAAAGAAGACCACTTGTTCGAAGATCCTCCGGAGAAGGAATCTGATGAGTATAAGAGATGGAAGCGAGATGACGCACGATTACTGAGTAAGATGTTGAAGTCAATGGAGTCCTCTGTTAAGATTCTGGTTGCTAATGACTTCGAGAGTTGTGGACCATACTCGAGTAGATATTTGCCTCGACTAATGACCTGTCCAGGTTATATGATGTGATGCAGAGTATTTTTTAGCTTCAATAGGGAGACTGCTCTTTTTCAGATTATTTCACAGAGTTCAAGGTATTAGCAGATGAGTATGATTGGTTGGTCTCTTTTACAAACCGATACGAGGTTTTTAAAGAGCAGAGGATGTAGTTTTTGGTAGTTTGCTTCCTAACTGGGGTGAACCAGCAACTTGACTCAGTACGCTCTCAGATTTTGAATAGGTTTGACATTCCATCTTTATCTGAGGTCTTTCAACGGACGAGAAGAGCGATCAGTAGAGAAGAGCCTTGTGGTCTTACTACTTATCATAGTGACCATACAGCCCTAGGGGCATTTCGTGGCGGCAGTTGAGGTGGTTTTCGTGGTAGAGGTCACGATGGCGGTCGCAGTGATGGAGGTCGAGGGGGTAGAGGCCGTGATGGAGGACAAGGTAGAGGTCGAGGTGGCTGTGACACCAGGTCCTACTACTATTGTAGAGAGCAAGGACATTTACAGAGCTTATGTTGGAAGTTACATGGGCGTCCTACATTCTTTGTGGCCAATGCAGTGGCCTACTATGATGCTCCTTCTATTGAGAGGCGCACTATAGATATGATGCAGGAGGAATATGATCAGTTTATTCATATGCGGATTGGGAACACAGCCGATACGCCATCCGCCACAGTTGCAGGTAATCCAGCTGCATGTATGGCTATCCCCAGATCATGAGTGATAGATTCGAGTGCTTCTGCCCATATGACCCACTCCACAGGTATTTTTTTATCTTTTCAGTTGACTTCTACACACAGTGGAGTGATTGTTGCCAATGGAGGAACTTTGGAGGTGAAACGGCAAGAAGTAGCTACTCCATCAATTACACTCTCTGATGTCTTATATACTCCTACTAATCCGTTTAACTTACTATCTGTGAGTCGTATTACCAGGGATCTGAATTGCTCATTAACTTTCTTTCCTGATCATTGTATTTTTCAGGATCTAGGTTCGAGGAATACTATCAGTAGAGGACGGGTGATAGGTGGCCTGTATGTGCTGGATGAGACTTTAGATGTTGCATGCTCCGGGCGATCGTCTTAGATATTGGATATACATTGTCGGTTGGGCCATCCCTTCTTGCCAAGTTTAAAGAGACTATGTTCCAGTTTAAGTCATGTTACACAATTAGAATGTGAGTCGTGTAGATTTGCTAAGCACTTGCGTGTGCCATAATCTAGACAGAATAATAGAACCATGAGTCCTTTCTCGTTAGTTTACTCAGATATCTGGGGCCCGTGTCCTGTCACATCTTTATTTGGTTGTCGATATTTTGTGACATTTGTTGATGACTATTCTCGCATTACTTATCTTTATCTTATGAAAAAGAAGTCTGAATTACCTACGGTGTTTACTACCTTTTATAATGAAGTTCACACTTAATTTGAAACAACTATAAAAATTCTCCGTAGTGATAATGGAGGTGAGAATATTGGTGGCTTGATGGATTCATACCTACGTACACATGGGATTATTCACCAAACATTATGCCCTGACACATCTCAGTAGAATGGGGTGACTGAGAGAAAGAATAAACATCTCTTGGAAACTGCATGTGCGTTGATATTTCAGATGCGGGTTCCCAAAGTATTCTGGGGTGAAGCTGTGATGACCGCATGTTATCTTATTAATAGATTGCATTCCTCTATCCTACATGCTGCTACACCCTTATCAGTTTTACTTCCTCAGCAGATTCTTTTTTCCTTACCATTCAAGATCTTTTGGTTTGTTTGCTATGTGAGAGATACCAGACCAAATGTGACAAAGTTGGAAGCTCGCGCACTAAAGTGTGCCTTTATGGGATATCCTAAAACCCAAAAAGGATATTGATGTTATAGTCCTGACTTGCGACGATTTATTGTTTCCCGAGATGTGGTGTTTGTTGTATCTACTCCGTTCTATGGCTTGGCCACTCCATCTGTCTCCTGTGTTGATAATGGTTTAGATCAGATTCTGCTGTATCCGTCCTCTCTTGACTTACCAGTGGCATCTTCTCCTGTGACTAGTCCTCCGGTTGATATTCCTGCGGAATCTCCACCTGTTGCCTCAGAGGTATCTGATCTTTCATCATCCTCTGACTCCTTAGTATCACCACCCTCCATCACCTCTCTTCTACTCGAGTCAGTATCTCCTCAGCCAGATTCACTCTCTAATCAGGTAAGTGATCCTCCTATTGCTTTACGCAAATCTTATTGTAGTTGCAGAGATCATTCCTTATATACTACATCCCATCGTGGTTTACACCTCTTCTACTCGAGTTAGTATCTCCTCAGCCAGATCCACCCTCTAATCAGGTAAGTGATCCTCCTATTGATTTACGTAAATCTTATCGTAGTTGTAGAGATCATCCTTTATATACTACATTCTATCGTGGTTTATCTGCTACTGTCCAGTAGGATATTACTATCCTTGATTAGCATACTTTGCCTTACTCTGTTGTAGATGCTCTTTCTCATCCAAGTTGGCGCAAGGCTATGATTGAGGAAATGAATGCTTTTAAGGCTAATAATACGTGAGACCTGGTAAGTCTTCTTCCTGGGAAGACTGCGATTGGCTGCAAGTGGGTCTATGCAGTCAAACTTCATTCTGATGGCACTCTTGAGCGTTTGAATGCTCGTTTAGTGGCTAAGGGCTATGCTCAGACCTATGGCTTTGACTACTTTGATACTTTTTCGCTTGTTGCGAAGATGACCTCCGTTCGTCTGTTCTTATTGCTAGCTGCATCCCATCAGTGGCCTTTATATCAACTCGTGTGAAAAATGCCTTCCTTCATGGTTATTTGGAGGAAGAGATTTATATGGAGCAACCACCCGATTTTGCTGGTTAGGGGGGTGTCCCCTAATCAGGTATGTCGCTTAAAGCGCTCCTTATATGGTCTGAAACAGTCTCCTCGAGCCTGGTTTGGTCGTTTCAGTTCCATAGTACAAGAGTTTAGTCTTCAGTAATTAGTAGAGGATCATTCTGTATTCTTTCGTCATACCTCAGCGAGATGCATATTACTCGTTGTCTATGTGGATGATATTGTTATTACTGGTAGTGACAGTTGAGGGATTGTTGAGCTTAAATCATTCATGGGCACGAAGTTTCAGACAAAAGATCTTGGTGAACTTCAATATTTCCTGGGCACTGCAGTAACCAGGAATAAGAAAGATGTTTTCATTTTTCAGCGGAAGTATGTTTTTGATATTTTGGAGCGTGCAGGCTATATGAATGCTATAGGAGTGGACTCACCTATGGAGACTATTGTCAAACTAGAACCGAAGGAAGGAGTGCCTCTTTCTGACCCTGACCAGTATCGTCGTACAATGGGTTAACTGAATTATCTTACTACAATGACTCGTCCAGATATTGTTTATCCAGTAAGTGTAGTAAGTCAATTTTTGTCTAATCCCCGTGTTCCTCATTAGCAAGCGATGTTACGCATTTTTCGGTAGTTGCACAAAAACTTGGGGAAGGGCATTCAGTTTTCTGATCATGGCCATATAGGCATGGAAGGGTACTCTGATGTTGATTGGGCTGCCTGTACTTTTGACAGGAGATCCACATCTGGTTACTCTATCTTTGTTGGTGAAAACTTGGTTTCCTAGAAGAGCAAAAAGCAAACTGTGGTATCCAGGTCTAGTATTGAGACTGAATACGGGACTATGGCTCTAGCTACTGTTGAGATTATGTGGTTTCAGCAGATTTTGACAGAATTACACTTCCCTCTTATAGGATTAGCCAAACTTTGGGTTGATAATACCTCTGCTATTTATATTGCCACAAATCTTGTCTTTCATGAGAGAACAAAGCATATCGAAGTTGATTGCCATTTTATCCGTGCGGAATATCAGAAATGCGTTAAATTTGGTTCTATTCCTACTGGCGAACAAGTGACAGATATTTTCACCAAGGCGTTACTGGGTCCGTGTGTCTCATATTTATGTAATAAGCTGGGTATGGTTAATATATATGCTTCAGCTTGAGAGGGGGTGTTAGTAGTAACTTATTACTATTATTATTATTATTATTATTATTGTTTGTGTGTGCTTGTATAGTTGTAATGATGTTTTCTTATTTTAATAGAAGTAAGTGTGCTCGCCTATCCAGTTGGATACGACTTCTCATTATTCTCTTTCTAATAACATGTTGATCTTTATCTTTTGTGGTTTTCAGGTGATGCTGTTGTCAATGTTTATATAAACCATGAGAAGAAGTTTGCTTTTGTGGAGATGAGATCTGTTGAGGAGGCAAGCAATGCCATGGCCTTGGACGGCATTATTTTTGAGGTTCTTGAGTGTTTCTCTGACTTGACTAGCCTAAGTTCACTTGAATTTTCTATTATTTGGAAGTTCTTTCTCCTCCCCCACTCACAAGGGAATTTAATAAAATCTGGTTGTTTTTTGGAGCGTTGTCCATGAATCATAATTTCTTGTGTATGAATGCTTTCGATTTACTAGTATTAATAATTGACTGGTGTCTTCTTTTTTTTTTTAACCATTCTTATGTGCAGGGAGCACCAGTTAAGGTGAGAAGACCTAGTGATTACAACCCATCACTGGCTGCTACACTGGGTCCTAGCCAGCCCAATCCAAATCTTAATCTTGGTGCTGTTGGGCTAACACCAGGATCTACTGGAGGGCTTGAGGGTCCTGACCGTGTTTTTGTAGGTGGGCTTCCATATTATTTCACAGAAGCTCAGATTCGGGAGCTGCTTGAATCTTTTGGGCCCCTTCGGGGTTTTGATCTTGTGAAGGACAGAGAAACTGGAAACTCGAAAGGCTATGCATTCTGTGTTTACCAGGATCTATCAGTAACAGATATTGCTTGTGCAGCACTCAATGGAATTAAAATGGGTGATAAGACTCTTACGGTTAGGCGTGCTAACCAGGGAGCTTCCCAACCTAAACCCGAGCAAGAGAGTGTGCTGTTGCATGCTCAACAACAAATAGAATTGCAGGTGAAACTTACATTTTTCTCTACTACTTGAGAATTTTCCTGTTGGGCTATTGGCCCCATAATCGTCAAAATCAAACTTTGGGTAAGGGACAAGGTTAACCTTTGGCTTCTGTCTAGGATTACGCATGAGTTAGCTTCCAGCTGACTGACTGCACTATTAATTATGCTATGGTTTGTGCCAATCCACAGTAATAATTAAATTAAATCAAATCAAATCAAACTAAGCTTTTGTTCCGATCAATTGGGGTCGACTGCATGAATTTTTTTACGTTATTTTGCTCTATTAAGAATTATATATGTAGTTAATATCTATAAGTTTATATATTTTCTTAATACAACATCTCATGTCAATTTAGGTCTTATTATCCTTTTAGTGTTTTTATTACCCAAAATGTTGTTGCTTGTTTTGCTACTGCATCAACTGGTTTATGTTGCATGTGTTCAAACTACTTTAATTTATTTTTTCTGAACTTGTCCTCAATTAGGGCGACCCTTATCCTTCTACGAATCTTTTCATTCTTAATTGTATCTTTTCTAGTCTCACCACACATCTCTCTTAACGTTTTCATTTCAGCAACACTCATCTTATTTATGTGATATTTTTTAGCAGCTCAATATTTGTCACATATAGAATCGTTGGTCTAATAGCTCTCTTATAGAAATTTTTTTAATCTTGTAGGTATCCGTCAGTCATGTGGAACGCCAAAAGCATCTCTGCATTTGAGCCAACTAACTTCGATTCTATATGTTTCATTATTTGTAATATCTCAATCTTTGTTAATAATCGAATCTAGATAACAAAAATATTCATTTTTAGGTATCTCCTGGTTTTAAATTTTTTACTTCTTCACTATTAATATTCCTATTACTACTAAAATTATATTCCATATATTTAGTTTTGTTCCTACTTAAAATTCTTTTGACTCTAAAGTTTGTCTCTACATTTTTAAGTTAGCGTTAACTCCACTCCTAGTCTCATTCACTAAGACAATATCATCAGTGAACAACATATACCATGAAATATTTTCTTGAATATGTCTAGTCGATTCATTCATAGCTAAGGCAAATATATAAGGACTCAAAGCCGATCTTTGGTGTAATCCTACTATAATCGGGAATTTGCTTGTTTCTCTTGCGAGTGATTTAATTGTCGTGGTAGCTCCATTATACATATCTTTTATCATATCAATGTACCTATTTGTCACACCTTTTCTCTTCTACGGTCACTATATGATATTTCTAGACACTCTATCATAGTTCTTTTATAAGTCTATAAAAATTATATGAAGATTTTTCTTCTTTTCACCATACTTCTCTATTAATCTCCTACGTAAGTGGTTTGCTTCCCAATTGATTTACCAAGTATAAAATTAAACTGATTCTCTGACACTGTTGTTAACCTTAGACGATGTTCAATCATTTTTTTCTATAGTTTCATTGTATGATTCATCAACTTAATATCTCTATGGTCGTTGCATTTTTGAATATTTCTTTTATTTTTATATCTATAATACTTTCTCCACTCTTTGGGTATTTTCTAGTCAGTATGATTATATTAAATAATTTTGTTAACCAAGATACTTCCTCTTCGCCTAGGCATTTTGAGACCTCCACAGAGATACTAAGTCTTAAAGTTTTATATGGTTTCATTTTCTTCATTGTAGTTTTCACTTCAAAATTTCTTATTCTGCGATAGAGCTTATATTCTCTAGTTTTATCCGAGTTATTGAATTTCTCTCCTCCGGATCTTTCTACATGTTTTTCGTTTAATAATATTTCAAAATACATTCTTCGTCTTTTCTTAATATTTTTATCCTTCATTAACACCTTTGAATTCTCACTTTTTATGCATTTAAGATGAGTAAGGTCTCTTGTTCTCTTTTTTCTCTACTTAGCTAGTTTATAGATGTTTTTTTTTCCCTCTTTACTATCTAATCCATTATAAAATGATCACCGGTTTTCAATTTAGCATATCTAACGGTTCTTTTAACATTCTCACAAGCATGTTTGTAACTCTTAAAATTGTTGCCATATTTTAAAACATTTCTTCTTTACTTTTCCCATGAGTTGGACCTCGTCATTTCACCTCCAAGTTTCCTTAGTTATAGGGCATTCCTCATTCGACTCCCTAATAACTCCTTTCGATATTTTTTTAATGTATTCCGCCATCGTACTCTACATAGTATTAGTATCTTCTTTCAAATTCCACATTCTTTACACATTTTGTTCTTAAAACTCTTTAATGTCTCACCTTTAAGATCCCATCATCTCCTTCGCCGGAATCTAATATCTCTTCTTGCTTTATGTTATTCCTTAATGTGAATATATAGTATCATAAGTCTATATTGTGATGTTAAGCTCTCTTCATGAATGACTTTGCAATCTTTACATATTAAGCGGTTTACGTTTTTAACGAGGAAATAATCTATTTGATTTTTATGAGACCCACTTTTAAATGTTATTAAGTGTTCTCTTTTTTTGACAAAAGTGTTACATTAATATAAAGATCAAATGCTACTACAAAATTTAGGATAGGATCCCCTCTTTGATCTCATTTAGATTACCAAAATCAAATCCCCCATAAACCTTCTTATATTCTTATATCTTGTTTCCTACGTGCCCATTAGAATCTCAACCTATTATTTTCTCTACTACTGGTATTTTTTGGACCATTTTATCAATTTAATCCCAGAATTGCCCTTTAGCATGGTCATCCAATCCTACCTGAGGTGTGTAGACACTAATTACATTAACTATAGTTTCTCTAATCACAAGTTTAATTAAAACTATTCTATCTCCATTTCGCGTGATTATTACTATATTATATTAAAAATGTTTAGTTACTATTATTCTTACATCATTTATATGTATCTCTTTTCTAGTATAATTGATTTTACACCGTGTATTATCTATGTTTTTTTGGTTTCTTCACTACACATTTAGTTTCTTGCAAGCACACTATACTAATATTCTTTATAATAATAATATCAACTCATTCTATTATTTTATATTTTAAGGTTTCTATATTCCAAGTTACTAATCTAATCATATAATCTGGAACTAACTTCTTTACTCGCGCTCGTCTAGGGAAGCGTAAGAACCCTTACTCAATTTTCAATGCACTCGGGCATCGATGCAGTGCCCCTTGCCCATTTTTTGAAATGCTCAAAGGAAGGTGCAACATGTCACTTAAGGGGGATGCCCTAGCATTTACACGTAAATTATTTGGATTCGTGATTATAAAAATCTGTCAGGCTTTTTTACATGTTGGCTGTCAGCTACTTAACGCACAACCCTCCTATTTTCTCAGGGCTTAGTACCGGCTGATGTTACTAGAAAAAGCTTATCCCCTCGCGAATTACGTTTTGGAACGCACGTTCTGAAACATGATGCACATTCATTCCAGAACGGTGAATTTAGCGATCCAAAGTGATCTCTCGTGTCTTTTTTTATTTATTTCTTAAACATTTTTTTGTTATAGACAAAATCAAATGCAATAATCTAAAATGTAGAGAAAGCAGAGCTTTAGCAATCAAAAAACGCAAAAGAAACTTGTTATAATAGTTTTGAAATATGTACTTCAATTGAGATATGTACTTCACATGAACAATTTTTAAAATTGTATTATACTTGATGGTTGCTTTTCGTTTGAAATAAGTATATTTTAATATTATAAGTTATTAAAGTCTACCCATATCGTACCACAATTTAGAACATGTGGCGTACCACGTTCCCGTTTTCGTTCCCTGTTTCGAAACGATCCGTGTTCTAGGTAACATAGGATAAGACTTTAAACACTACACAAGCCAAGTTAATCCATACTAATAACTAATTTTTATAAATTATTATATACAGGAATGAAAAATTCATCCAATCATATAAGAAGTTTAAAAATTCATAATTCTAAATTCCTATAGTGAGATAACTTTAAAACAATATGCATTCATGTATTGTTTTTCTTTTGCAATTGGATAACACACGAAGTAAAATTGTCTTTTCTTAGTGTATCAAACTGGATAATGCAAATATGTATTGCGAATTGTGCGATTGATACGATTCATGGTTTCGTCGCTTTGCCCCTCGTTTTTAATTGATTACTCGATGTATTATGTACTGGCACTGTGACGTGCGATAAGTATAGTGAATCATTTGATTCTGATAACAGATAATGGCCCTTCCTTGTACGAGTCATTTATTCCGCTTCCAATTTTTCATTGATAGGCAACATTGAGTTGACGTGCTATTTGGCTGTTGATATGTTCATTTCTGACTGCCATTTTCTTTTGTAGAGGCTCATTTTACAACCTGGTGCAGTGGCTACCAAGGTTTTATGCTTAACCCATGCGGTTAATGAAGACGAGCTCAAAGATGATGAAGACTATGAATACATACTAGAAGACATGAGAACAGAGTGTGGAAAATTTGGTAAATCTAGGAATGACGCGGTGCTTCATTATGAAATCGATTTCTTATTTCACTCTTTTACGTGCCAATTTTATTTTCACATGTATTGATTTGCTTTTTGTTATATCTTTCTGTTTTACAGCCTATTGTAGTCCCCACATTCTGCTATACAAAATCAGGCCTAACAGACAGAAGACTCCATAACCTTCTATCTGTATTCACCTGAGACTTTTCTTGTCTATTCCTAGAAATTTTGGATCTCATTTCTCAAATGCATTTTGCAGGTACCTTAGTGAACGTCGTCATCCCACGCCCAAAACCCAATGGTGAACCAATCCCAGGGGTTGGTAAGGTCAGTGTGAGATGAGCTCTCTTACTATTGCAAATGTCTATGCTTTTCGAATCCTTTTTCTATGGATGGGAAAAAGAAAAATAAAACAATTATTATACTAAGGAGCATATAGAGCTACTATGCAATGGTGGTTGACTTATTTTTTGTATGGCCTCCATATTTTTAGCAATATTTACATGGAGAATTCAGAATGCAGAGCTGCTTTTCAATGGTTTGATTTTGGATTCTTAGACAACTATGCTAGCACCACATGCACTAATGGACACTTTTGTGCAAACCTATGTTATATGGACTTGGGTACGAGTGTGAGTTGTGGATACGTGTTTAAGTGTCGAATTTATCTAATTTTCATGTCAAGGATACTGGAATACAACAAAATATTTATATTCGTACTACATTTTTTTTTATTTTCTGAGGTAAATAGTGTTTACAAGGTTTCATAGAATATTTTATGAATAGTTTGAGCGTTTGTGCGTGGTTAAATCATAAATTCAAATTACTAAATTTGCTTTGTAGATGATTTTCTAGCTAAAAATGTTGAACACATCCCATATCATATCCAAGTATCCACGTGTTGAGTGTCTGACATGGTTACTATACCGGGGTGACCTGTAAATTATATTTATTTTGATGGATTGAACGAAGATGTCTGACGAAGAAGATGATCACTGCCCTCATGTGTTTCGTTCATCAGGTTTCTACAAAATAAACCCCCGGCCGGTGGCTGGAGGAAGGGCCTCCGACGCCCAAATCAGTTGAAGATTACATAGCGAGAAAAGCTAATGTATTGAAAAATGCAGTCCCCCCACCCCCCCATCAACTGAAAGAGGGGGTATATGACCATGTATGTAGAGAGTTGTCCTGTCAAGTTGTGTATTATCCCATCCTTATCAGGGTGGGGTGATGGGTTGATAGGATCCAGTCAGGGGGGGGTTTTTCCATCCCCACAGTTACTTTATGCATTTTGAACACTCAATGTAACATAGGTGCAAACTCTCACATGGGGTGTGAGTGGGTGTGGGTCCCATTCGCCCCCAATGAGTTTGTGCAAAGGCGTGTGTAAGGCTGTAAGCGTGTGCAATGCTAACTTTTTCCATTCTTCAAATGATTTGGATTTCATTATATGCACTTTGTGGAAGTCCAATTGCTAAAATGAAAACTGTCTCGCGTCTTCTAGGTGTTCTTGGAATATGCAGATGTTGACAGTGCCACGAAAGCTCGACAAGGGTTGAATGGAAGAAAATGTGATGGGAATCAAGTCGAGGCTGTCTTTTATCCAGAGAACAAGTTCTCGCAGGGAGAATATGATGGCTAGTTACTGTCATCTTCTCGTCTGGTATGTAGCTGAGATGTCAACTCTAATTTTTAAATTTGTTTGCGCTATCATTATTTTTACTTTTTTTTTATTATATATATTGACGGTTTTAAAGAGATTTATTGTGCTCTACAATCAATAGATTTTTTGTTTTGTTTTATTGTATTGTATTTTACTTCTCAGGAAAATTTACTTACCATTTTAACTCTTGTTAGAGCTGGCTACCATTGTTTAAGCTTATTGTTTGTGTTTGACCGTTAATTTCATGTCCCCGGTTTTAAATATATTGCTGTTAACATCAACTGCTGTTCATTTTCTTTCCTTTGTTTTTAATTGATTCAGTGGATGCACAGAGCTCTACAACTGACAAACGGCGATGCTCAATGTGTTTAAATGCGCCATTTAAATCTTACAATTGACACTGTCAAATTCTGGATTTTGTGTTAAATAATTTATTTTTACAAGTGTTTCAATTTTAAGCATTAGATGAGGCAAGAAGGCGAAAAAAACGTGCCAAAAAACAGGGGAAAAGAGCAAAATACACTTAGACGAATTTTGTCAGACAAAAGGACTAAGTGAACCCTTAGCTCCTGTAAAAATTCAACACTGGTCGTCGCATTAATTGTTACATTGGTATTGATAACTCCGTTACAATAACTCTCTTACAATTCAAAGCTACAAGTTCTAACTAGAGCTACAATTTCAGGTGGTATTAATAACTCTGTTATAATTCATGTGTTTGGCTGAGTTTTTTTCATATGTTTTCTTTTTGTTTTTAGTGATTTTGTTGCAGCATTAGCTCAAATGAGCATTTTAAAAAATTAGGAAAATAAAAAATTTTAACTGAAAAATAAAAAATCCAATAATATTAAATAGGTGTTTTGTGGTATTTTTGTATTTAGTAAATATTTTTCAGCTTTAGATTAAATGGTCATATGTCGTTAATTTTTTTGGGTATGAGGAACAGGTAAGATATAAAATTTGATTTACAAATATAAGATAAAAAAATTTTAACTAAAAAATAAAAACTTCAAAAGACGAAATAGTTCATTTTTGAAACAAAATTGCCAGTTTTGCCCAAACGGACACCCAATGTATATTTCTTACGATCCCGGCCCTGTTTGTTTGGGTGGAAAATGTTTTCCAATAGAAAATATTTTTTAGAGAATGGCTTATATTTCTGTGTTTGGTTGTGAAATAAAACATTTTTTAAAAAATATTTCATGTTATTTGACTTTTATAGAAAATTATTAATAATTCATAATTCATAATTCATAATTCATAATTTTTAGAATTTAATAATTGAAAAACTCTTGGACCTTGTAACCCTCAAGACCCCCGAAACTCCGAATTCCTAAGACTCTAGAGACCTGGAACTCCACAACCACGGATGCCCTAGACCCTCGATATCTTGGACCCTTGAGATTCGGGAATCTCAAATCCTAGGATCTCAAATCCTTGGTTTCTTGGACTCCCGGACCTTTAGAACCTTAAGACCCGCACTCTTGGACCCATGGGACCTCGTGATCGCTAGACCCCTGAACCCTTGGGCCCCCGGGATTTTGAAACCTTGAGACCCTCAGACCCTTCAACGTCCTGGACCCTTGGGACCCCTGGATCCTCGAGACCTTCGAACCCATGGGACCACTGGACCCTCGGACCCCTCAAAGCCTAGGGCCCTTAGCACCACAACCCTCCAACCCCGGACCCCCAGATCCCTAGGACCCTTGGACTGTCGAGACTTAAGGAACCTTGGGACAATCAAGACCCCGGTCCCCTAGACTCCCGGGATCCCAGCCCGCCGAATCTTCGAGACTTTGGACCCCAGCCCTTGCACCTTAGGACCCTAGGACCCTAGGGCTTCCAAACCTTCGCCACCTGGAACCCCGAACCCTCGGATCCCTTAAACTCCAAGCCCCCTGAATCCCTCGACACCAAGAACCTCTGAACCCCTGGTCCCCTCAAACCCCAGTCCTCCGGACTCCCGAGATCTCGGTCCGTCGAACCCCTTAGATCTCCGGGATCTCAGACGTCGGGACCCCAGAACTCCTAGATTCCCAAACCCCCTGACACTTGATATCCATAACCCCCGGACCCCAAACCCTGGTACACCTGGACTTTCGAACCCTAGACCCCTCGAACCTCTAGACCCTAGGACACTCGGACTCTTGGGATCCCGAGACCCTAGTCACCTGGACCTCTATGACCCTGGATTCCCGTACCCCCCAGACCCCGAGACCCCTAAACCCCCAGGACCTGAAACCTCTAAACCTTGGGACCCTAGGGCCCCCGAACCCCTCGGAGGCTCAAAGCCCCAAGATCACCGGACCCTAGGTCCCTCAAACCCTCGGAACTCTAGGGACCCCTAGACTTCTGGGACTCTAGAACCCTTAGACCCCCGAACCCCCAGACACCCAGTATCTATGACCCCCGGACCCCTGAACCCCTAGACCCTCGGGATTTAAACCCTTGGGATCCCGATACCCCAATCTTCTGGACTTGGGACCTCCGAACCCCCGGAACCTTAGACCCCTAAACCTTGGGACCCTTGGAGCCCCAGAACCACCGGACCCTGGGTCCCTCGGACTCCTAGAACCTTAGGACATAGGACTCCCAATCCCCCGGACCCCCAGGACCCCAGAAATCTCGAGAACCCGAACTCTCGAAATCTTGGGATTCTCTGAC
>JAULJZ010000020.1:21124-33698 GCA_032270985.1 Heliamphora pulchella | reverse complement strand
TAACTGTTGGCGCCATCAAGTCGCCGATCTACTAACCGTGTGGATGAGGAAAACACCTCTGTGGTACGCTGCCGGCCTGCTTCAACCTGAGGTTCGCGGGTCACCGAAGCCTTTGACATCCTTGTCTACCAGCAAGGAGACCAAAAACAAAAGAATACCACGGAGCACAAGTTACATCCACACAGGAGAATGACCGAGAACAGTGCGGAACCCTTACTGCATCATCGAACCAGCATACCACAGCCCATTGTACAGACTAGACAGATGCAGTGAGGGAAAAAGAGAGAGAGAAAAACCCTCTGGATGGGACTGCCAGAGGTCGGCAAGGTCCAGCGAGTGGTCGGCGAGTGGCCGGAGTTCCTACGAGGAGGTTTAAAAGCTGTTACGGCGACCGAGGTAGGTCGCGAAGGCCTGCTGTGGTTCTGACGGAGGTCGGCGGTGGTCGGCGAAGGGCCGACAGTGGTCGGCGAGGGTCGGCGGAAGTCCGATGAGGATCTGGAAGCGTCGGCGGTGGCTGGTGGCTAGGGTTTGTGGCTGGTCGCGACGCGAAGGTTAGGGTTTGTGGCTGGTCGCGACGCGAGGGTTAGGGTTTCTGTTTGGCGGTGGCTGGATGACTGGTCGGTGAGGGCCAGCAGAGGTCCGACAAGGGCCGGTGAAGGTCTGACGAGGGTCAGCGAGGGTCACCGGAGGTCCGGCGATGGTTGCAATGCAAAAACTAGGGTTTGTGGCTGGCGGCGGCTGGAGGGACTGAAGGTTAGGCTTTGATGGCTAGGGTTCCATGGCTCTGATACCATGTTAGAAAAGAGAGAAAGAATACGGAAAAACGTGTATCTCATTGTGAGATATACTCACATATTTATTAAGCAAATGAGAGCCTACAATAGATACTGTGAGCATCCCCACAAGATATTATTATTACTTAACATCTTAATACTAAATATATATTAACACATAGGTTTGCAAGTAGGCACATGACTTACAAAGGAACAACGAAGGGATAACTCTCTCATGCTAGTTCCATGGCCAAGATACAGGCTACAATCAATTACAATAAAGGGCTTAAAATATGTGCCACATGTCCTAACGGCGAACACCCCTATCTGTAGAGGGTTTAAATTTGAATTCTATCCATAGACACGATAACCACTGACTTGGCATCATCCCTTGAGTATGCCACATGAGCATAATCGCTCCTAATTGGCATTAGAAGTCATATGCACCCCCCATGCACCATTTGTTGCCATAATTGCCTTGGCTGCCAAGCTAAGTATCATGTTCACACACATTGGAGCCATGCATGCACACCTTGTGACCTTGGACCTCAGTAATGCTTGCTCACGGATCATGGGTCAGCACCATGCCACCGCCACCATCACTAGTAACCTTAAGGGTTGGCATAAGTGCAAGGTTCCACCACATGCAACCCAAGTCACCTAACAAGCTAGGGTGCTAACAGTATGGCAGACCTTCTCCATGCTAGAAAACAAGAAATGGAAAGTGGCATGTAGCAACTTTTAGTTGTCATGGGTACAAGGGGTGAGCAGAATTGGAAGACATCTATCAGTAGAAGAGCCTCTCTTCAAGTTGAAGGTTGTCTCTTGACATTCTTTTGTAGTTCGGCATTAGGAGTGGTAGATTCCAACCTCGACCATTTTTTGGGTTTTGCAGTCTCTAGAATGAGTGAGAAGATGGATAAGGTGGAGATTTTGATTTTGATTACTATTTTGTTATGCTCCTGACGTACCTATCTATCATGGCATCTCTATGGATGTCTTTTATTTTCTTTGCTCGATATGCATAAGTGCGGCATAAGGCGATGCCATCTCATTGATCAACTATTTCTTTATTAGAAAAAAGATTTGTGGCTTCAAGACAAGGAATTAGTTGCAAAGAACAGTAAAAAATCAATAAATGTAGTATTACGTTTAACTGTTAGCCATAACTTACCCACATAGAGGAGTAAAGAAATAATCAATAGATCAATTACAAAGAACTGGATGTACTTAGCAACAATTGAAGTAAAAATTCGAAAGCATAATACCTTGGTTGGAGAAGAAGGCATCGAAACATCTGAGGCACGACTCTTAGATTTAGCAGTAAAACTTCTGATGAAGAGGTTGTCCATCATGTTACCCATAATTCTTTGACCAATTGTTTGACTCCGCTGGGGACTTCCAGCATCTGATTGTTTCTGAGATCTTCCAGCAGGTAACTGTACGCCTACAAGAAAGATAATTTTCTAGTTAAGTGGTTCAATGATAAGTGCTTTCATTGCTAAGCAACTTGCATTGCCCCAACTTCTATAAAACTTACCTTCAAAACCATCCAAACCTATTGCCTGCGCCATTTCTTGATTGTTATCCGGAAAAATTGCTACGCTAGGATTCTTCAGGGAGGCCAAAGTATAGGTATCCCCAATATCACCAACATTATGCTGGTGATTATCTATTGGCTGCTTTTCAACAGACTTCAATGAAGACTTATCAGTTGTACTGACCTCAAAATCTCTGCTTAACACACTATGGTTCTTAGAGTTTTCAAAATCCAAAGCATTGAGCAGCTCAAGGGGTTGTGTTGTGTACGAGGCATCCCTGGCCCAAAAATGGAACGTATTACGAAAATCAAAATCACAAGAAATAACTAAGTATGAAGAAATGCACACCTTATGCCTTTCAACAATGTGTCCCAGTCACCATCATTGAATTGGTGTCCTCCAACTTCAATGAGATGCACCAATGCACCCAAAGATATCGAAACCACTGACTGGTCTGTTTTTTTAGCACAATCTAACAGCAAACTCAAAAGTGGAGGCAGCATGAAACATACATCCTACAAGAACAAAAACAATGGAAAGACAGGCATGCCACAAAGTCATATTTAAAGAAAAAGTGATCATCAACTATTGATTTTAGAGATTATTAATTGCTAATAGTACAGATACATATAAGCATTTGTATTGTTTTAAGAAAAATACTAAACTGAAATATACCATGTTATGCCAATGCAGTTCAAGTCTTTGGACACCTATCATATTTTCTGAAATTAAACTCAAAGAGAAGTCACCAGGAAAATGGTTTTGTGGGTGGGGGATGCTTTGCAGCAAACTCGATGAAAATCATGCCCCCCCCCCCCAAAAAAAAAAAAACACCACTGGGAAAAATGGAAGAAGAAGAAGAAGAAGAAGAAGAAGAAGGAAAAGAAGAATGGGGGAGGTGCACTTTCAACTAATTAATCAATTTCTGGTTTTAAAAGAAGAGTTTTAGCCTCCAAAAGGGAAATAGAAAGAACATTTTCCATTAGGATTGTTTTTTCCTATGTGAGAAGCTGGGGGCATCAGAAAATTATTTGAAATGCAAAAAAAAAAAGAATTGGTTAAATACATGCTCCTTATGATGTGATATGATATTCTTCTTATTTATAAATTTACTTATTTTTTACGTGATCAGATAATGACAATATTGAAGAGAATACATCTAGACAATGGTAGCAATATGTTAGCATATGCAAACAAGGTATGGATGCGTACACTTAAAATACCAATTCGATGTGTTTCAAAGTCACAAAGATAAAAAGGAGAAATTTATAGTGTAGGTGTATGTATCCGCGATGGGCCGAAATAGTAGAGTCTGGAAACGTCATTGATCTATCTCCCTCTTTTCCCTTTCCCACTTCCCAGTCCCTCTATTAAGTACAGAGACAATTTTCAATCAATTAGCTAGCCAAGCAACTTCTGAGAGCAGAAGACCAATAGACCTTGGCAGCCCTCGACCACTTTTCACCACTGGAAGAACCCAGCCATCAATAGAGATGTTGGGAAATTCTCCTCTTCGGCCTCGTTGTTCAGCTTCTATAATGAACTGTTAGGAAGCTTCGTATTACCTTACTACTTTCTCTCTTTTAGTCTACTCAATTTTCCCTACAAACCTTCATGTAGGCTCCAATGGCATTTAAGGTTCATTATAAACACAATATAATGTTATGGAAGATAATGTTTAGGCCATATTCACCCGCGAATTCCTGAACACGCTTGACTAGTGAGGAGATGGCTTACTTTGGCTGGGAAAGGGGAGCTGCACTTGTTGGCAGGGGGGATTTGCGGTGGCGAGGAAGGGGTATTATGGTGGCGGGAGATGGGAGGTGTAAAGATGGTGGCAAGAGAGATAGGGCCCGTGTGCATCTATGGTATATGGTGAGGGACTGCAAGCATCGATATCACATCATGAGATTGACGGTACTTACAAATAAGGATGCTACTCATAAATTGAAATTAATATCTTCCTCCAAATGAAGAATATTAGAGCTCACCGTCTGGAAGTCCTAAAAACTCAATATAAGAGTTGTCGAGGGAGCTTGACCTGATTTCTTTGACTTCTCCACCTCTATTCCTTTCCCTTCTCCCTTCCCTTCCACTCATAACTAACACTTCTTTTCACTCCTCATCCTCAATCCAAATGGAGGCTAAAGCTGAGTTACACCTCAGCACCCACCCCTGGAACACAAGTATATTGCATAGAGTCTAAACAATTTTTTTGATATTCTCTGTAATTTAATGTGATCATAAAAAGGCTATTCCGAAAAATGTATCGTCATAAAATCAAGAAAATTGTAGCAAAGATTCAGTCGGCGCACCAAGAACATGAGAACCATGGGAACAAAGAGGCAATGGAACATGGATATAACATGATATGGACACCGCAACAAAAATTTGCAAAAAAGAAAAAGGATATGTCACAATAGGGAGAACTATTTGTTTTTTCATTTTTCATTTTTCAGACGGGAAATACCTTTGTTTTAAAGAAAATCGTTTCCAATATTCAACATATTGAAAAATAAAATGCAAAAAATTGCTAATATCCCTTTTAGAAAACTTTATTCATAATCAAATTGGATGTTTTGGGTTTTTGAAACCCAAAAATTTGAAAATCCAAAGGAGAAGGAATTAATATTGATAAATCCACATTGTTTCAATTTTATCGTTATATCTCAAGACACGCATATTCACTTCTTAAAATGTTCTAAGAAGCAATAATGGGACATCGTTTGAATGTGTATCCAACACGGGTCCAATGAGTGTCAGTCAAACGCGCCTGATATGGACATAGAAACTACTTGGAAATGTATGTGCTTCTTGGTCAAGAACACATGGAGCACACAACCTCCCACCAGTGCATTTCCTAATATAGAATGGATTACGTCACGCATAGTAGGACTCAACGAATACTACTCCAAAAGCAAAATGGAGGGAAAGTTTATTTCTACGTATATGCTGCAGTGAATTTGAAGATGACAGAATACATGCCAACCAAAATAAATAAATAAATAAAGCCATCAACAATAGGAGAGAACATTGTGGATACCTTGTAAAAAGTGTTGAAAAGGTTACACAACAGCTGAAGAGAGTGAATACTAGTTTCACGAAGCCACTCATCTCCAGAAGAGATTAAACTCTCTTTTTCGGCATGCCTCACATGATCAAATATGGGGAACAGGACACGATGGAAAATGCTCTGCCAAAATGGTGATGAGAACTTGCTACCTCTTTCATTCAGCAAGTCAAACAAGACCTCTAGTGCACAATTTCTGACCTCTGGCCTTGGATCAGAGGTCAGGTCAGATAAACTAGCCAGCATTGGGAACCAATAATGCTCAGTCACATCATAAGTTGTATCCACATTAACATCAATGGGCTTCAAAGCACCACCTGGTATAAGGCCCTGAAAATAACAAATTTCATTAAACATGAAATATTGGAGGAAGTTTTTGGATAAAAAAAGAATTCCAGGTTTACAGAAATTTTTCACACCCCAATGGGAAAGGATAACATGTAGCTGACCTACGATAAAATTACACTAACAAGTTTCAAGCCTAGAACGTTACACTAAATTATTTTACCAACTATTATTTTCCTGGAAGATAAATGGAATCTTAAAGAGAATGTAAAATGCTTGTTCTAACGAAGACAGTCGTTTGTGCACTGATTGTATTAACTATATTCGCTGAAACCATGGTAATCTCCCAAAGAAACTGTGTAAAATCATGAGTAAATAGAACTCTCCGGCCTCAATATTAGATGTAAGCATAAAAGATAAGCCGTGAATATAAATTTAACGAATAACCATGCCACACCTTTCCCTCAACTGATAGAGAAATCCTGTATTCCCAATATAATACTTTTGGTCTTTAGCATTGTTGAAGGATAGAACCAATATGAAGCTATATATACATTTCTTGAAAATGAGAACTTCTCATTTAGTATCAAGGAAATCTTCAAAATTTAGCTATTATAAATTTGAGTCTGCATGCTCATATACGTACATATGGAGTCTACCTCATTATCCCTCTAAAGACACATATAGATAAGGTGCCATGATTTAGTGGATGAAATAGTTGAAGATAAACCATTACCACGAAGTTAATTTTTCACTAAACAATAATGCTAGGATGACCAAATTGATCTACCAAATTAATGCAGCAAATGATGTGGCACAATCACAAGCATTAAATATAAGTAAAATTCATGTGGGACCTATTGCATCAATGCTTGTAATTCAGTAATTGTGCCACGTCATTTGGTATATTAATTTGGTATATTAGTTTGATGACCTTAGCATTATTGTTTACTGAAATAGGAACACAAATTTTATGTGACCCTAAAATAATAAAAATACAAAGTATAAAAAGGAATAGTTACACAAAATACAAAGGAAAAAAAAGTTATGAGATTTTATTGCAGATAGACTGTGAATATCATTAAATTTCGTCAACAATATTAGAAATGATAAAGAAAATTATCACTGGTTTATTGATCCAATGAACGGCATGTGCTCAAGGGAAGTAGAAATAAGACAAACTTAAAATTTTCAAGTACCAATAAATTTCTTTCCTTTTTTGACGGGAGAGGGGACAAGAATTCATTCATGTAAGACAAAAAGGGTAACTAGCCATTCCGATTGGGATTACCACCCAAAAAGAATAGGAGAAAGAAAAACTTGCATTTTATCTCTGTTTTCAATTTATTCATGTGTTGATTAATCCCTTTGACCAATCAAAACCTTAAAGAATGATTTAACAAGGAAGATGAATAGTGGTGGAATAATGTACAACTAGAAGACCTTCAAGTTGGTCAATGATGGAGGCGGAAGGGTCGGTTCATGTTGGTTGGGGAGTATGGGAGGGGGAGGTATATAAAAGCCCTTTGCATCTATGGCATGCGATAGTTTGCTAGAAGTTGCGGGAGGCTTCAACACGGAAGCTCAAAAAATTGGAGTTTTAACTGTTCAAGAGTAGGAACAAGTGGTCGAGTGTTAGCGCCACATTACAGGGTTGATAGATGGCCTAATCGTGTCATCAATGTTTCCATATGACAAATGTCCAACCCCAACCTCACCCGGTGAGCATTAGCCACATTGAAAAGAAAAACTAGCACTTATAACACCCAAACATACCAAACAAGACACATTTAGGTTGTCGGGATTATGCGTGTCTGTGGAATCCACACCCATTTTGTCACTTTTCGTATGTTTGGGTTAAAGTATGTGTGCCTACAAGACTTACCTGAGCATGTATGTTTTGACAAGTCACCACACACCAATGTCCCATGGACTCGAGTGTGAATATTGGGTGCAGGTGTAACATCTAATGGTCAGACACATCAATCTCCAAATATTAGGTTATAAGAACTCGGCAAAATATAATCCAAAAAAACATATAGGTACAGTGATACATCTTTTAATTGGAGAAAAAAATATACACACGAAAGTAAAATTTATTCATAATATATAATTTCATATGTTGACAATACAACCAATAAAATACAACGGTTTTATTAAAAGTTTTATATATTAGCACTGGTTTCTTTCAATATTTTATTTTATCCTCAAATAAAATAAAAGAAAATACTCACAAGCATCTATTTTCAAAAGGCCGAATTGGATCTATATCCTACACCCACGCCCGTGTTTTGCTATGTCGACACAGGTACTTCAAGTCTTCAAAAAATCTTAAGAGTCCATATGACATGGTCCCATACCATCACAATAGCTATCCAAACACCATATTACAGGGCGGGCCATTTAACTGACCAACCTTAGTAACCCTTTAACTGACCCACCTTAGTTACCCCCCACCCTCTAAATCATATCCAAATTTCTAAGATAACCCTGCATTATGTACTCAGCTTCCACAATCATTTTTCTAGTAAAGCCCTATTGAACAATTCTAGATCTCGAATACCAAACCCACCCCGTTCCTTAGTGCACCTCAACCCAAGCAACAGAGCGATTCAAGCAAATTTCTCAAGCGTACACACTTGTAGATACCCCAATTTAACTATCCTTAAGACTTAGGTAGTGCTTAGACACCCCTAGTGATGATATCTCGGAAGTTCAATGCCAAAACGACTCTTGATCGATTGCAAGCATTGAACAATCTGAACCCTCTTCTTCGAGCCTCAAATAAAACCTTAAGAACGATCTGAGACCTTATTTCACCCTTAAGAAGGTTCTCGAGGCATGGAACTGGCAAGAACGAGTAGAAATGTTTAGAAAGGTCTAATTTCAACCCATTTATCATAAGTAAAATTCCATATTTCTCAAATTTAGTTCCACTGCATTTCTTTTTTTACTTTAAAATAAGTTTTCAAGCATATAACATGGGTCTTGATCAGATTTAAAACGAATGAGCTACCATTGCTTTACAAAAATGATGTGTTTTTCGACAGTGATCGTAAATGGTCATATCTCAAAAAGCACAAAGAATATTGGAACCAGAAGTCTTGGTTTGAATGTAGGCTCAAATTCCTTTTCAACGACACATGGCGGGAAAAGCTTCAAGTGGAAACGAAGCTGGAGCAAGCCCGTCAAGTTCGGACTATTGTGCAATGACAAACTAGCGCCCACGAACTTTAAGGTTAGTAGCCAAATCACAAAGTTGGCAACCTAAAACTCAAAGTTAATGGCCGCGAGATATTTTCTTAGCCTGTGTTTGGACTAACTTTTTTTAGTGGCTTTTTGGCTTTTTGGCTTTTTTGGGTAAAAGTAGATGTCAAATCATGGCTTTTTTGTGAGAGAAAAAAGCCAAAAAGCCTGGCTTTTAAGCCAGGCCAAACACAGGCTTAGTTACACGATCCTCCTATTGAATTGAGGAGAATTTGTTTTCGAATCTTGCTCCTGCGCTCCAAAATAAGAATCTTGTAAAAATCTCGCTTCCATCGAGAAAGAACCTCACTCCCAAATAGAATGAAACCTCTCAAACAAATAGAAACCAAATAAGGTTATAGAATAAAATAACTCAAATATATTCTAGTATTTTATATTTACATAATTTTTATTTATATATACAAAAAAAAATATGTATTTAACACTAATTTAAATGTTCACATTTTAACATATATTACAATTAAATAAAAAAGTATTTCTTACAATATATAAAATATATAAATGTTCCCATAAGCTCTCCCAACCACAAACACTTCTATATGCCCTTGCTCCCCCGCCGCTGCTACCTACAACTAAGGAAATTTTCCTACAAAAGATAGCGATCGCCACATCACTAACTTGGCGGCCACAAACTTCTTCATGAACCAATGATTTGGCAGATTTCGCGATCTTCACGCCCATAAATTGGACCCTACACAAAGTCATTCTGCTACAATAGAACTCAACAACATCAGCCACCTTACACCCATTATAAACTAGTTACACACCTAACATCTCATGTTTTCACCCACCTAAACACCACACTCCAAACATTTTGTCCATCCTATTAGCTTGTGATCAAGGGCAGTTATAAGGGCGAAAAACACAAATAACGAAAATCAAATCTCAAGAGAGTGTCTAGACAATGGCTAAACATGACACATTGTTAAGATTGATGTATGAATAGAAAAAAATAGAAGAATGTTGAGAAATAATTATTCTGAAGATGAAAAGAGAGAGCACCAAAAGTTAGGGTTAACTCTCTTATCACTATTATTTATTTAATGACACAAGTATACAAAAATACAATAATACCCCTAACTTAAGAGTAACTTAACACTCCCCCTCAAGTTGATACATAGATATTTCTCATACTCAACTTGCATATAATGAGATGAAAGACCTTACTACTGAGCCATTTAGTAAAATATCTGTTAATTGATCCGCAGACTTCACAAATGGCATACAAATCGAACCTTTGTATAGGTTCTCCTTAATGAAGCGTTTGTCAATCTCAATATACTTTGTTCTGTTATGTTGTATTGGGTTATGAATGATGTTAATAGCAGCTTTATTATCACAATACAACTTTATAGCCATTTCATACTCAAATCCCAAATCCTTCACTAGAACTTGGAGACATAGAAATTCACAAATTCCATGTGCCATAGCCTTGTACTCAGCCTCTGCATTTGATCTAGCTACTATTGTCTGCTTTTTACTTCACCAAGTAACTAGATTGCCTCCTACAAATGTGCAATATCCCGATGTAAACCGTATATCATAAACTAAACCAGCCTAGTCCGCATCCATAAATGCTTCCAATTTCATGTAACCATGATTAAAAAATATAAGTCATTATCCTCAGGCAAACTTAAGACACCACAAAATGTGATAAGCATCATCAAGATGTGCACTACAGGAATCATGCATGAACTGACTGACAACCCCTACAGGATATGCAATATCAAGTCTAAAATATAAGACAAATAAATTAATCATCCCACAAGCCTCCGAAATCTACCCTTGTCAATAGGTTCTCCATTACTACTACTGAGACGATGATTAGCCTCAATAGGCGAATCTGCTGGTCGACAACCCAACATGCCAGTTTCCTCTAGGAGATCAAGAATATACTTTTTTTGGGTAATAAAGATGTCATTCTCTAATTTAGCTACCTCAATCCCAAGAAAATATCGTAACGCTCACATATCTTTCATTTCAAACTCTTTAGCTAGACTTTCCTTGAGATGAGACACCTCATCTCCATCATTTCCTGTTACAACTATGTCATCAACATATAGAATAAGGATTGTGATCTTATTATTACCATGCTTGATAAACATGGTATGATCTACATGACTTTGTTGATATCCAAATCTTAGCATAGCTTTGAAAAATCTTTCAAACCAGGTTCTTGGTGATTGTTTGAGCACATATAAAGCTTTCTTCAATTTGCGCATCTTCCCTTCAGTTTCATGAGATGAGAAATCTGGTGGTACATCTATATAAACCTCTTCCTCTAAGTCCACATGGAGGAATGCATTCTTCACATCCAATTGTTGAAAAGCCCAACACATAGTAGCAGCACAGGACAGGAGCACGCAAATTGAATTCATTTTGGCTACCGGGGCAAAAATCTCATGACAATCAATAGCATAAGTCTGGGTAAAGCCCTTAAGCAACTAGCCTTGCCATTAATTTGTCCATTGACCCATATGCCTTGTATTTGACGGTAAATACTCATTTGCACCCAACTGGCTTCTTCCCTTTTGGAAGAGAGATTAACTTCCAGGTTCCATTCTTTTTCAGAGGTGTCATCTCTTTAATCATAACCTTTTTCCACTTAGAGTCCACAATAGCTGCCTTCCAACCCTACGGAATCGATTTAGAGGACAAAGACGAGACAAAAGCACGATATGGGTTTGATAATGAGTCATATGAGACAAATTATGAAATTAGATGTTAAGTACATGTCTTAACGCCTTTTCGAAGGGCAATAGGTGAATTATAAGTATCAAGATTAACAACAGATGATTCATTACCAGGTGAAACAGTAGAGGAGACTGAAACAGGGGGCAGAGATAGCAACTGGCAAGGTAGTAGTGGCACATGGGAATCTGATCCTTCTGACGTCGAGAATAAGTATGTAGATCAGTTCTATCTAATTGTCGGACAATATCGTTCTTTGTTTCCCCCTCACCCGACTCTTCCTTCTTCCCCTCAATAGGAATAAAGTCTTGTTGTATAAAATTTGAAAAAATTAACCCGTGAGACTCCTGATTAGACGAAATTTGTGTATCCGATGGCAATATCTCTTCCAATTTAGGTGTCTCCCCCTGAAGACATGTCTTGAAGGGGCGGAAAAAGAACCGTCTCCCAAAAGGTAACATCCATACCAGGGTTTTAAATCGCGGTATCGGCCGGAGTAATAATCGGGTCGCATGTAACGGGTATCGGGAGAATCGGTCAATCTGTAACAAGAATTGGTAACCGTGCTCGTGATTTTTTTTCGAACGTTAGCAAATGACATTAACTCAATGATAAGCAAATCCTAAGCTTATTTACTAAAAAAAATATTTATAACTATTTTAAATTAACATTTTGGCACTCAGCTTTAAAGACGAAGATGGAATTCTAAAGAGGAAAGCGAAGTCAAATAGTTGGGTTGTCTTGGGCCCCATATCAGTCCGTATCGGTCACGTATCGGGAGTATCAGTTGATACGGATCGATACGGCACTGATATGCGATACGTATCGGCCGTATTGGTCGATACTCTAGGAATTTTCTACAACTCCGATACCAGAGTGCGTATCCAAATCGGATGCCTGCGATACCGTTACGTACCAGCCGAGACGTAACGGTATCTGCGATATTT
>JAULJZ010000020.1:0-14482 GCA_032270985.1 Heliamphora pulchella | reverse complement strand
TTCGGGAAATAGAGACCAACTTTCTCATGCCTCGAGCCAATCATCTTCTCGGTCTGTAGATCCTCAAAAACACAAGAAGGAAAAAAAATTATAGAACAATCTAAAACTTTAGTCAACTGACTAATAAAAAGCAAATTGAAGGAAAAATTGGGAACATAAAGACTAAAGGGTAGAGCCAGGGATGAATGAGGATGAAGAACACCTTTGCCACGGACAAGGCGAGAAAAACCATCAGCTAAAATAATATTATGGTGAATAGGAGTAAAATCATAAAATAAGGAGGAAGTACCAGACATGTGAGAACTAACTCCAGAATCAATAATCCATAAAGGGAGCGAAAGTGCAGCGCATGCAACAGTACCTAAATCAGCTAAAGTAGCAGTTGAAGTGGAAGAGGGATAAGCGGTACGCAATGCCTGAACGAGATTGCTAAGTTGAGCAGTGAGTGAACCAGAAGAATTAGAACTAGGGGAGGCTGGACCAGATGAAGCTCAAGGTGTGGAAGACTGGAGCTGAGAAGTACTATCGGTAACCTGATGAGCAAAACCTGGCTTGCCATATTTCTGCCAACAATATGGTTCTGTATGATTAGTACCCCCATAGTAACCACTTTCGGTCACCCCGGCCACCTGTTCGACCACCACTACAAGCTCCACCACGAGAACTACGACCACCACGGGAGCCACTACGACCACCAATGAAAACTAAAGCCGAGGACTCCAAAGAAAGAGTAGAGCGAGAGACTGTGGATGAACATCTCAATGAAGAGCGTAAAAGTCGAGAATAGGCATTAGCGGTAGTAGGCAAGGGCTCACTCGCAAAAATCTGATCTTTGAACCCACGTAACTCAGGGTCTAAACCAAATAACAAGGAAGTAATCATAAAGTCCTCCCAATGGCGATGTTGTGTAAACTCAATAGTAAGAGGCCGTAACTGCAACAGCTGGGAGAATGAGTTAGCAACCGAATCCCAGATCTTCTTAGAGGTGTCACAAAATTCAACGGTCGCAGCAACAGTAGGATCCTTACTATGCCACAACTATCCCATAACAATTGAATCTTCACACATCCAATCTTCATATTTAGGATCGGTTTTAGGCAAAGGATCATCAGTCACGTACTTTAATTTTCGCTTTCCGTGCAAAAATATTTTCACCGCATGAACCCAAGCTAAGTAATTCAGTCCATTTAATTTTGTGGAAGTAATAGATTTGGGCATATCATCCCGAATTAAAGAGACTTTGTTGTCAGCTATATTTTCAAGAAAAAAAAACAATGAATCAGTAATGAACAAGAACCACGAATAAGCCAATATCAAACAGCCAATACCAAACAGAATGAAGATAATGAAGCCAAACAGTGAAGAAGAACCACGAATAAGCTAATACCAAACAGCCAATCAAGCAAAACATGCGCCAAACCCTAGCCGCCTAACCAAACCCTAGCTGTCGCCGACCCTATTAGAGCAAACCCTAGCCGGCGTCACCTCCTTTGGAGCTACCAGGAGCCGTCGTCGACCCCTTTCAATGAAACCATATCCGACATCAACCTCTTTCGACGAAACCAGAGTCGTCGACCCCATTCGAAGGAACCAGAGGCGTTGGCGACCCTTACTGAGGAAACCAGAGGCGTCGTTGACCCTCTTCGAACAAACCCTAGCCGTCATCGACCCTCTTTGAACCAACCGAAGGCTTCGCCGATCACTTGGGAGCAAACCCTAGGCACGATGAGGGTCGCACGACTGAGAACAAGACAAAAAACCTTCAATTGATACACAAACTACAACCAAACTGCAAATCGGCTTCAGATCTGATATAGATTAGTGTTGGCAACACAAATCGAGTGGGAAGGAGGCATCCAAACTCGCGATGAATAGATCGAACATGAAAACTAGGGTTTTGAAGCTGACATCAGCATGACATCATCGTCGGATAATGCTTATGTCAGCAATGTTTGCGACTCTAAACTTCTCTGAATAATTAGACGAACTACGATGGTACGATAGCTGGCACTGAAACCAAGTTGAAGTTCAAAGTTTAGTATTTAGGATTTAAAGAGAAGAAGAAAAGAGAGAATAAGAGAAAATTAGGCTTAAGGTTTTCTAATCTATCCCCTTCACCTCTAAATATTTATATTAAATAATAAAAAGTGTAAATTACAAGGAGACATTTGAGACATAAACTACGAAGGTAAAAATAATAAAATAACAATAAAATAACTATTCTAACAGATTCTATTCAAGATAGATGAAACATGGATCCTCATAGTCGGTGGGTGATTTATGGTGCGTCTCCACCATCACTTCAGTTATTGGCTTTGAAACTACTTGTGCACCCGCCTCCTCTTCATGTACTGAGAGGAATTGGAGTACATATTCGTTTATCCATTCACTTTGAAGGAACAAAATGACACCCCAACATGCGGAGGACTTGGTTTTTATTCATAGCAATCTCTCTCTCTTATCTAGGAGAAGCGCACAATACTTTAAAGGAGAGACCAAAATGTGGGACATTGCGGGAGACAAGTTTGACTCGTTTGAAGATGTTGGGATGCTTAAGGTTGCAAACCTCTCACTTGATGAATCTGAATTGGAAATTGTGCTATTTGCTAATGATGGAGGTGCTAGCCAAGGCAATGGTGAAGGTGGTGATGATGACTTGGTTGAAGTTGGATCATGTTGAAGCTTCAAGTGGCTTACTTTTTTATGCATGTAATTTGATTGACTTGGCTATTATATGTTTCTTTTATTAGAATGTTGTATTGGATTTGGATAATTTAGGTGATTACTTTTTTTTTATGAATGTAATTTTCATATTTTACTCAAATGATGTTATATTTCATTCAAATGATGTTATATTACAGTGTTAGAATGATGAATGAGGTTATTTGTAAATTGTAATTGTAGATGATTTTTTATATAGGTACTAGGTAGTTTGTGGACTTGTGGTTGTTCTATTTATAAATATGAAGTAAATATATATAAATTAAAAAATAAAAATATGTTTTTTCGCCGTGTCCGTGTCCTTATTTTTTGAAATCGCCGTGTCCCGTGTCCGTGTCCATGCTTCATAGGTATGTGATAAGCCGTATCTTAGATTTTTTAATTAGTTTTTTTATGTTGGAGAAGTAAAAAACAAATCGGATGTGTTCTTGTGTCCAAAAACTAAACATATCTCAAGACACATTAGGGACCATTGCTTGTTAACTAACCTAAAGCAAGTTGTTCAAGAGGTTAGTGAGTTACTCTTTTATGTTGCATGGCCATGTTAGTTGGCTGCTTGTGTGTTGAATTTTTTAAGCAGCTATAGGTATTTTTAGGTTGAATTAGTGTTATTTAATATATATAGTGGTTTGTGCATCTTATATTCATATACATTGAAAACAAGAATATACAAAAATACTTTTTCGTCGTACCATCTGGTGTGTCCGCATTTAGGTTTTTTGGAAATTAGTGTGTGCCATATCCATAACCATGTCAGTATCCGTGGCATACTTCATGTAAGAAAACAAATAACCGCCACAAAACCAAGAGACTTAATTCTTCCTGAACATTGTACCACACAATATTGATCTACAACAGTCCTCACAAGACAAAAACTAAAGATGTCAGGAGTTGAGAATAAAAGCAGCAAAGAGTACAACAGATCGATGTAAAAACTGATGACGGAGCATCCTATTTACCAATTCAAACGTGTTATGTCAGTAAGTCACATTGAATACAATGCCGATAAAAAAAAGTCACATTGAATACAGCACATAAAACTGATGCAGTTGCAGCAGTTAAGAATATTAAACAGAACATAAAAGTTGAAAAACCAAAACAAAAACAAAGGAAAAGCTAGACATACCTCTAAACTTGGTGGAAGCTACAGCAGTAAGAAGCACCTTCAACACTTGCAGAATAGTACTGCATTCATTTTTCCTTATAAATTACATTCAAGAAAAGCTAGACATAACATTTAGCAGACACCTCCTATCATACAAAGGAACGTACCTGTCAGATGATGAATTATCCACACAACTGCATACCATGTTAAGAATACCCGTAAATAGTGGGGCATTTCTACCACCATCTAGACCAGGATCACCCTCTAAATGATCGTATGCTATGAGTTTCTGTGGTAATTAAATTTAATCAGCATAAGTTATCTGATAAATGCATTATTAATTTCAACACATTATATACTTGTGAAACAAAACTTTTCAAACTCAAGTACACAATCAAAACAAGCACGTACATGCAGACAATCCAACGCAAGTTCTAGGACTTTTATATTCTTCGTCTCAAATGCAAGTTGGAGTGGATTCAAAACAAGCTCTGCCTCAGCTCCTTCCAAAGTATTGCCAGCATTTCCTAATGCTGTTGTAATAGTTGCCCTTAATTCCACTGGCTTGCTAATTTGTTCCGTCTCATCAGCATTATGTGGAACTGTAGTATGATCTGACCCCATTTCACTCTTAGAAACTCCAGCATCAGTTTCAGGCAAACTACATGAAAAGTGATTCCAATAAATAAATAAACATCTGATTGAAGATAGTTTTCCAAAGAAAAATATAAACCAAACCTATCAACAGACTAGATCTGTAAACAAATCTGATCCAACTATACAAGTATAGTCAAGCAAAATTACATAACATAACATCTATGATCCCATAAAATACAACCTCCTCCACCCAACTAACAAGAAGACGATCAATAGATAGAGACCAAGAAAAGGGTGCACCTAGAAATCCGCTTGCTTGAAATCAAATATTCTCATAATTAATCCTAGCCAACATATTTTCCCACACACCCCATAAAGAAGAACTAAAGGGGTGAAAAGGGATGCAGCAACTTTATTGGACAAAAGATAGGGAAAATGCAGCAAATTATAAAATAGGTCTAGGGATATAGACCTCTGTTCTCCAGCCGAACTTGACACTTTATTTGCCTCACTGGAAGCTGAATGCTGATTGACTTCTTTCGTACAGTCTGCAGGCAGGGAATAAGAACACATTAAAGATAACAGGCATTCAAATTGACTAAATTAACTTGAGCAAAAAGGAAGCAAGAACATGGAAAAATTTCAAGCCCTTACACAGCACAGCTTGCTAGAATCATTTATAAAAATACAGAATGATTGAGTCTCATCACTAGACACACAGCACCAGAAACACACCAAACCATCCCACCCTCTGTATGACCTACCTCCTCCTTTATGTTACTCAGTAAAAGAAAATTTAAACAATAAAAAAACCTTGAAGAATCAGAGAGAGAGAGAGAGAGAGAGATCAAATTAGTTCAACTAACCAAGCTTTATGCCAGCTTTATAAAAACCGTACATCCCAAAGGCGAATGTAGAAACAAGTAACATTACAAATTAACCCTTGTTGGCTAAGAAACGTGAATATGGATAACAACAGCATGACGCGACACAGATACATCAATTCAAAAAAATCTAAACAGAAAAAGCATACAGATGCAGTACGGATAGGTTATATTTGTATATCACTTATGCATGTATGCATATAAATGTAAAGGCAATAATCATAACATAAATGCAAAAGTGACAAAACACTAATTGGCTTTAGTTTGTCTCTACCAAATATTCTAACTTATAATGTATTCACACAAGACCAGTTAACATCATATAATTTATGCACGAACTCGTAGCAACTTTACACTGATAATATATACGCACTAGAAAGTTTAAGTTAATGTCAAGCTAATGAGCCTCGCAACTATAATGAGCTGCATCCTTCTTTCCCTTCCTAGATGCTCTTTCAGTCATTCCCAAAGAGTGGGATGAAGTTCAACCACCAGCTTTGACCACCAGATCAGTGATAAACAATAAGCTAAGTCCAGGTCTAGACTAAAACAATGAGCTACATGAATCAAATTTTAGGGCTATTTCAAACTTGACCAGTAGACCAACATCACCAACAATACTGTGACATGTTCGGTCGCTAAATGCTAATGTGTGAAAGTTTACTATATCTATAGTATTATAATAATCTATAGTATTATAATAAGGAAACACCTAACTTGAAAAAGCCTTTTGTGACTTTTTATTTACAAAGAAACCCTAAACGTAATTTGATATTCCCATCCTTTGTATTCTCTTTTAAACTAGTTCAAGAAGTTAAATTACAAATTCTCAACCTCCCACAATTCATAACACGCGCAATGCGTGGGCACAACCGCAGTGTTAACAAAAAGGACTGGAGAAAAGAAAACATATAGCACACCAAGTTCTGGAATGATGCCTTTATTTGGCTTAGTCAATGAAAGGTGGAAGAGAAAAGCAAGATCCATGGGATCCTACATGGAAAAATAACGGTGCATAGATTATAGGCTGATGGGGTTTGGGGAGAATATATGCACTCGGCTTGACTCAGGAGTCACTGAATGTGAAGGAAGTGATAGCTAAGCATCCTTAGGGTAAGACGATGATGGCAATCTCTGGAAGAACAAAAGATAAAAGAGTGAGTTCATTAGAGAGAAGCCACCCTTTTATATGGGGTGAAAGGGAGAAAGCTTGCATGCACCACGTGGCGTATCTCCCTTGATTTAACTTCTCTAAGATATGATTGTGGGTTAGTTAATAGACCTCGATGGTCGTATCATGAGAGTAGCTGTGACCTATCAAGATGACACCATGATACAAGCTCCAAGGTGTCAGAAGCTTAGAAGTCCTCCAATTGAAGGTGGTTCAACCAAGCAACTTTGATGATTCCCAACACTAGCCTCCAATCTGCTTATCCACCTAGTGGTCTTGAGAGAATCTGTGGTCCTGCTCCCAACCTGGGTCATGGAGTCATTAATCTGTCATGTAAACGATAAAAAGTTTGGCGCACCACATCCTTAGCGTGTTAAGGCTCTTGGCGCACTAATAGGATGATGACATAGAATGCACAGCTAGTGATGTGGTGATCCTTCACGCATGGAATGCACATCTAGTGGTGTGATCGCACCACTCGTGTGGCGGGTACCACGACGGGCGAGGGAGCTCTTGCCCACACTACCCCTTTGCATGTTGGCCATTAGTGAAGTAACAGGGGTTGCGTGCAAGAATCTTAGCATTGAGCCATACACAAGGCGCGTAGTGGTGAGATCTTAGTTGTTTTGTTTCCCGAGGCTTTTGACCCTACAAGTAGCCCACAATCCAAGCCATGTGGCATTCACAGATCGTAGCTAAGATTCTTTTAGTTTACTCCATTCAGTTGTGGCCATCATTCGACCACTCCATTCACACCTCAACTATGACTGTCATCCCCATTCACAAGCCAAATCGCGTCGTAGACTCCCCCATTTTATTCTCACGTTGTGAGAATTGCTCGTTCATTTGGTGAGCTCCATAACTTCAAAGGTGTTTCAGCATTTATTATGGGATTCCATTTTTTTATCAATTTGTTGACATAATCACAAAACATGGCGGCTGATTCACTCAATCCACGCCTATCATCGCTCAGCCTCCAATCATTATGTGATTAGTGTTTTCTTGGGTTAATAGAGATTGCATCTCAACCGTGCGATCTCAGTTCAATGGGTTGTATTCGATTCGACAACATTACCGGTTTGATGGTTTAGGTCACCAGTTCTATTTGGTGATTTCATGGCTCAGCCCCTAGTTTTTTTTGATATTCCAGATCTTTGCAACTACCACTCAGTTCTTGGTGTTCGAATTAAGGGTTCGATCACCTCGAACACTTCGGTTTGAAAATTTTCTCACAGCCACCGTTCATCAGTTGATTAGTTAGGTGTCCTGGCAGCACCCGCAATTTACGCAGCGAGTTTTCGTCACTCGGTGATTGTTGTGTTCGTGAGTACCAACCGACTCATCCATTTGTACCAACCATTCTACACGCCTTGGCTTTGGTTCAGTTCACTATCCAGCACTCTGGGATCGACCATTCAGTAGTACATGCTGCTCTAGCGGCTGGGTTCTCCACTCCGTGATTATTTAACTTGTGTCGTTGTCCTCTTGACGTGGTGTGTCTCATATTTCGATGGCTATTCAGTTCGACAACTTTATGGCTTGCAATTTGACCTCCTACAACCGTTAGGTTCTGTCCAATTGCGAATTCAATTCGGTTTCCCGTTTACAGCTCTATCGTTCGGTTACCTTTTTCTAGTTGGTGCCTTCTGCCACCATTCAGTTGTCGCGTGGTGAGTATCGTTCTTGCTCTTTCCAGCATATATGGTTCAGTACATCCATTGTTTGATGAGTTTTCCAGTTGTGGAACTCTTTTTTTTTTCTTATACTAAATATCTATTTGGTTGGGTTTCTACTTTCGAATTGTGATTAGAATTGCTGGGTTGACTTGTTTGTTATGTTTTCATTCAATGGCAATTAGTTGTGAATGAACATAGTTCGCACTGGAGTGGGCTCATCTGTGCGTGGGACTACACCAAGGCTTTCCTGTGCACAAGATGCACCTAGCTATAATCTAAAAGCAACTAAGGGTGAGGAAGCTCCAAATGTTCCATTAGGAATCATTGGTATCGTGCTCCGTTTGTTGGCCAAGAGGGTGAATTCTAGGAATGAGTAAGGGCATTTGCCATCAAGGGCTTTATTGTGGAACGGCCATTGATGATGGACAGAGATGCCCAAGTTGGTGACGAGGAGTTTAATCCTCCTCGTTTAGTGTTACGATTGCCTAGAGAGGGGAGATACCTTTACTCGTTCCTGTCTTATATGTATTGTGTTAAGTTGAAACTACTAATTTCTAGACAATTATGATACTAGAGAATGTGAAGTACATCTGGTCACCATTTTACTACTTCAAATTGGTTATTTGTTTCTCAGAGGTAATCATCAGGATACAAGGGAGACAAAGAGGGTTTCCCTACAGATCTCTGGTTCCTCAAAAAATACTTCGAGGGTTCGATCTAATATTGGTTTTGAGATTTAAGCTATTGGAATAAAATAAAACTGGAGTTTGAGGAACATCCGTTACATAGCTTGGAAGGCAAAGGACTTCAAAGTCATCTTCATTTGGCGAGATTCATTACGATATAGTTTGGATGATTTGTTGTGATCTATGAAGCACGGGTGCGGGTACGTGATACGGGTACAATACGATACGAGTATGCCAGTACGATAAAATTTAAAAATATCGGGTAGGGTATGCATGTGGTACGGCAGTAAATTTATTTACTTTTTGTACCTTTTAACATGACATTACATATATGCTAAATACAAAATTATTTTTTGCTTATGAGAGAAAAAAAAGTAAATGTTAGATCATATAAGCATTGTCGTCCCAATGATGTGTCTTTAACAGTTTCTAGTTGGGACTGCAAATGACGATACTCGTTGGGCTAGCAAATAATTGTTATTGCAACTGTATTGGTTGAAAGTTGTTTTTTGCAGTCGCAAACCCTAAGAGAAAGTACCAGAAGATGTATTTTCTTACACAAATTTAAAATTTTAACATTTTTATTAAATTAAAGAAACTAAATCATGTTTTTTAATACTCAAATTTTATCTTTATATCAAAGAAATAACATATTATTTACTCTAGTACTTCTTTAATTTTTAAAAACTTCATATAAGTCCCAACATATACATTCACAGACCCAAAACGTACCACTGCCGTATCCAAAACATACCGATAGCGTACCCAAAATGTGCCAATGTCGTACCCGACAATTGGAAATGAACCTGATACTTTCTCGTCATACCAGTGCTGTACCCGGTGCGTGTACGGCACCATTTCCGGAGTACCCGTGTTTCATAGGTTGTGGTTGGGCGTCCCTCCGATGGCATTAATCGAAAATAGTTCACATTAGTTGCTATTCTGGCTCAACAAAATTGTTCTTTTGCAATAATTAACGATTATGTTATTGTGTGATTTGAAGTTTTTATACAGGCATAAATCTTTATTATGCAGGCAAATATTATCGTTCTCTGATTTTTTGAATTAATATACATTTGTGTTGATTAAAGGGGTATTAGTGGCAATTAAAAGAGTTTATTTTAAATTAAGATTATATTTTACTGGGAATAATTTTTTGCTCTTATTCTGGTTCACTTTCAATTGAAATTGTCGAAGAATCTCCAACCGACGATATCAATTTTGGTATAAAAGCTAAAACCAAGGCCTATAGTCCATTTTGCATCGTATCTTCTCTGAAATGGTTGTTAAGTCACCAATTATCCCAAAAGCTTAAGCTGACCCAATAATGTATATCAAGCTATCCAACACTCCTCCACACGTGCGATCATGTTTCGCACGTGGAGAGGCGAACAAACTGAGCAGGTGCACCAACACACAGAGTGCACAATAACAACTATAAAAGGAAAACACACTGCGAGACTTGAACCCCAAGACCTCATGAAACCAGAGCTCTGATACCATTTTAAGCTTTTGGGACAATTGGTGGCTTAACATGGTATCAGAGCTCTAGTTCCGCGAGATCTTGGGTTCAAGTCTCGTGATATATATTTCTCTGTTATATTTGTTATTGTGTACTATATGTATTGGTGCACCTGTTCAATTCAGTTTATTTGCCTCTTCACGTGCGAAACAACATCACACGTGAGGGGAAGTGTTGGATAACTTCATATATTTGGGCTAAATGCCACAAATGTTGCTTTTTTTTGTCTTTTTTGAACTTTTTTTATCTTTTAACTAAAATTTTTTACTTTTCCGAATTGTCTCAATGAGATGATCTCAAAAAGTAAAAACATTTGATCAAAAGATAAAAAAATTCCACTAAAGGCGAAAATAAGCAACACAAAATTTTGCTTATTGGCTTATTTTAGCTTATTTTTATCTTTTTTGAACTTTTTTTATATTTTGATCAAAAAAATTTACTTTTCCGGTTCATCTCGATGAGAGAAGTCTAAAAGTATAATAATTTGACTAAATGATAAAAAAAAATTCACTAAAAATGAAAATAAGCAACATTAAATAAGTAAATAAGCAATTATCCCAAACAAGGCCAAAATGTTCGGCCCATTTCCTAACAGCTTAAGTTTTTGAAAAAATTGGTGACTTAATAGCACAATATGTGATGAAAAGATCCAAGCCCACTGTGAAAGATTGAAAATCTTAACAAGCTGATAAGCAATTGATGTCCAAACAAAATAATTGAAAATGAAAGAAAATAAATAAAGGAAATAGCAATCATCTTCAAATGTAGGAAGATTTGGTATTATTACTCTTCTACATAGAAGGTTTCCTGATGATTATGAAAAGGATCACCGTGTAACTAACAAACTGTAATTGAGATGGCAGTGACTGTGGTTGATAAAATGGGAAGAGAGGTACAAAAGACAATTACAAAAATAGATTTGAGAATGTTAAAGCCATAGTAGCAAAAGATGAAACTTATGTGCCCCAACGCAAATTGATAAATTGCTACCCTTAATGTTGATTTCATTATAGCATATTGATTTCATAATAGCATAAGATAGTTGCAACGACAAATCCAAGAAATCATCAATTTTATTTCCCATCAAGATGAGGGAATCAAATGAGTATCGCATAACTTGGACTCCAGGAAACAGGGACCAAAGATTCAAAAATTTTGTGATCCTTTATCTCTTAATTCAAGGTCAAGTTGTCTCCAACATCGAGAAAATTAATGTGATGAATGTCTCGAGCTTATATTTAGTGGGAAAAGTGGTCTACTTAGAGCTGTAGTTTCTAAAATTTGTGTTTTGGGTAGTTCGTTTAGTTGTATGGTAACCTCCTTTGGAGACAGGTGCTTTTAATCAACTTGGCACCTGCAAGTTCATATAGTAGCTGGATGTAAACCATTCGTTGCTTGTTATTAAATGGTTTCATGCAATCCCATGTGTCACTAGCTTGCCGCCTTATTGTTATTGTAATTTCTCTATTCCAAGTTAATTAGTAGTCTCCTTAGCTAATATACATAGGGCTGCATCCTATAGTATTTGTTGTGTAAATAAATTATGGATTAGCTAAAATGTCCAATTTTGGTTTTTTCTTTTTTTTTAGCCTTGCTTTGCTACTCTTAGAATTCCAGTCAGTCTATGCTGGATTTTGCTCAAGTCAGTCCAACAAACTTATTTCTTGCAAGTTACAACCTGCATCTGAGTCTTATTCGGATCCATCTCCGATTAAAGGAGTAAAACTATCACATCAAATGTTATCAACAAAATACTAACAATAACAAGAGTAATAATAATAATAAAATACAAGCGTCGCAACATATCAAATTGACTATCAACAACAGAAATGATAGTGCAAAAAATTTAACTTTTTGTTTTAATATACACGGATCAAAGTAATCACAAGCATCAAAGTTGTTCATATAGCACAAAAGGGAAAGATCAAGAGAAATGAATAAAGACGATAAATTATAAACAAAAAAATGATGAGTTAAATAGAAAAATAAAAATCAACAGGGGACAGATTGAAGGGGGGGGGGTGGGGGGTGGGTGGCCGGGGGGGAATCTGAACTTATAGAAATAGCCAGAATTCGGCACCGGCGGATGGAATGGGAAGTTCACACCGAGATCTGAGGGAGGGAGGGAGGGAGGGAGGGAGGGACAAACCTAGAAAATTCTGTATAGCCCCCTGCAGTGCGACATACTTCTTACTGGAACATTCTTTAAGCATCAATTCAAACGCCCTGGTAACGAAACCGCCCGCAGCACCGCCGGCCATTTCTTTGAGAAATCAATTCAATTTCAGAAAGGAAATGAACCAGGTCTAGCTTTCCTACCCGAAATCTGTCAGAGAGAGAGAGAGAGAGTAAAATTAGAGGTTTGTCCAATAGGACGCTGAGAAACAGAGATCTGTAATTGAATTTGTGATTGAGATCTGTGTGCTTAGACCTTTTTCGCAAAAAATGTTGCGATTCGAGCTGGTCCGAATGGAATGGAGATTTCAGAACTGATTTTGATTCATCCGTTCTTGGGAGGCGAAAGAGGTTGATGAAATGTTCAAGTAAGGGAATAGCCCTTAAATCCAAATAAATATTTTTAATTTTATATTTTTATATTTTTAAATTTTTAAATATTATTTTTATTTTACATATTTATTTTTTAATTAAATTTATATTTTAAAATTTTACTCGGTAAAATCTATTCAATAAAATTAGTAAAAATGAAATTATCAAAAATAAAAATTATTTTTTTAGATAATAAAGCCATTTTAGTAAAAGATTGTTTTTATAAGTTTATTTAAGTTGACTTATTGGTTTAGAAAGATAATAATTCAATTCAATACTTTGATAATGAATGTACAACAATAATGCTATGGTGATTAATTTGGTACAATAATTTAATTACTATAGTAATGTTTATTTGTAATGTAAATGTAATTGACAATTTTCGGATGTCTAGACAAAACCACCAAGTGTTTGTTTTTTCTGTCTCGTTTTGTTTGGTTAGTTGTTGTTTATATTTGGGTTGAGACGCTTTGCATTTTTATCACCTTGGTGCATGACCTCTATTTTGCATCTTTTTTGGCATTTTCTTCTCGGCACTCGCTGAGCGCTCGAGATGCACTCGAGCGCTGTCTTAGCGCTCATTGAGCGCTTGACAGGCGCTCAAGCTCTGGCTTTTATGGTGTGTTTTCTAGTAGACTCTGTTCGCTGAGCGCTCAAAAGGCCCTCGAGCGCTGGATCAGTGCTCCTTAGGCACTCGAGCGCTGAACCTATCAAGCTTGCTATTGTGTTTTTCTAGTGTGCTCCGCTCGTTAAGCACCCTTGGGGCGCTTGAGCGCTCTTAAGTGCTCGCCATGGGCTTGATAGGCCCTTAAGCGCTTCATCATGCACTTGAGCAGCGCTTGAGCGCGCATAGGTCAACTTAGGTCAAATCACCTTTATGGCGCTTGCTAGGCACTTGCAGCGCGCTCAAGCACTCATGCGCTTGCATGTACTCGCAAGGCGCTCAAGTGTCCTGAGCCAGTTTTTCTGCCAACTTTGTGTTTTGAACCCTAATAGTATATAAACTTTTGGCTTTGCTAGTTTTAGAGCTACCAAAAGGATTGAGAGAGTTAGGACTGACAGATTTGACACCTTTTGACTTTCATCCATCTTGTCAAACTCTTGTCTACTCTATTGTGGCAATCTATGTGCATTTGATTCTGTTAAAGTGCACACACAACCTAAATTGTGTTATTCTCTCATATATTATTCTTTCTACACTTTTGATCATTCATCACCACTTAAAACTTACTCGGATCAGATATTAGCCGTTGGGTTACTTGGATCAGGAAGTTGAAGCGACTTGAATTTATGGAATCACAAAGGAGCTCGGGGAGCCATCTCAAGTAAAGAAGTTAGGTCGTCGTTGGATAACAGGTGTAATTCCTTTATTCTTCTAGCTTGTACCTTTTTTATTCATAGTGAAAAGTGTTTTGTGTGTTGGTGTCGTAGTTTTCATCCCGAGTTCTACCCAAGGGTTTTCACGTTATATCTTATGTTTTTCGTTCATGGATATTGGTTATTTATTTTAAAATGTAAAATAATCTTTTTAATTTTTAAATTGTCTAAGGATTAACCTATTCACCCCACCCAC